>CM064562.1:39917685-40244119 GCA_032716605.1 Paralithodes platypus
TTATAGGATTAAATTTGACTGAATGTTCGATTCCAAATTTTTCACATACTCTTAATAATTTATCCAGTCCTGCTCCAGAGGGCGCGATTAAGGCTAGGTCATCAGCATACATGAGATGATTTACAATGGTGCTGCCAATACAGCACCCAGTGCGAGTCTTGTTCAGCTCCAGACTAAGATCATCCATGTAGACGTTGAAAAGATACGGAGACAATATCCCCCCCTGCCTAACACCATTGGTTACGGCGAAAGAGCCTGACAGGATGTTGCCCCATCTTACACACATTTTTTGATTAGCATACCAGAAAATAAGTATCCTAACAATATAGCTAGGCACTCCCCTGTTAACTAATTTTTCAAATAAGGTTTTGTGACACACCCTATCAAAAGCCTTACTTGCATCAAGAAAACAAGAGAAAATTGAGCTATTTAGTTTGTTGTATGTATCAATCACTTCTTTCAGCACATATATGCATTGGTCTGTGCCGTGATTTTTCTTAAAGCCAAACTGATTGCTGCTGGTGACAATATATGCAGACATTCTTTCTAGCATTATCATTTCAACTACCTTACTCACCACACTAGCAAGTGCTACTGGGCGGTAGTTGTCTTTTGCTGTAATTTTACCTGATTTATCTTTAATGACAGGAACAAGTATTACGGATATCATAGACTCCGGCAGGACACCATGCGTAAATAGACTGGTGATGCAAGAACTAAGTTTATCTATTAACAACTTATCTGCATATTTAAGATGTTCTGCATATATACCATCCAACCCACAAGCTTTATTTAGGTTAAGTTTTCTTATGGCATTCTCAAGATCACTTTCAGTCACTTTAATGTCTTCATAATTACTATCTTTCACATATTGAATTGCACCATTAGTAGACCTTTGGTTTACACTGTTAAGTAGTTCCTTAAAATGAGTTTTCCATAAGTCAGCAATGTTCTCTTCACCCGTAACCCCCTCAACACTGACAGGTAATGGTGTGTTACAATTTTGCATGGATCTGATGTCCTTCCAAAAACAGTTAGTATCCTTTTCTGCCAGACTCTTTGCAAGGGCTTCCTTCCTTAATTGGTTTTCATTTTGCTTAATAAATCTAATGGCATATTTGGTCCTAGCCTTTGCTCTTTTGTGAAGTTCAAATATAGGCCCCTGTCTAGGCTGACCTACTTCAAGCCAATGAGACCTAGCATCTCTGGAGGCCTGATACAGGTCAGCCACATAGTCTTGCCAACCTGGCTTATTGAATGAGGACTTATATTTACGGCTATTAAAAATACTTTCCCCCGCTTTTGATAAAGAATCTATTATACTATTGTAAAATTTAATAATGTCCTTTCTGTGTTGTGCATCACTACATTTTGGATCCCTGCATTGTGCTACACCATTACCATCATATTGCACCCTATTTAATAAGTCCTTGGTTTTATCACAGTACATTTGGCACTCTTCATTTGAGATTACATTCCATGGAACTTTTGCCTTGATGCTATTGCTAGTTTCTGTTATTTCCGGTGCTTTATTAATTTGGATTGTTAATTCTATAGGTATGTGGTCGTCATCCGTAATGTCGTATCTTATGGCCATTTCTGAGATAGAGTCATGAAAGTCAGAGCTAGAGATTGCATGATCAAGCCACGACCTGGTCTCCCATGCTTCACTAACATATGTATAGCTATTTTCTGGAAGCAGGTTTTTGGAGGACAAAATTAAACCTTGCTCCTCACAAAACCTTAACATATGTTTAGCAAACATGGAACCACCCAACTCGTGAGGGGTAGCATTCCAATCACCTACCACTGAGTAACACGTTATCTCTAATTCAGAAATTAGGCCACCAAGCTCCCCTAACTTTTCCAAATAAAGTTCTTCATTTTCTGCACACTGATACGGTAAGTAAACACAAAATATTGCAAATTTTCTGTGTCCCACTTCCAGCTGTATTCCCGCACACCAGCTTAAATTTGTCTCAATGGTTTTAATTACACTATCTAGGCACGATCTCCACATTATTGCAACTCCCCCTGGGGGGTGACCTGCCACAATACCATCACGTGTGTCCGTAGTGGAGACCCCGTACCCATGGAAATCTTTATCTAATATGTTCAAATTACCTAAGTCCTGTTTTGTGTACCAGGTTTCCTGAAGGCAGACTATGTCACTGGTCCTTAATGTAGATACGATGTCAGGTCGCAACAGGAGATTCCTCTTTGTTTTGGGGAGTCCTCTGCAATTGTATGAAGTTACTTTTATACTTGCTGCTGTTGTTGGTATCCCCTCCATTACTGCGAGTTGGATAGTGGTGTGCGATGCCTCCAAGTCCCAGAAGCCTCTGCACTGTCCTCATTGGGATATTGTCTTGGTTCTCTGTACCAGTTGACATATGCATCTTCTGGCCACAGGTCAGGATTCATGAAAACATCTGGATCTGGACATTCGCTAGTTATACAAAAGGAGGCACAGGTAGTGGACCTGGAGAGGGTGGTCAGCTGTCTTACCTCTATATTTATAAGTAGATTATCAGCCAAGTATGTCTTGAGATTCTCAGCAGTAACACTAGGGTTGAATCCTGTGGCAAACACCCTAGCTAGTCGGAGCCTTTTGATGGTATTGAGGCCAGTATCCTTGACCCTACCTTTAATTCCTGGCTGGTTTCTCGGTCTAGGGTGAACCTGCTCGCCTTCCCTAGAGTAGCGAGGCTTGCCATTCACCCATTTGACCATAGTCCATGGGTTTTCCCTTGCATTGGCTCCTTCATTTGGTTCAGTTTGTGTAGGTAAATTTGAGGATGGTGTAGCTGGCACTGTATTATCTTCTCTCGTTGCCGACGATAAAGATTGCTGTTGTGTTCGGTGTTGTTGCTGTTGTGGTCCCTGCTGCTGCCACACCTGGTGTTGCCTTTGATATGAATGCTGCTGCTGGGTTAGTTTGGATTGTTGTAGTTGTCGGTGGTGTTGTTGTTTTTGTTGATGCTGTTGCTGCTGCTGCACCTGCTGTTGTTGCTGCTGCACCTGCTGCTGTTGTTGCTGCTGCACCTGCTGCTGTTGTTGCTGCTGCACCTGCTGTTGTTGCTGCTGCATCTGCTGTTGTTGCTGCTGCACCTGCTGTTGTTGCTGTTGCACCTGCTGGTGCTGCTGCTGTTGTGGTTGTTGCTGCTGTTGTGGTTGTTGCTGCTGTTGTTGTTGTTGCTGTTGATGCTGTTGTTGTATGGGTCGCTGTTGTTGCTGGGGCTGTTGTGTTTGGAGTTGTTGCAGCTGTTGCTGTTGTAGTTCAGCCTGCTGTTGCTGGGGATGGTGTTGTAGGCCTATGGGTGGTTGTTGTTGTTGATGCTGTTGTTCTAGATGCTGCTGCTGTTGTTGTGTCACTTGTGCCTGTGGTTGAGGTGGAGCGTTAGTAGTGTTATTTTCTAACTTATTCACTCTGTCAGCTACATTTGAAACCACACTGTTTATGTCCACTATGGTTTCTTTTTGACCTGTGGTACACTCTCTCAGTAATTTAACTTCCATTTGGGTGTTCTTGATTTCACTAAGTAGCACTGACACATCTATCCTATCAAATTGTATAGGTGGTAGGTCCTTTAGGTCCATGGCCACGAAAGTGGGTAAGCCCACAGCCTTACTCTCTTGTAGCAATTTAATAATGTCTTTAATGTTCTCAGCACTTTTGTTTGCACCAACTCGTTTAATATTTCGATAATTGTTATCTTCACTGGTACCAATAAGATCGAACACTCTGTTCTTGGCTGCCACAATTTTATCTTCATCATAAAAGGGCACGCACAGCTGCACAATACTGTCTGTAGGTAGACTATCTATTTTATTTGATATAAAGCATAACAGTTCGTTGATTTCAAGGCCATCACTATTTCGTCCCTGGGTTGAGATTGTCCCACCTCGCCCCGCCATCTTGTTTGATACCCAGATGACCAGGGGGGCAGATATTCCACTTCACTTTTCACTCACTTATGGACTATTCACTAACACTGTATATATTCCACCACATTCTCTGTGCATTCATTGTGGAGTTATATACGTTGTTTGCTCTGTGTAGTGTTGACATAGGGTATATATGTTGATAACTTGGAGCAGCAGTTTACCCAAGGTACCTCTCTTCTTCTTCTTGTTTTATATAACATACACATCCAACTTCACGACATTGACCTACATTGCTATCCTCTATCCATAAAACACTACTCTTCCCACTACATATCATACATGTAACACCATACACCTTACCCAATAAATATGGCAGTACAATTGTTAAGAGCAAACCTGGTGGTCCCTCGGATATCCACCCCCGGCAGGGTTGGGTCATTGACACAGGGCCCTCCCGGTTGTCATCATGCGACTGTGTCAAGAGCATTGCAAATTTGCAACGTCCCAAAGCTGCTCGTCAGTGCAGCTTTTTCTTTAGCAATATAAGGGGTCTTCACTCTAACATCAATTCTGTACACCAATTTCTTCAAGCAGAATCCCCTACTCTCCTTTTTTTGACAGAGACTCAAGTAACATCCACATCTGACACGTCTAGATTTAATTTTCCAGGTTATCAACTGCTCCAAAATTTCAGACCTAAAGGCGGTGTATGTTGCTTCGCAAAATCTGAAATTTCCCTGGAGGAGGTTACTAGTTTCAATTGTCCCTATTTTGATTATTCTATATACAAATTAATTTCTGCTGGTAAATTTAAATACATATGTTGCATCTACCGTTCCCCAAATACTCCTCCAGAGCAAAGTCTTTTTGATTCTCTGTCCTCACAACTCAGTGTCCTCAACTTAAATGCTTCTTCTGAAATCACTGTGTTGGGTGATTTTAATGTCCATAATGTTGAATGGCTCACTCATTCAGCCAGGACTGATGATGCTGGTCTTGAATGTGAGCTATTTGCAGACTCATTTAATCTCACTCAACTAGTCAACCAACCCACCCGTGTACCAGATAATCCTAATCATAATTCCCACCTACTGGACTTATTTTTAACAACCAATTCAGAAAATTATGATGTTACAGTGAGGTCCCCGCTTGGATCTTCTGATCACTGTCTGATACAGGCCACCTGTCTATCACCTACCACACCTTCCCACTCTGAACCTGTTTTGGTGACTAAATGGCATTACGATAGGGCAGACTGGGAGGGTCTTCAAGGTTTCTTTATTGATATTCCCTGGACCTCTTTCTTTTCTAATGATGCACACTCCACCTTGAGCCACATACAAGATTTTGTAAAAATTGGAATGGAAACTTTTATTCCTCATCAAAAGTACAGTAAAAGATCTAATTCACCTAAATGGTTTGACCATAATTGTGCTAGAGTAACTGAACAAAAAGCAATAGCCTACAATGCATACACAAGATCAAAAACACATGAAGCCTTTAATTACTTTAGAAACATCAGAAATCATGCCAAAAATGTATTAAACCTAACTAAATCAAACTTTCTCCACAAGCAGGCAAATAAACTTCTAAATAATCCAAATGATAACAAAATATTTTGGTCTACTCTTAACTCATTTAAATCCAACTTCACTACTGCTTCATCCATTCCACCATTAAAATCTCCGACTGGCAATCTTGTAAGTGACCCACGAGGTAAAGCTAACCTTCTTGCGGATATTTTCTCCACCAACTCAACCTTAGATGAAATAAATCAAGATGTCCCTGTACTTAATTTTAATTCGCCTGAAATTCCCTCACTTAAGATCCACACCAGACATGTCAAAACTATTTTGCAGAATCTCTCAGTAGATAAGGCTCCTGGTGCAGATGAAATTCCTCCAATAGTACTTAAGAATTGCTCCTTGGTGCTCGCTCCTGTATTGGCAAAATTTTCCGTCTGTGTACTCATACCTCATGCTTCCCAGTACCCTGGAAAGAAGCAAACATCCATCCAGTTCCTAAAAAAGGTGCCTCTTCAGATCCATCAAACTACAGACCAATAGCTATAACTTCCACTCTTGGTAAAGTCTTTGAAATTATATTAAATAATCACATAATTAAGCATCTTGAGAATAATAAATTAATCAGTGATAGGCAATATGGTTTTAGACGATGTCGATCAACTGCAGACATGCTTTGCCTTCTTACGCATCAAATCAACCAAGCTACAGACCAACATGGTGAAACACATACAATAGCACTGGATATATCAAAGGCATTTGATAGAGTCAATCCTTATTGTCGAAGATGTCACACTACGGCCTTGCATCATTAGTTCCACTAATTTCTTCTTATCTTCATAACAGAAAAATATGTGTAATGGTAGATGGCCTTTATTCTCAATTTCACTCAATAAATGCTGGTTTTCCCCAGGGATCAGTTTTGGCCCCAATTCTGTTCCTCATTCATATCAATTATCTCATATCTACCACTCATAATCCAATACATTCCTACGCAGATGACTCAACACTCCACAGTTCCTTCACATTTACCAATTCTTTCACCCAACCCGATCTTATAAATTCAAAAATAAACACTGCAATTTCTCTGAACCAGGACCTTTCTAGAATTAATGGATGGGGACAAAAGAATCTAGTTTTCTTTAATGCACAGAAACCAAGTACATTCAATTTTCTAACCGACAGAATCTCACTGACTCCCATATATTTTTTAATGATGTAAATATTCCCACTTCCCCTAGTATTGACGTTTTCGGTGTAACATTAACTACTAACTTGAGCTGGACACATTATGTTAGAAGCATTGCTAAGAATGCCTCTAAAAAAATGGGACTCCTGTACAGAGTTCGAGAATTCTTCACTGACGAGCAGTTGGCCGTGATATATAAAAGTCATGTGCGTTCTCAGATGGATTACTGTTCACCTCTGTGGGGTGGAAGTGGAGTGGTTGCATTGAGGCAGTTGGACAAAATTCAAAATAAAGCTATTAGATTAATCAATAACCCTGCAATCACACAGGACCTTCCTACATTATCCATACGAAGAAACGTTGCATCCCTTGCATTATTCTACAGATATTTTCACAGCAATTGTTCCGAGGAACTTGCTTCAATTGTGCCGCCTCTCCACATCTTTACCCGTAGAACTAGGGCAGCTGAGAGCGCCCATGAATTTACACTTTCTCCTCCACAATGCAGAACTTCTGCTTATCAGAATTCATTTATCCCCAGAGCTACTACTCTTTGGAATTCACTTCCCTCGAATTGCTTTCCACAAACTTACAATCTACAAATGTTTAAATCCAGTTGTTACAAACATTTTATGAATGGAGGATGCCTTTAGGCACATGGACCTTTTTGTTTTATCTGTGTTTTTCCTTCCTCCGTTCATTGTCTCTTAAAAAAATAAAAAATATGAATGCGGTTCACTGTATTCGGAAACAAGGATCAATGAGATCTCGGAAGTGGCTAAACGTGTCAGAAAAGATTTTTATACTAGCCAACAGGCTGGACATTCATCTTCACGCATCTTATCTCCCAGGCGTAGCAAACGTCTGGGCAGACGCTCTGTCTCAGAGACAAAGCACAACAGTAGATTGGGCGCTCTTGCGATTGCGGAGCATTACCATCCACAAGTGGATTTGTTTGCGTCTGAGAAGACTCACAAACTCCCACTGTACCTCACCCGCCGGACGATAACGCCGGCGGGCGGACCAGACGCTCTGATGACGGACGAGAACAGGTTGAGTTCCATTTATCTATATTCCGCCGCCAGACGAGTCTCTAATGTGCCACGTAGTCAACAAACTACAGGATTAGCGAGGCGTAGTCTCGCTAATCGCGCCCCTGTGGCCGGCGCAGTGTGGTACCAGCATTTGAACACGTGGTGCCCGCACCCAGTGTCACTCCCGGTCGGGTTGTTCCACTTAGAACACAATTGGCAACCTAGAAACCTCGCGGACTTCTTCATTATGGACATTCAGGAGGCCAAGTGGCTAGCACCATATGGTAGCGACGTGACCGAGATATTCACGAATCAATATACCCAGTCTACAAAGCGACAGCTTCAATCGCATTGGCAAGCTTTTACGTCTTGGATTCTTAGAACAAAACAAACTGTGCCCTCGGTGGCGTTGGTTGTTAATTATTTAATTTATCTGTTCATGCAGAAACATTTATCTGAAAGTGATTTATGTGGGCAGGTTTTAAACTCCGCCCACCTCCCCGTCAGCTCATGCCTACCTGGTCTTTGGACAAAGCATTGTCGTTATTTTCGTTCCCGTATGTACCAAAAACTGCAGATTTTACAAAAGGGCAGTATTCCTTATGGCTTTGGCTACCGGGAACAGGGTATCTGAGCTGGCGGCGATGAGCAACACACCTAATTGCCTCAGGTTTGATAGGCTTCATGAGTGTATTCACATTGCACCTTCCCCAGGATTCATAGCCAAGAATGAGCACAGTGAACACATGTGTTCAGAGTTCACGGTGCCGGCGTTAAAGAGGGGAAAGGTGCACCATCTTTTTTGCCAGTGCAAGCTCTAACCAAATATTTAAGAGTGGCACCTCTAAATCACCAGGGTGCTTTATGGGTCGCAAGTCCGGGTGAACGCTTGATGGAGTGTACACTGGCTTCTCTCTTGGTCGAGGACTTTAAAGAGAAGAATCCCGGCGTTGTGGGTAAGACCCACGATTTACGCAAGGGGGCAGCCTCTTTACGTTTCCTTAATAATCTTTCGGTGGAAGTTATTAAGTCCACACAGTTGTGGGCCTCTAATCAGGAGTTTTTGACTCGATACCTTTCAGTAGCTCTGGACAAACCTTCCTTGCCATGTATAGCTTTACGGCAGAGGGTCTAGGTGGCCCTTTTAGTCACGTTTTGTTTAATTTCAAGAAAAAGGGGGGGGGGGGAGGGTGCAGTCAGTGTGACATAAGACACCCTAGACCCCTCCGGAGTATGTGTTCGGAACATACGAGTTGTGATACTATTTGTAGGCATTGTATTATAAAATATCTCTGTAGTATTCATTGCAGGAAATTGTGCTAAAGGCCAATAGTAGTGTTACAACAATTCTTGTTGTAAGTAGCTTTGGCTGTGAAGCAATAGATTTTTGAGAAATCTCGGTAGTTGCAACTACGACTTTTACTTTTGAAGTAATTACTTCTGCATAAGTACACGAGTTCAGTACTTCTACGAATGTACAAGAATTCATTTATGTTTGGTTATATTTTTAGGAATATATCCACTAGTTAATGGGGTTTATATGTGCACATGTAAACTTATAAGTTTTTAGTTTTCACCACTTACTTTAAGTGGGGTGCCTTCTTAACTAGCAGATCTGTGTACAGAGTCTCAGAGTTAACCCTTTTTCAAGCAGGCTTCTTTGAAGAACGCTCCTGCTTGTACCCCTTTTTGAAGATTTAGGCTGTATAAAGTTTATGCACCCGAATATATCTTTTTTACAAAAGTAAGAATACTATGTGGTTGTTTGATTATCTGCTTTTCTAGAGTTATGATATGATTACGAATGTCCCCCTCCAGTCTTAGAAATCAGGCATGTTCGTCAATGATGGAGGGGCCACTAATAAATTATAGGTTTGACTCCTGTAAGGAGATAAAGAAAACCTAATATTTAGTAGTGGCCCCGTAATCATTGACGACTGGGGCCCTCCCGACCATCCCCATCCCATTCGTTGATGTATTAAGGATTTTGGTTTACTTGATATGTCAGTGAAGGAAGAATGACGCCTGCAGTAGCGTCTGGTCAAAGATCCACACAAGTACATCCACGATATGATGGAAAGCTTATTGAATAGTTATTCTTATTTTCTTTTTGTTTTTATTTTTTACGAAGTTTTTTCGTAGTGAGAACCCAATTCATAATGACTGAAGCCATGAGTGAGGTCGCGTGCGCTCATGATGAAGGCTCCTCAAATTTTAAATGCTCTGCGTGGTAGATTCAAACTACGGCGGATGAGTGTTTGAAGAGGGTGCCTTATGTAATAGGCATGTTTGTCAATGATTACGGGGCCACTACTAAATATTAGGTTTCCTTTATCTCCTTACAGGAGTCAAACCTATAATACTTGCTCCAGCCCCAGGCACAGCTAAGCGACAGCGAGAACCGACGGCCCCGGTGGCAGCCTCCTCGTCACGGGCGAGATCAAGGTCCAGGTCCCCGCTTAGACAGCAGCCGCCGAGTCTCTCTTCTTCACCAACGAGCAAGAAGAGTAAGACAGAGGGGTCAACAAGTGGATATAGCGAGAAATCTTCTAAACCCAAGAGCAGTTCGCGGTCGCACCGTAGCCACAAATCTTCCCGAAAGGACTCACATGATCGAAAGGCCTCCCGGCGTTCACCGGAGTCTAGTGCCTCTCGTCATACCTCTACCCCCGACAGAGCTAGTGTTCAATCTCATGGGGAGAGTTTAGTACCAGTACCAAAAGATAGTTTACCTCTTAGTATTTTAACTCTAGATTTGGAGAGTTCAGTGGACAGTGATCGTCCACTGGCAGAGTCAAGTGGGAACTCCATAATTGAGGGTATTTCAGACTCCCAAGGGAGTGCAGGCCAAGGGATGGGTGTTTGGCGGTTTTCTCAACCTATGGCTCGAACTACACAAACAGTGGCTGATGTCCACCGGGACGCGGCGATCCCATCATCTATTCCTGACTTATCTTTGCAACAAGATGAGACTCCGGCTTCGGCGGAATCCTCTCGCGGTGAGCCGGATGACAAAGACGATGTATCTATTATCTCAGACATGGAAGTGCAGGAGTCGGGGTCAGTTTTAGACGCCGCACAGGATCGTAATGATTCACCTTTGAGTTCATCATCGAATAAATTTGTCACAGCAGAGGAAATAGATGGGCTGCTGGTTAATGCTCTCACTAAAATGTTTGGCCAACAGCCAGAGACTCCTACAGTGGACCTGGGAGCTCCTATGACAAGTTCTAACGTCCGGCCTCTGATGACTTCTATTGCCTTGACTCAGATCCCTCACCCTCCCTCTATATCACCATCGGTGGTCACTAGGCCTGCTACGGCGGCACTGACTACTTCTAATGTAAGGGTTATAACGGATGTCAATCCACCCCCTTTAGATAAAGAACCTATGAGAAAGGTAGCTATGCCCTTACTGTACGGCCCAGATGAGTCATGGGTACACTTGATCCCCACTAATCCAGAGGTCGCTCAACCTACCTTGTCAGGGGAACTTCCGGTGCCACGAGAGTGGGTAATACAAGGCAATAAATCTAAAAAATTACGGGCCTTGGATACTTTGGGGAATGTACTAGATGTTAATGTTAAGGCCATTCCTAATTATTATCACCAGGACTATTTTGTTTATACTGCTAAACTTGCCCTGCCCCCTGCCTCAGCTTCGAAACTGTTTTCTGACTGGTCCAAGCACGATGGTTTTAATGACATAAAGACACTGTCAACCCTCACACCAGAACTTGATTTGCAAACTGTCACAGACTCAGCCGCTAATCCAGTGTTGAAGGTGGGGCAGTTGGGTCCGGGACCTTGGGTGGATTGGGAGACAGAGGCTCAGAACTTTGCGACCACCTTCACCTCAAAAACTTCCCACCAGATCCCTCAGGATAGTCATTCTTGGTTCTCGATGCCAGTGTGTTCTGCCGGCGGAGTCCCTTCAGCTTTGTTTGATTTCTTAGCTGCCCCCAAAATCAATTTATGTGAACTCAAGGACCCTTTCACTACCCCTACCCCTACTCACCTAGACTGAGAATTTAGGCTACGGGGGAAAGCATGTAGACTGTTCTCACAGTACATTGTGACGCAACAGGTAGCTAAATCGATGCTCCGGTCCACTCAGGCAATCGCAGACGCGGATGCTAGAAGATCGGTTGAACTGTCTCGGCGACTGCTCCTTCAGTCGTCAATTCAGTCATTGGGTGACATACGCACAGCCTTGCTGGAGGCGGTGCGAGCACGACAAGATCTCAGGATGTCCTTGGTACGGAAGCTTCCTGATCGTATTGCGAATCAGGTGGTCATGTCACCAGTGCTCACTCCCTCTTTAATGTCCCCTGAGGTGTGGAGAACCGTTTTTAATATGGCTCAGGCCTTTAAACATAGTCCCGCCCCTTCTAAGAAACCTGCCTTTAACTTCCCCAAACCCAAGCCAGTCGCAAAAGCACAGCCGGGGGGATCTAAGCCCTTTCATCTACCTAAGTCCTCCTCCACTCAAGGTCAGTACAGGTATAAACAGGGTAAGTTTACAGGTCAGAAAGGACGAGGCTATAATTAACCAGGTCAGGGCCCGTCTTCTGCCAAACCCAGCCAGCCGGCGAAGCGTCCACCACCACCACCTCCACCATCAAAAAACTAATGTCTCTCTCATTCCCGGGGCCGTTCTTAAGGCGGGTGGATCCGAGGGTAGTACAGCCGGCGAACCCTTGTCTGCTAACTGGGTCGTTCCGAACGTGTCACCAAGCATGGCCGTTAAACACTTGGGCAAGGATGGTGGCACGCAAAGGCATCACTTGGCAGTGGCTCCGGCGACCTCGTTTACGTCAGCCGACAACGGCGAATCTAGTTTCTTTAGAGGTGGAGTCACTGGTCAAGGAAATGATGGCCAAGAATGTCATCATCCCGGTCCCTCAAAATTACCCAGTCTTCACATCCAAGCTATTTTTGGTTCCCAAAAGGGACAGTGTTCAGATGAGACCCGTCGTAGACCTGTCGTATCTGAACCTTCACATTCACAACGAGTCATTCAGGATGTTAACAGTGCACCAAATCAGGCTAACACTTCCGCCGGGAGGTTGGATGTGTTCCTTAGACCTGACAGACGCTTATTGGCACATCTCGGTAAACAAAAGATTTCAAAGATTTCTGGCCTTACGGATCAGGGATCAAACTTATGTTTTTCAGAGGATGCCATTCGGTTTGAACCTGGCACCTCGTTTATTCACGAAATTAGTCCGGCAAGCACTGATGCCATTGTTAAAACAAGGGATCAGGATTTTGTGGTACCTAGACGACTGGCTGGTGGTGGCAGAGACAGAGCAAGTATGCATAAATCATGTCAACATAACATTAAAACATGTCAAAACTCTAGGGTTCAAGGTAAATCTGGTAAAGTCAAACCTTGTTCCCTCACAAGTAGTTCAGTGGATAGGGCTGGTTTGGGACACAGCTGCTCTCACTCTGAGTCAGAGTGTGGACAATCGAAACAGATTTTGCAGGAAACTGTTTATGTTCCTTCACAGTCTGACTACGACACGCAGAATCTGGGAGTCTCTGGTCGGCTCTCTCAACTGGATTCAACTAACTGTAATGTTGGGCCGGTTGAAAGTAAAGCGTTTAATATTGGAGGGCAACAGATATTTTCCGCTATTGCCGGCGAAAAAATTATGGCCCATACCAAAATTAATCCACAACTTACTAGCGGTCTGGGCGAAGAGGGAAATGTTGCACTCGGTAATGTCATGGACCTCTCCTCCGCCGACGGTATGGGTAGACACGGATGCGTCAGGAATGATAGGTTGGGGTTTTCAGTCAAACCAAGGGCAACCAGGGTCAAGGGCTTTGGTCCCATTTAGAAATCTCCCACATCAATGTCAAAGAATTACTAGTCCCCTTATATTTCCTTCAGGCTCACGGCTCTACTTTACGGGGCAAGTCGGTGGCCTTCAGAATGGACAATCTGAATGCGGTTCACTGTATTCAGAAACAAGGGTCAACGAGATCTCGGAAGTTGCTAAACGTGTCAGAAGAGATTTTTATTCTAGCCAACAGGCTGGACATTCATCTTCACGCATCTTATCTCCCAGGCGTAGCAAACGTCTGGGCAGACGCTCTGTCTCGGAGACAGAGCACAACAGTAGAATGGGCGCTCAAGCAACCCATTTTCAACCAAATGATTGCAGAGCTTTACCATCCACAAGTGGATCTGTTCGCATCCGAGGAGACTCACAAACTCCCACTGTACCTCACCCGCCGGACGATAACGCCGGCAGGGGGGCCAGACGCCCTGGTGACAGACTGGAACAGGTGGAATTCCATCTATCTGTTTCCGCCGCCAGACGCGTCTCTAATGTGCCATGTAGTAAACAAACTACGAGATTATCGGGGCTTAGTCTCGATAATCGCGCCCCTGTGGCCGGCGCAGTTGTGGAACCAGCAATTGAAAACGTGGTGCCCGCACCCGGTGTCGCTCCCAATCGGGTTTTTCCACTTAGACACGATTGGCAACCTAGCGACCTCGCTGACTTTTGCATTATGGACATTCAGGAGGCCAAGTGGCTAGCACCATATGGTAGAGAGGTGACCAATAAATTATTGAATCAATATACTCAGTCTACAAAACGACAGTATCAATCGCATTGGCAAGCCTTCACTTCTTGGATCCTTAGAACAGAGCAAACTGTGCCCTCGGTGGCATTAGTTTTTAACTATTTAAATTATCTGCTTGAGCAGAAACGTTTATCTGTGGTAACGTTAAAAAATCACTTAACAGCGATTAGAATGCCATTTTGGGACCTTACCGGTCTCTCCATACCAGTTGCGGAGGAAACAGGTTTTATGAGGGCATGTTTTAAACTCCGCCCACCTCCCCGTCAGCTCATGCCTACTTGGTCTCTGGACAAAGCTTTGTCATTACTTCACTCCCGTCTGTACCAAAATACTGCAGATTTTACATTACTCTTAAAAAAGGCTGTATTCCTTTTGGCTTTGGCCACCGGGAACAGAGTGTCGGAGCTGGCGGCGATGAGCAACACACCTAATTGCCTCAGGTTTGGTAGGCTTAATGAATGTATTCACATTGCACCTTCCCCAGGGTTTGTAGCCAAGAATGAGCACAGTGCACACGTGTTTTCTGAGTTCACTGTGCCGGCGTTGAAAAGGGGAAAGGTGCACCATAATTTATGTCCAGTGCAAGCTCTAACCAAATATTTGAGGGTAGCTCCTCTAAGCCCCCAGGGTTCTTTATGGGTAGCAAGTACGGGTAAGCGCTTGCTGAAGCGTAGATTGGCTTCTATTTTGGTCGAGGTCATTAAAGAGAGTAATCCCGGCGTTGTGGGTAGGGCCCACGATTTACGCAAATGGGCAGCCTCTTTGCGTTTCCTTAAGAATTTTTCTGTGGAAGATATTACGTCCACGCATTTGTGGGCCTCTAATCATACGTTTTTGACTCGGTACCTGTCAGTAGCTCTAGACCAACCTTCCTTGCCATGTATAGCTTTAAGGCAGAGGGTCTAGGTGGCCCTTAAGTCACTTTTTGTTTTAATTTCAAGGAAAGGGGGGGGGGGGGGGGGGGGGTGCAGTCAGTGTAACATAGGACACCCTAGACCCCGCCGGAATATAAAGAGCTGTGATACGAGTATGAGTAATGTGATATGAAAATTTCTCTGTTCTATTCAGGGCGGGAAATTGTGCTAGTACAATGTTAGTACAAACAACAGTGTTGTTATAATAGTTTTGGCTGTAAAAGCAATTTAGTTTTAAGCATTGGATATATTTTGCAAAATATTTCCACGAGTATTATGGGGTTATATGTGCACATGTAAACTTATAAGTTTTTATTTTTCACCACTTATGTTGCGTGGGGTGCCTTTTTAACTTACAGATTTTTTTTTTTTTTTTTTTTTTTTTTTCTATGTGATTGAGGGAGGCAAAAGGCATAACTGCCTATAGCGAGTGCCTCCCCCAAAAGAGTGACAGGGCCAAAATCAACGGACGTTCGAGCCAAAATGCCTGGACACACGGAGTTTGAAGCAATTTAAGTCATAGGAAGAGGGAAAGACTGATTCTGGGAGAGAGTTCCAGAGCTCAGCTGTTGAGTAGAAGAAAGTTTGAGAGTAACGTTTCACTCTTGGGTTGGAGAGTTGCACAGAGTAGGGGTGGGATTGAGTTGCAAGACGGGTACCACGTGCCCTACGTAAAGGAGGTGGTATGCACTGGGATAGCTCTGAGGAACACTGATTATTATAGTAGCGATAGAATAGCGAGAGAGATGCAACATTGCGGCGGAGAGAGAGAGATTGAAGAGAGTTGGTGAGTGGACGGGAGTTAATGATACGAAAGGCCTTCCTTTCAACTTTGTCTAGGAGAGCGGTGTGAGAGGAACCTCCCCACACATGTGAACAATACTCAATACAAAGATCTGTTTGCAGAGTCTCAAGAGTTAACCTTTTGTATCAAGCAGGCTTCTTTGAAGCACACCCCTGCTTGACCCCCTTTTGTATATATGTGCTGCGCCATTAAATATATATTTTTTCAAAGTAAGAATACTATGTGGTTGTTTGATTATCTGCTTTTCTAGAGTTATGATATGATTACGAATGTCCCCCTCCAGTCTTAGAAATCAGGCATGTTCGTCAATGATAGAGGGGCCACTAATAAATTATAGGTTTTACTCCTGTAAGGAGATAAAGAAAACCTAATATTTAGTAGTGGCCCCGTAATCATTGACGACTGGGGCCCTCCCGACCATCCCCTTCCCATTCGTTGATGTATTAAGGATTTTGGTTTACTTGATATGTCAGTGAAGGAAGAATGACGCCTGAGTCAGCGTCTGGTCAAAGATCCACACAAGTACATCCACGATATTATGGAAAGCTTATTGAATAGTTATTCTTATTTTATTTTTATTTTTATTTTTTACGAAGTTTTTTCGTAGTGAGAACCCAATTCATAATGACTGAAGCCATGAGTGAGGTCGCATGCGCTCATGATGAAGGCTCCTCATATTTTAAATGCTCTGCGCGGTAGATTCAAAACTAAGGCGGATGAGTGTTTGAAGAGGGTGCCTTATGTAATAGGCATGTTCGTCAATGATTACGGGGCCACTACTAAATATTAGGTTTTCTTTATCTCCTTACAGGAGTCAAACCTATAATATTAGCATATAAAGGTAAAATGTAAAGAGTATGTAAAATATAATTATAATTTATTTAAATGATTAATTATACACAAAAGTTACTTCTAGTGAAAATATCAAATTTGAGAAACATTGATGTGAAATAATAAAGAAACTCTTAACAAAAATAATACATAGTTATATCAATACCCTCCAAGAGAGTAAGTGAAAGCAATCAATAAACATAGAAAAAATCCTAGGCGATACTTATTCAATTCATGGTGATTCTTTTACAAACGAACTCAGGGCAGGTCAGCTTAAGATGGTGGTGGAGAATACACTACCTTGCCGTTACGGTACTTTCGACTTATATACCCTTAGCGCACCTGGCTCTGATACCAACTTCTCTAACTGTATTAATCTCAACTCCTTATATACTTGCTGAATTAAAGTAATACTTTACCAAGAACTCTATGATATATCTTGTAAACATTACTTATGATTAGAAAAGCCAAATACATTATTACCTAGTTATAATCAATATCATTCGTACGTCAGGCAACGAAGAAGAGCAAGGGGATTGGAAGAAAGGGGGGGAGAATGAATAGGGTTACGAGTGCAGGACGATAGGGGGTAGAATGGAATGTGAACGAAAGGGGGGTAGTCTGCACGAAGCCTCCCAAATCCACCTCTCACTCGTTCCTGTACACTCTTGAACAAAAATATCTTCCTATATGAAACTAAGCTGTCTACAGGTCGAATTAATTATACCGGGCTCGTAACATTGCATACGATGTTCAATCATAAATAATTAAAGATCGTACCCACCATAACAAGCACAATACCTCAATTACAACCAGTGACACTTGAATGAAGTAGAAATCCCTAACACCTCCCTCACAAAGAGATTTATAAGAGAAGCGAAACTAAATCTAAATCCTAATACAATAATTTTAAACCTAATATCATTCACCAAACCATAAACCAAAACCAAAATCACATTAACAAACTTAAAAATTATTGCTGGCAAAATAGCACTAACAACTAAAATTGTTCTCATTCAGTTCCGGGACAACATGTCCGCGATAATATTGTTCTTTCCCTTTATGTGGTGAATTTCAAGGTTATATGGTTGCAATGCCAAGCACCATCTCATTAACCGCTGATTCGAGTTTTTCATTTTATACAAGAATTTCAGGGAGTTGTGATCAGTAAACACTTTCACGGGAAAATGTGAACCACTAAGATACACATTAAACTTATTCACTGCAAAGAGCAAGGCAAAACTATAGGTTTGACTCCTGCAAAGAGATAAAGAAAACCTAATATTTAGTAGTGGCCCCGTAATCATTGACGATTATGCCTATTACATAAGGCTACCTCTTCAAACGACCATGAGCGCAGTTTGAAACTACCGCCGCAGAGCTCAGAGGAACCTTCATCATAAGCGCACGCTAAATCACTCATGGTTCGTCTTTATGATTGGGTTCTCACTACGAAAAAACTTTGTAACAAATAAAAAATAAAAATAAAATAAGAATAACTATTCATAAGCTTTCCATATTCCGTGGATGTACTTTTGTGGATTCTTGGACCAGACGCTGGCTAGCGCATCAATCCACCTTCACTGACATATCAAGTATACCAAAATCCTTAATACATCAGCAAATGGGAAGGGGATGGTCGGGAGGGTCCCAGTCGTCAATGATTACGGGGCCACTACTAAATATTAGGTTTTCTTTATCTCCTTGCAGGAGTCAAACCTATAATTTATTAGTGGCCCCTCCATCATTGACGATTATGCCTGATATCTAAGACTGGAGGGGGACATTCGTAATCATATCATAACCATTGCAAATAGAATAGGCAGATAATCAAACAACCACATAGTATTCTTACTTTGTAAAACTGTATATTTATGTATAAACTTTATATAACATATAAAAAGGGGTACAAGCAGGGGCGTGCTTAAAGAAGCCTGCTTGAGGACAAAAGGTAACTATGAGAATCTGTTCACAGATCTGAAAGTTAAAGGCACCCCACTTAAAGTAAGTGGTGAAAAATAAAACTTATGTTTACATGTGCACATATAAACCCCATTATTCGAATGTGTATATTCCTTAAAATTAGACACAAAATAGAATAAATTCTTGTACTATCGCAGATGTACTTACAAAATGCTACTCGTAGTTGCAACTACCGAGAACTCTTAAAATTAAATTGCTTCAACAGTGTATCCCACTGAACGAAACCATTGTTGTACTACTGTACCTCAACAACATTTCCCGTAGGCCTTACTACAGAGAAATTTTAATCACAACACTTATACATTGTATCACAGCTCGTATACTTTGTACATATCTTCCGGCGGGGTCTAGGGTGTCTTATGTTTCACTGACTGCACCCCCCCCCCCCCTCTTTCTTAACCTAAATAATTAGTGACTTAGAGACCCATCTAGACCCTTTGCCGTAACGCTATACATGGCATTGATGGTTTGTCTAGTGCTACCGACAGGTATCGAGTCAAAAAAGTATGATTTGAAGCCCATAGTTGAGTTATAGCTATGTCTTCAACAGAAAAATTCTTTAGAAAACGTAAAGATACTGCCCATTTGCGTAAATCGTGGGCCCTACCCACTACGCCGGGATTACTCTCTTTAATGACTTCTACTAGCAGAGAAGCCATTTTACGTTTCATTAATCTTTTACCCGTACTCGATACCCATAAAGCACCTTGCTGGTTAAGATGTGCTACTCTCATATATTTGGTTAAAGCTTGAACAGGACACAAATTATGGTGCACTTTACCCCGTTTCAACGCCGGCACCGAGAACTCTGAGAAAACATGTTCACTGTGTTCATTCTTGGCGATGAACCCTGGGGAAGGAGCAATATGAATGCAATCGTTTAGTCTACCAAACCTTATGAAATTAGGGGTGTTGCTCATCGCCGCCAGCTCAGACACCCTGTTACCAGTTGCCAAAGCCATAAGGAACACAGCCTTTTTTAATAGCAATTCAAAATCTGCCGTATTCTGATACAGACGGGAATGAAGCAAAGATAACGCTTTGTCAAGAGACCAGGTAGGCATGAGCTGACGGGGAGGTGGGCGGAGTTTGAAGTATGCTCTCATGAAACCTGTTTCTTCCGCTTGTGGTATGGTTAGACCTGTAAGGTCAAAGAATGGCACCCTGATAGCTGTTAAGTTATTTTTTAGAGTCACTACAGATAGACGTTTCTGTTCAAACAAATAGTTTAAATAATTAAAAACTAATGCCACCTAAGGTACTGTCTGTTCTGTTCTAACTATCCAAGAAGTAAAGGACTGCCAATGAGATTGATATTGCCTCTTGGTAGATTGTGTGTACTGATTCAAAAATTTATCTGTCACGTTTCTACCATACGGCGTTAGCCACTTGGCCTCCTGAATGTCCACAATGCAAAAGTCAGCGAGGTCTTTAGAGTCCAATCGTGTCTAAGTGGAAATACCCGACCGGGAGCGACACCGGGTTCGGGCACCACATTCTCAATTGCTGGTACCACAACTGCGCCGGCCACAGGGGCGCGATTAACGAGACTACGCCTCGATAATCCTGTAGTTTGTTGACTACATGGCACATTAGAGAAGCGTCTGGTGGCGGATAAATGAAACTCCACCTGTTCCAATCCGTCACCAATGCATCGGGCCCCCCCACCGGCGTTAATGTCTGGCATGAGAGGTACCGAGGGAGTTTGTGATTCTCCTCTGACGCAAACAGATCCACTTGTGGACGGTAAGGCTCTGCAATCATTTGATTGAAAATGTTTTGCTTGAGTGCCCACTCTACTGTTGTGCTCTGTCTCCGAGACAGCGCGTCTGCCCAGACGTTTGCTACGCCTGGGAGATATGATGCATGAAGATGAATGTGCAGCTCGTTGGCTAGCACAAAAATCTTTTCTGACACGTCTAGCAACTTCCGAGACCTCGTTGACCCTTGTTTCTGAATGCAGTGAACTGCATTGAGATTGTCCATCCTGAAGGCCACCGACTTTCCCCGTAAAGTAGAGCCGTGAACCTGAAGGAAATACAAGGGGACTAGTAACTCTTTTACATTTATGTGAGAGGTTTCTGAAGGGGACCAAAGCCCTTGACCCTGATGCCCGAGGTTTGACTGAAAGCCCCAACCTATCGTCCCTGACGCATCCGTGTCCACCCATAATAATAATAATAATAATAATAATAATAGTTCTTAAAGCTAGCGCATGCTAAGCTAGCTAAGGATAGCTCAATAAGGCCGAATAGGCGTATTTCCATTGGGGTCCTGTACTACTACCCCATCCCTTTGCTCATGAGGGATGGTAACGACTCAGTGCTTGTGAAAAATCTTTAATGCGCCGAGCGTGGGCGCAAACCCGGGCCTTCTGGGTGGAAGTCCGAGACGCTAGTCACTACACCAAGAGAGCCGCTTACCGTCGGCGGAGGAGAGGTCCATGACATGACTGAGTGCAACATTTCCCTCTTCGCCCAGACCGCTAGTAAGCTGCGTATTAATGTTGGGATAGGCCATAATTTTCCCGCCGGTAAGAGTGGGAAATATCTGTTGCCCTCCAAGATTAAACGTTTGACTTTCAACCGGCCCAACTTCACAGTTAGTTGAACCCAGTTGAGAGAACCGACTAGAGATTCCCAGAGTCTCCGTGTCGTAGTCAGACTGTGGAGAAACATAAACAGTTTCTTGCGAAATCTGTTTCGATTGTCCACACTCTGACTCAGAGTGAGAGATGCTGTGTCCCAGACCAGCCCTATCCACTGAATTACTCGTGAGGGAACAAGGTTTGACTTTACCAAGTTGACCTTGAATCCTAGAGATTTGACATGGTTTAACGTAATGTTGACATGAGTGTTGCATAACTTTTCTGTCTCTGCCACCACCAGCCAGTCGTCCAACTACCACAAGATCCTGATCCCTTGTCTAAAATGGGCATCACGGCTTGCCGGACTAATTTTGTGAAGATGCGCGGTGCTAGGTTCAACCCAAACGGCATCCTTTGAAAGACATAATTCTGATGCATTATTCTTAACGCCAGAAATTTTTGAAATCTCTTGTTTACCGGGACATGCCAATATGCGTCTGTCAGGTCTAATGAACACATCCACCCTCCCGGCGGAAGTGTTAGCCTGATTTGATTCACTGTCTGCATCCTGAAGGACACGTTGTGAATGTGGAGATTCAAATAAGACAGGTCTACGACCGGTCTCATTTGAATACTGTCCCTTTTTGGTACTAGAAAGAGTTTGGACGTAAACACCGGGTAAGTCGGGGGGACGTGGATAATGACACCCTTGGTAATCATCTCCTGAACTAGTGACTCCACCTCTAAAGAAACATGATTGGCCGTTGTCGGCTGACGTAATCGAGGTCGCCGGAGCCACTGCCAAGTGATGCCTTTGCGTACCACAGTCCTCGCCCATGTTCTTAAAGGCCATGCCTGATGACACGCCCGGAAGGACCCAGTTAGCAGACTGGGGTTCGCCGGCTGGGCTACCCTCGTGTCCAACACGCCTTTGAATGGCCCCAGGAGTGAGAGAGACCTTAGTTTTTTGCTGGTGGAGGTGTACCCTTGGACGACTGGCCGGGTTTGGCTGGAGGCGGGCCCTGACCTGGTCGTTGGTGAAACTTGTGGCATTTACCTGAGAATCCACCCTGTTTATACCTGAACTGAGCCTGACCCTGGGTGAAAGTGGACTTCGGCTGATGAAAAGGCTTAGACCCACTAGCTTGAACTTTCGAAACTGGTTTGGGTTTAGGGAAAGTGAAGGTAGGTTTCTTAGGTTGAGAGGGAGAGGGACTTTGTTTGAATACTTGTGCCATATTGAAAACAGTCTTCCAAACTGCTGGTGAATTCAAAGAAGGAGTTAGAACTGGAGACAGAACTACTTGGCTTGCAATACGGTCAGGAAGTTTCTTCACTAAGAAGACCCGCAGATCCTGCCTTGCTCGAACTGCCTCTAATAAGGCCGCCTGAATATCTCCTAAAGACTGTATGGAAGTCTGGAGAAGCAAGCGCCGGGCAAGCTCAATGGCTTTCTTGACTTCCGCGGCTTCTATTGCCTGAGAAGAGCGTAACAGAGACTTTGTTACTTGCTGGGTAACAACATATTGTGAAAACAGTCTAAACGCTTTTCCTCTTAACCTAAACTCGCGGTCTAGGTGAGCTGAGGAAGGTGTGCTAAAAGGATCTTTTAATTCGCACAAATTGATTTTAGGGGCAGCCAAGCAATCAAACAAAGCAGAGGGGACTCCGCCGGCACTATAAACCGGAAGAGAGAACCAAGAATGGTGTTCTTGAGAGATTTGGTGGGAAGATTTTGACGTGAAACTAGTGGCAAAATTTTGAGCCTCTGTTTCCCATTCCACCCAAGGTCCCGTACCCAACTGCCCCACCTGCAAAACTGGATTAGAGGCTGAGTCTGTGATTGGAAACATATCCAACTCCGGCGTCAAAGCAGAAAGTGCCTTGACGTCGTTAAAGCCGTCATTCTTAGTCCAGTCAGAAAATAGCTTTGAAGCTGAGGCAGGGGGTAGGGCAGGTGTTGATGCATACACAAAAAAGTCATGGTTATAATAACTTGGAATGGCCTTAATATGAACATCCAAAACATTTCCTTGACTATCCAAAGCTCTGAGTTTTCTAGACTTATTACCTTGGATTACCCACTCATGTGGTACAGGGAGCTCCCCCGAAATAGTAGCTTGTGCTGCCTCTGGCTTAGTTGGTAACATTGCTACCCATGACTCATTAGGCCCATATAAAAGAGGCATAGCTCCTTTTTTGACTGGCGCCTTGTCTAAAGGAGGGGGAGTTATGTCTGATATGACTCGCACATTAGAAGTAGTGAGAGCTGGTGTGCCTGGCACATTAGAACTTGGATCTGACACAAGGAGGGGGTTAGGTATTTTAGCTAAAGCAATGGATGTAGCCAGAGGTCGCACATTCGTCGACGTCGCGGGAGCTTCCGTACCAACTGTAGGAGTTTCCGGCGCAGGGCCAAAGAACCTATTAAGTGCATTCAATAGTAATCCATCAATTTCTTCTGCTGTTACATACCTATCCGATGACGAACTCCGTGGAGATTCGACAGTACCCTGAGAGTCGTCTAGAAGTTGACTGGACTCTTGAACCTCCATCTCTGAGACCAGAGATCGTTGTTCCTCATCCGTTAAGTCTGGCCTATCATGGGAAGATCCCGCCGAAGCCGGGACCTCCACATGCTGCCATGTTAAATCTGGGATAGAAGATGGTACATCGGCATCTCTGTGGACGTCAGCCACTACCTGAGTCACAAAAGGGTGTGTTCTGTCCTGCCAGGACTGTGAGTAACGCCATACCCCTTGGCTGTGGTTGTCACTCGCTTGCAAGCTAGGAATACTGTCTGATTGAGAGCCCTCACCCGAGCCCCCTAGCGGATTATAGTTTCTGTAAGACACTTCTAAATCTGAGGCTGACACCCGTGACTTGGTAGAAAAAACCTGAATATCAGGTAATGAAATGTCCGCCGGGGCATCCTCCACCACATTCTCTGACTCCACCCCCGACCTGTCAGATTGGACGTTAGACTTGGTGGGGGTAGAGGCAGAAAGCGGGGTACCAGGCTCCAACGACCGTTGTGAGTCCTTTCGCGCCGGAGGATCCCTTTTGGATGATTTATGACTTTTACTTGACTTATGCTTAGTACTAGTACTGTCTTTAGAACCCCCACTAGCTTCCTTTTTCTCCTTTTTGGAAGGGGAAGCAGAGTGGCCCGAATCTGTCACCTGCTGCCTCAGTGGTGACCTTGAAGTGGACCTTGTCTCCGTTGCCAAAGGTGACGGTGAGCGAGGCCTCTTAGACGTGCTGGGGGAGGGTGTAGCAACTTGTCCCCGCCCAGTCTCTGAAGTCTTACGTGCACGTATTTTATACTGAGGGGGGGTATGTTTAATGATTAACAGCTCCCATAGCTCAAGGTTATCACATTGCAATGCTTTATGTGCTACATTCGTTGAGTAAGTAGCGAGAAGTTGTTTCACTTCTTGTAAAGCCACCGCCGCAGTATTATCCTTCTGAGTTAGAACTTTAACACTTAAGAGGTGACAAATAGTGCAATTCTTTGTCACCCATATCCCCCGTGACCGATCTAGGCATTTAACACATTTAATACAGAGCTTGTGAGCAAAAATAGGGATACCTGAGCATAACGGTGTTGAACATAAAGCAATAAGAGGTTCAAGTGCCGCCATGACAGAGACTGGGGGAAAACTACCCCGCCCCCGGGAACTACCTGGTCACCTGGTGCACGCCGGTACTCCGCCCTGGAAAGATAAATTTCCTGGAATTAATGCTCATAAGGTTACCCCTAAATGGTGCAAAACATGTGCCTTAAAACCGCCGGTCAACGAACCGTAGCACTCCACCACTACTGTTCGTTTTCCTTTAGTTTCATATTAAAGATTTCAGCATATCTTTACATGTCCAAAAGATTTAAGCATATCTTCGGAATCCACATAAAGATGAAGAATATCTGTATAAAGATTTCAGCATATCTTTACCTGTCCAAAAAATTTAAGCATATCTTCTGAATCCTCCTAAAGATGAAGCATATCTTTACTAAAGAGGAAGGCTTTCAAGTATCCCTTTACACTTGAAACACTAGTAAGATTCAGGCAACTTTTATCCCATAAAAAGTCTAAGCCTATCTTAATCTCTAATCCGGCTTCTCCCAGAAGCCCTCATAGATCGCCGTAATGAAGGCCGTGATACCCTATTGTATCAATCAATTGTTTGACAATTTATCACGAATTGCAAATCCGGTAATATAACCACCCAACGGTACAACCGCCGGGTTTTATATGTAATGACAAACCAATTGTACCTGCCCCAGACCTCTTTGTAAAAAGATCACCAGGAGGAAAAGACCAAACAAAACCAACAGCATTGTTTCAATGACTTTGAAAAGCCGAGAAAACCATATCCAACAGGTGTCAGCATGATCACCTAGATAAATGTGTGGAGCCCACCTCACCGTGAATAGAATAGGAAGCCTGATCACAAGCTCGACCACAGAAAACGCAGTTTCTGATGAGCCCTCAAGCTACCCAACTCGCCGGGGTAACTAACCTATTTTAACCAACCTGATCAAAACGCGGTAAAAACTCGCCGGGGTAACTAACCTATTTTAACCATCCAGATTAAAACTCGGTAAACAAAACGGCTTTCTCGGAACAATCGAGAAAAACCGCCGGAAAGGCAACCCACACCAAACAGAACGCAGTCTGATAAACATAATCAGACCCCCAGTCCGAAGCTCCTGGAATAGCCAATCACAACTAAACCAGGACACACATGGCACATGAAAACATTTTTATAATAATAAACAATGAAAACACTTGCATATGTGAAAAAACTACGAGTGGCTGGCTAGGCCTGGTGAAAACGGAAAAAACACTTAATGACGTCGAAACACCATCGAAAAGCACTCTATCCGACCAAAACTGGAACAGCCGCCACATCAAAATCGTAGAAAACACCCGGTAAGGGAAAAAACACTGACTCAGGACCCAGAAAGAACTTCACTAAGTGAAGAAAAATACACCAGGAACGTCAGTACAAAAAACATAGGCTACTCCATCAGAAAGATAGCAAGAAGCCCGACATCGCGTAATTACAGCCTCCTAACCATCTAGGCCTAAAGATGGCTAAACACGAAAAACGTTTCAGAGTGTCCTCAACTCGGCCACGAGGGTCCGTCCGAAATAGACGCCCCAACAAAACGACCCAAAATACACTTGTTCTGCGAGAAAAACCACCCATGACACCCCTGCTAGCTAATCCTAACCTTACTCAAGACATCCCAGAGTAAACAAATGAGAAAAACTCACTAGGGACGCAAAAATGCGGAATCAAAGCGGAGCACTGTGGGGGACACGTCCGGGTGGGTTGAGCGCAGAGCAAGGAAGGTGGATTGATGCGCTAGCCAGCGTCTGGTCCAAGAATCCACAAAAGTACATCCACGGAATATGGAAAGCTTATGAATAGTTATTCTTATTTTATTTTTATTTTTTATTTTTTACGAAGTTTTTTCGTAGTGAGAACCCAATCATAAAGACGAACCATGAGTGATTTAGCGTGTGCTTATGATGAAGGTTCCTCCGAGCTCTGCGGCGGTAGTTTCAAACTGCGCTTATGGGCGTTTGAAGAGGTAGCCTTATGTAATAGGCATAATCGTCAATGATGGAGGGGCCACTAATAAATACTCTTTTTCAATAGTGCTGTAGTGTTTCTGATAAGGTTTGAGTTTACCGGATACATAGCAAACTGGATGCAAAATCTCTGGGAAGACATACTTCCCACTTCCAACATTCAGGCATTATTCTTCTGATCACATTGCTTTATGATACGTAGGGTACATGCATCACACAGGTTAGGTATTTCACTTTGTTAACTCTCTGGTTATATGACTCTTAATCAAGGATGAAAGTATAAGTAAAATGCCACAGGAACGAAAGGACCGGCGTCACAGGCCAGGATAGCTATAAGAATCACCACACCAACTTCGGTGTCTCCCTTTCACATAACTCCACATATGTATACGTCTCTCCAATCACACCCTTCTAGTATACAACCCACATTACTTTATTCCTTAACATTTGTATGTACCAACTAAGTATGTATTTAATTAAGGTACCAACCATGCATGCAGACTATAATATTTGCATTGTGTAGGTACGACGGTGATCTGAAGACACCTCAGTAAACCTATGCCCCTCCCCCTGTTCTGGAGTCCACCACGACTGTCCGGTAATACGAACCTCAGCCGTGTGACTCGCCTAGTCATTCTGGGCAATTATTTGTTTCAATACTCCCCAGGTCTCTCAACTTGAGATATTAATTGTTTCTTTGTTGTTAATCCGACACTTAAGACACTCGACTCATATCGATTGTTATTAGTACTGGCGATTAATACTATGTTCATGTTTCACCTTTGTTGCCAGTAATTCACTGAGATTCTTAACCACATTTGTGTAGGATTTATCCTCAACCTATTATGTACCCTATCCCTTGTGTGTTACTATTACTATTGCTTCAGACGAGAAAACATCCCCGACTACGAATCTATATTCGAGAGTTGGAGATCGAAATGATTATGTTGAGACGATTCTATAACTCCTCAAGATAGACGTTACCTGAATTAATATACCATCTACATGTCTATCTGATTACGTCAGCCCTGTGCTTAGTTATGTAACAATTATATGTTCCCAACCTTCCTAATGCAACCTCCATTTCACTAGACAAGATACCTAGGAGTAGTACCGAGATTTAATTAGGCAATTACTCATTGATTTGGAAAGCCCCCAGACCATCCCCAATTTCGTATGCGGGTCTGTGCTTAGGAAATTGTCGTGCCGGACAATATCGTCGTATTAATTTCGCGTGAGTTTGGCTACGGGTCAAACTCGGTACAACAGCCTCAAAAATTGTTACCCCATGAAAACCTGTTTTTCTATGTATGCCACCGATCCACAGAAAACTAACCTAACCCTGTGCTTGTACTAATCCATATCTGTTGATTTATATAATTAATAATATCCAATTTGCATACGATCATCTCCAGAGAAGTGCAGGAAAACTACCTAGTCTCTCTCTCTCCATTATGAGATAGATCGATGTCACTCATGCATGTACCCATTCCTAAGTTAAAGAAAAAGTTTTATCCACAATACTCTGCTTAGTGACCGCGTGCCCAGTGGTAAACCTTTGAGCCACCCTGTCCTTTTGTCCTCTCCCCGTAGGCCTACCAACCCAACTTCACAAACCTTCCCCTCGCATGACGCCCATCAGGATGTTTTTATATTCCGTGCCGAGTCAGTTCCGACTCGAACCCCAGTATACAGAGAGTGCAAACCTATTCTGGTATCTCTTTCACGATTCTCTAACCTAAGTAAACCACACTCCCCACCTGAACCGTAGGGGTAGAACGCGCGAGGCCCACCCCCTTGAAAGAGGGTATAGGCCATACAAATGTCACATCCACCGACCCCAAGCTCAGCTGTTTCGTTTTAGTGCCTAGGATATTATATGAACCAGAAATTGCCCGATCGATATGGATCTGACACAGAGGCACTGCCCATGTCGAATCGTATTCCGTGCATTTCAACCAGGGTTCATTCGCTTTATATTAACGACTAATACCGTCACTTTATGCACGCATTTCGTTTTCGTAAGTTAAGTATTTCTTTCTTCCTTCACCATTGTGTTCCTCCTTTTCCGTCTCTTTCCACACCTATTATACATCTAATCAGTCATCCCTTCTAGTCCACAGTCCACACTACTCTGTTTTCGTATCTCTGTTGTTTTATATAAGATTAATTATAACAAATCTGAATACAATCCTCTCCAGAGAGTTCTAGGGACGCCACCTAGTTTTTCTCTCCATTTAAGAAGATAAACATATATTACCCCATGCTCCGGGATTCGTTCTAGCACCTAAGTAGTTATACAATTGAACTTGAGTTATTCAACCAGGTTCTATACTTTTATATTAACGACGGCAAAATACCGTCCAATTCATGCATGTCATTTTTTCCTAAGTTAACTCTCATTAATCCACCAATACTTTGCGTAGTCACAAGCATGTTCAGGTAACCTTTTATCCACCCTGTCGTTTTTCCATACCAACCCGAGCTTAATAACTCCCTCTAAAAAGGATGCCATCAGGATGTTAAATTGTGCCGAGCAAGTAATTTTCTCAAGCTTCCGTAAGCAGAGAGTACAAACCTATTTGGTACCGCCTTTAACTATCCCTTAACATAACTAACCACCCCTACAACCTGGGGCAGTGAATTAATGCGCGCGAGGCTAACCCCCCCTTTCCTCCCCTCAAAGAAGCCCAGCATCTCCCCCTCGCGTAGGACTACCGACATCCTTATGCCCGCCAAATTCTTGCTAGAAACTCCGGGTATTTACAACCTATACCAACCTCCAAGTTTTCGATTCCAGCATAAATCCTATTCCTATCCCGTTCCTATCTAACCTCCAAGTCCCCCTTAACCTCTGAAGTGCGCATGGGGGTAATTGGAAACTGTGCTGACGTATTTGAGGTGTTTCCGTCACTAAAATATTAATTGTGCCATTAATAGCATTAATATTTATCCATATGCGCCTATTATGGGTTGATTATAAAGGTATTAACCTGAAACAACAATAAAACGAGTGAAAACAGCGTTTGGATGGTCAAAATCGGAGATATAGCCCGCGAGTTGTATAATGTAGTGAGGCAATCTGCTTTCCCGCCAATTTCCCCAAGGCCACTGAGACGCAGTCGATCGATACTCTCTCTCTCTCTTGCACTCGCTTGCTATCAGTGATGACCACACCCTCCAATCGGATTTCTAATGTTAGCACGAAAATATACCTCAGAATAAGGGAATAACAGGGAAAATAGGTGATAACTGAAGGAGAGGAGGAAAGTGGGGAAGGAGGGGAGGTAGAGGACTGAGATTTTGCATGGCCCAGGGGCCAAAAAAAATAAAAAAATAAAAAAAAAAAATATAAAAAAATATTTTTTTTTCGATGTCAAAAGTTGATTTTTATTTTCTCTGACTCTTAAGAGTCTTCCCGCAGTGCGCCGGGGGAACTCTTAAGAGTCTCCCCGCAGCTCCCGGGTTAACTCCTAATAGCATTTCAGCTAACTCAGAGGAGGATCCTAGAGATAATATTAACGTAGACTGCCTTACCGCTTGAGTCCAAAGGCGCTGGACAAACTAGTTTTTTGTTTCCTCACCATCCTCCTCTCAACTCATATTAATAATTTGTCTTAGAGTAAATGTCAGAAAAAGGTAATTCCTATTGCGGCCTACATGCTAACTTTATAATAGACCTTTAATGCTACCCTCTTCAACCAAGGGATTAAATTAACTTGTATTCCCCTTCGACATCCAAAAGTTAGACAAAGGAACCCCCTCTCCATATATATAGTTCCGCGCCAAAAACAAGCCAGTTAGAGAGGATATAAGCTACGTAACGGAAGTGCCGCAGTCGTGGATATATTACCCGGCTCCACCCTCAGGATATACAGTGATTTGCGGTGTTCGCGATCCAGGTGCCTCTGTGGGGGAGCGAATCAATCCTTGACAATATATTGTTGCAAATGAGAAACCAGGGGCAAAATTATATCTTTCAACAACCGATTCATAAATTCATTTTGATTGTCTCGTAAACGTATTGTCAGCCGGTTCGCCACTACTTTGGGTTTAAGAGCAATCATAACTCATAACCGGTCCCAGATAGAAAGATCTGGTTATGTTAGAAGGGATTACGCGAGTTTAGGAGAAGGCTCGACGAGAAGATTCCTGGGCAAACAATTGTCTGTTTGACCGAAAGGTGAGAAGCCGCTTGCACGTCTGAACCTCCTCATAAAGCCAGAATTAGTAAGAAAAGTCGTTCTCCCGACTGTCTTACGTTACTTCGATCCACTGTTTTCTCTGGCTATGCCGATGACAGAGCATTTAAGGCTTTCAGTAGGAGTCCCATAACGACGTGTCATCAACGGCTAGACAAATTAGCCCAACTGTACACTTCTCTACACTCCCGGACAACTTGGACGGCAAAAGAGTCGCTGTTAGCCCCCAACACACCAACTCAAGATAACGAGATGCCTAGCCTTGTGATTTAAGTAATAATAATATAATAATAATAATAATTCTTTATTTCAGACTCACACAGTACAGAGGGGACCATACTGGGGTCCATATATACCTTACAGTAACATAAATATATATAAGCTACTGTACATAGGCTACATAAAATAAAAGAAATTAAATAATACCCAGCTTGCTATCATGTAGTTCACAGCACTGCCTCAACCAAAAACAGTGGTCATCAAACTACTGTGTTACCAAAACCACTGTCCTAATTGTGTACAGTACCATGCCTCACATCATTTAGCTTCCGGTACAGTATGTTGCTACAGTACAGTATAGGAATATCGGTACTGTACTGCACTATGAGGTTCAGTACCGGTATGCTAATTCTGTAGAGTAGCAGACCTGAAATCATTACTTAAGGTTAAATATAGAGCAACTTCCTCCAGTGTGCCTGGATCCTAGAGGTGTACACTATGCTTGGAGTTTGTAGCATTTTAATGATACTGTTCTCAGAAGTGTTAAGGTGCTGAATGAATTTATATGTTAGCTTTCTAATGAGTGATTGGTAACAGTGTAAGTTCATATAGGCACATAGCGTACTTGTACTCTCATATTTTGAGAGCCCCAGAAACATTTTCATGATATTGTGATATGAGATACTTAGTCTATTCGCTGTCATTTTCTTATAGTTCCACCATAGTTGTGCTGTATACATTGGTGAGCAGTAGGAGTTGAACAATGTTATTTTTGTATCCCATGTGCACATATGAAATTTTCTTAATATTGAATTTCCCTGCATGTAAAGTTGCCTTCGCTGACGACCCATATCCTCATCATCTGAGCGATCACTTGAAATATAGTGTCCTAGATACTTTACTTTACTTACTTCTTCTATAATTTCTTCATACAAATGGAATTTAGGTAGCTTTGATTTCAATAGAAGGTTAGATTTAAATATTATGATATTGCTCTTTATAGGATTAAATTTGACTGAATGTTCGATTCCAAATTTTTCACATACTCTTAATAATTTATCCAGTCCTGCTCCAGAGGGCACGATTAACCTCTGAAGTGCGCATGGCGGTAATTAGACACCTCTGCCTGTGCGCATGTATTTGAGCTGTTTCCATCACTAAAATATTCATTTTACCATAAATAGCATTAATACTTATCCATATGCGCCTATTATAGGTTGATTATAAAGGTATTAACCTGTTACAACAATAAAACAAGTGAAAACAGCGTTTGGATGGTCAAAATCGGCGATATAGGGCGGGAGTTACATAATGTATGGGTGAGGCAACCTCCTTTCCCGCCAATTTCCCCCAAGGCTGGAGAGACACTGTCGATCGATACTCTCTCTCTCTCTCTTGCACTCGCTTGCTAACAGTGATGACAATGCCCTGCTTGCAACTCGCTAATGTTAGCACGAAAATATACCTCAGAATAAGGGAATAACAGGGAAAATAGGTGATAACTGAAGGAGGGGAGAAAAGTGGGGAAGGAGGGAGGTAGAGTCTTCCCGCTGTTCCCGGGTTAAGGCTAGGTCATCAGCATACATGAGATGATTTACAATGGTGCTGCCAATGCAGCACCCAGTGCGAGTCTTGTTCAGCTCCAGACTAAGATCATCCATGTAGACGTTGAAAAGATACGGAGACAATATCCCCCCCTGCCTAACACCATTGGTTACGGCGAAAGAGCCTGACAGGATGTTGCCCCATCTTACACACATTTTTTGATTAGCATACCAGAAAATAAGTATCCTAACAATATAGCTAGGCACTCCCCTGCTAACTAATTTTTCAAATAAGGTTTTGTGACACACCCTATCAAAAGCCTTACTTGCATCAAGAAAACAAGAGAAAATTGAGCTATTTAGTTTGTTGTATGTATCAATCACTTCTTTCAGCACATATATGCATTGGTCTGTGCCGTGATTTTTCTTAAAGCCAAACTGATTGCTGCTGGTGACAATTGTAATGCCCTCGAAAATGTCCCGCACCCACAATAATACTAACCCGAGTTGACGTCAGGTATAGCGTAAAATAGTCGTAGATGGCAAGTCCAATAAACTCATCTCGAGAGACTATCACCGTGGTTCTTAAAAATCGGACTAAGGTTGCTATACTTTTGTACGTCCGTGGTAGTACAGTGGGTTAGCGCGCGGGCCTGGTGGTGATGGTGGTGCGTCACTAACCAGGGTTCGAACCCCACCCAAGGCATCTCAAAACCTGTGGGTTTTTAGGGGGGTTAAATTCCCTTCAGAGGTTCGTACCCCGCGCCAGGTACCAGGAAAGGTTGATCCTAAAGGTAGCCTGGGGACAATTCCCATTCCTATTTAACCTGGAAAAACCTAGCATTTCATTGGTGGCAGCGGTGGGATCATGGTTGTGTCCCTCGGTCGGCACGCGTGAGGGGGGGATTAACGGCGCGTGCGGGCGGTTCAGAGGGGTGAGAGGTGAGCGAGTTAGAAAACGGGATTTGCTGGGGGGACTGCGGAGGGTTGGTGGGGAAAAAGTTAGGTGTAGAACATGGGTTATTGGTGTAGGACTGGTGTATTGATTTGGGGTTGTTAACATTTCTGGGGGCATGGGGGAAACATTGTTGGGTACATCGGTCGGCATTTTCTCTGGAAACATGTGTACATAAACATTGGATAGAATTATGGTTACATATATCAGAGTCTGTCCTGAAAACATGGGAGGATTTATTCTGGACAGAGTTACGAGAATTGAGGGGATTACCGAGAGGGAGTTGCTTGGACTTGTCTTCTTTCGTTTGTTGAGGCATTTTTTTACTGAATTGAGTGAGGTTTTGAGAGATCTCGGGGCAAGGGGAGGTTTTAGGAGTCACCTTAGTGCTAGCTGCAACTTGGTAACCCTGAATCAGGGTTTGTTGAGGGGGAGGTTGTTTTTTCTTTTTGGGAATGGGTTTCTGCGTGATTGGTTTGTCAGAGGCTTTGGGCTGGAATTTGTTTTTGAATGAGATCAGCCTTTGGCCGCAGTCAATCTGGGCCAGGACCCAGATTCACTAACGGTCGTACGATCCGAAAACTCCCTTACCGTTCCCTTACGTCTCAACGCTGGTATTCACGAAGCGTCGTAGTGGCCATCTTTGATCGTAGGAAGACCCTAAAATCCCCTTTCGCAAAGGGTGGTCCAGACCACCCTTACATGAATTTGACCCGGATATAGGTACACAAATATCGATAACACAACCCGCGACCATAACAAATTCGTCTGCAGTATAGCTATTTATGACACACTAAGTCATTATTGAGGCAATAATAGCGCAATATGATTGTTAACTTGTGTTAAAACACCATTAAGGCATTTAATACAAAGTATGAATATATTTGTATCCTTAATGTCTTATTAAGCCGAATTAAGCTATGAATAGCCTACATATGCCAGCCTAGACCTAGTCAAGGTTAATTGATGCACAAATTCATGTGCTGCGACAACACGTAGCCTACCATTAGTAGATTTTAACCCTCATTTATTGCGGAAATGTTTTATTCCAACTCCCCACCACCTCCGAGTTAGATTAGGGTAGCCTATTCCTCAAATTTGAAAGTATCACAGGAACAAAATGATGAAAAGAATTACCCTAGGCCTAGCCTAAAAAATGAATAAATAATAAACGCTGTGTGAATAATTTTGTTAAGCCTAGCCTAGGCTATAACCTAGGTTTATTTTGAAAAAGTTAGGGCTATTTAGGCTAGACAAGTTAGGCCTATGTATGGTATTTTGGTTAGGCTAGCAATGCCTAGCTGGGTTAGATTAGGGTAGCCTATTTCCTCAACAAATTTGAAAGTATCACAGGAACAAAATGATGAAAAGAATTACCCTAGGCCTAGCCTAAAAAAATGAATAAATAATAAACGCTGTGTGAATAATTTTGTTTAGCCTAGCCTAGGCTATAACCTATGTTTATTTTGAAAAAGTTAGGGCTATTTAGGCTAGACAAGTTAGGCCTATGTATGGTATTTTGGTTAGGCTAGCAATGCCTAGCGGGGTTAGATTAGGGTAGCCTATTTCCTCAACAAATTTGAAAGTATCACAGGAAAAAAATGATGAAAAGAATTACCCTAGGCATAGTCTAAACAAAAAATAATAGGCTAGCCTATATGTTGTGAATATTTTTGTTTAGCCTAGCCTAGGATATAACCTAGGTTTATTTTGAAAAAGTTAGGGCTATTTAGGCTAGAAAAGTTAGGCCTAGGCTATGTATGGTATTTTGGTTAGGCTAGCAATGCCTAGCTTGGTGTAGCCTAAGCATGGTAAAGTAGAAGCCTAGCAGGTTAAGATGGTGTTTGCAGGCATACCGTCCTTATTGTTAACTAGCTGTTATTAGTCCCATGCTGGTAATATATTTGATGGCAATAAGTCATGGGAGGTGAGGGGGACAAAGCCCCCCTCAACCTATCATTATTTCCCATGGCCAACTGTTGGATAATAGATTGAGGCCTATGCTAGGCCTATTTTGAAAAGGTAGATAGGCCTTGAGGTGTTGTGAATACAAAAAAAATTACCCTAGGCCTATTTTGAAAAATTAGGCCTAGGCTAAGTCTGGCATTTTGGCTTGGCTAGAACTGCCTGTGTAGGCATAGACATAGTAAAGTCTGGCATTTTGGTTTGGCTCGCCCTGTCTAGGTGTAGAAATGGTAAAGTAGAACAATATACTGTGGTTAAGGTATAAATAATACACTCCCAACTAGCCTAACATACGATTATCAATGATCAATCCGTCGAAAATCCTTTAACTTGGGCCACTAACAGGCTTCCCTGTAGCCTAGCTAGGCTAATTTCTTATCATCAATTCACAAGATACTCTATTCTTCTTCCTGCTGGCTGTGGTGGATCGAATTAGCCATGCTAAACAATGACAAGCTCATAAATTAAAGTATATTAGGTTCTTCTTGGCGCTTCAGTCATGTGGGTGACATATTGTTTATTTACAAAGGCCAAGCGCCTGATTGGTCAAGAGAAGCCTTGGTGAAAATAACCGAAAGGGAGCCGTAAGGGAGCTCAACGATGCGTTCGTGAATACACCTTCCGCACTCCCTTAGGAACGATCGTAGGTTGCTGTACGACATCGCACGCTACGACCGTTAGTGAATCTGGGTCCTGGAGTTTTTGAAGGAGGTCAAGTCCAAGGAAACCATCATAATGTTTACAGTTGGAGGAAAATACTGTAAATGTGTGATAACAACGAGCATGGGGGCCAGGAGTGGTTACTGATAGGGGTAAAGTGTCTCCTAGGAGATTTAAGTAGGGCCCGCAGTACCAAGGAACTACTTAACAGTGTAAACCAAAGGTCTACTAATGGTGCAATTCAATATGTGAAAGATAGTAATTATGAAGACATTAAAGTGACTGAAAGTGATCTTGAGAATGCCATAAGAAAACTTAACCTAAATAAAGCTTGTGGGCTGGATGGTATATATGCAGAACATCTTAAATATGCAGATAAGTTGTTAATAGATAAACTTAGTTCTTGCATCACCAGTCTATTTACGCATGGTGTCCTGCCGGAGTCTATGATATCCGTAATACTTGTTCCTGTCATTAACCTGACAAGCGCGATATAGACCAAGGTGCTAGGGTAGTTATTTGTGCATTTCTAGCCCTGGATTCTGACATAATTCGTTATATTTACAATATAAACCATTATTTGTTTTCGGTATGCTTTTATTTTACATATATGATGTATATATGAACCTTCAAGAGTGCTAAAATAAGTGGGAAAAGCATTTGGGTGGTGAAAAACGAAGATATTGGCCACCGGGTCATAATGTCAGGCGAGAGAGAGACACAGGCAGCCCTCCCCTCTCGCTGTCTGGGAGTCAACTGAGACGAGCGGGGCGGTGTGTGCCGGTGTCTGGGTGTTGCATAACGATCTTTTATGCAACCCACTTGTGCTACATTATCGCGGGAGAGAAAAATAACCGATAAATGATGATAATAAGTGGATAAATAGGTGATAATTGAGGAGGGGGGAATAAGGTGGGGAAGGAGGGGAGGGGGAGGGGTGAGAAACACATGGATGAGTACTAGAGGGGAATTATCTCACCTAAAGACAAAATCCTTTGTTTTGATAGGCCCTTTTTTTTTTTGGAAGGCTTTTTTTATGGTCCTGCTTCCGTGAGGCCTATCGCGTTCCCTATAGGAAGCCTTCCGTGAGGCCTATCGCGCTTGCCGGGTTAAAGATAAATCAGGTAAAATTACAGCAAAAGACAACTACCGCCCAGTAGCACTTGCTAGTGTGGTGAGTAAGGTAGTTGAAATGATAATGCTAGAAAGAATGTCTGCATATATTGTCACCAGCAGCAATCAGTTTGGCTTTAAGAAAAATCACGGCACAGACCAATGCATATATGTGCTGAAAGAAGTGATTGATACATACAACAAACTAAATAGCTCAATTTTCTCTTGTTTTCTTGATGCAAGTAAGGCTTTTGATAGGGTGTGTCACAAAACCTTATTTGAAAAATTAGTTAACAGGGGAGTGCCTAGCTATATTGTTAGGATACTTATTTTCTGGTATGCTAATCAAAAAATGTGTGTAAGATGGGGCAACATCCTGTCAGGCTCTTTCGCCGTAACCAATGGTGTTAGGCAGGGGGGGATATTGTCTCCGTATCTTTTCAACGTCTACATGGATGATCTTAGTCTGGAGCTGAACAAGACTCGCACTGGGTGCTGCATTGGCAGCACCATTGTAAATCATCTCATGTATGCTGATGACCTAGCCTTAATCGCGCCCTCTGGAGCAGGACTGGATAAATTATTAAGAGTATGTGAAAAATTTGGAATCGAACATTCAGTCAAATTTAATCCTATAAAGAGCAATATCATAATATTTAAATCTAACCTTCTATTGAAATCAAAGCTACCTAAATTCCATTTGTATGAAGAAATTATAGAAGAAGTAAGTAAAGTAAAGTATCTAGGACACTATATTTCATGTGATCGCTCAGATGATGAGGATATGGGTCGTCAGCGAAGGCAACTTTACATGCAGGGAAATTCAATATTAAGAAAATTTCATATGTGCACATGGGATACAAAAATAACATTGTTCAACTCCTACTGCTCACCAATGTATACAGCACAACTATGGTGGAACTATAAGAAAATGACAGTGAATAGACTAAGTATCTCATATCACAATATCATGAAAATGTTTCTGGGGCTCTCAAAATATGAGAGTACAAGTACGCTATGTGCCTATATGAACTTACACTGTTACAAATCACTCATTAGAAAGCTAACATATAAATTCATTCAGCGCCTTAACACTTCTGAGAACAGGATCATTAAAATGCTACAAACTCCAAGCATAGTGTACACCTCCAGGATCCAGGCACACTGGAGGAAGTTGCTCTATATTTAACCTTAAGTAATGATTTCAGGTCTGCTACTCTACAGAATTAGCATACCGGTACTGATCCTCATAGTGCAGTACAGTACCGATATTCCTATACTGTACTGTAGCAACATACTGTACCGGAAGCTAAATTATGTGAGGCATGGTACTGTACACAATTAGGACAGTGGTTTTGGTAACACAGTAGTTTGATGACCACTGTTTTTGGTTGAGGCAGTGCTGTGAACTACATGATAGCAAGCTGGGTATTATTTAATTTCTTTTTATTTTATGTAGCCTATGTACAGTAGCTTATATATATTTATATATATTTATGTTACTGTAAGGTATATATGGACCCCAGTATGGTCCCCTCTGTACTGTGTGAGTCTGAAATAAAGTATTATATATATTATTATTATTACCAGATAATCGTGCGATCCCTTCGACGAAGGATTCGCACGTGAAGGTGGTACCACCAGTTGCTTCCTTGTGAGAATCTCTCGTGCGATGCCGTCGGACGTATGGTTGGTAAGCCTGTCAAACTCGCCGCGGTGCATTTCTTACGGTTGGTATACCTGAGGAACGTTTTGTTTACAAATTACTGCCTCGGGCAGCCTCACGGGAGTACAGACGGAATCGAATCGTAATAAATTGATGGTCCCTGGTGTATTATTTACCCAGTTTATTGCATTAATCTTATTATTCTGTATTTAGGACATTCTCAATTGACAAAAATAAGGTAGCCTAGGCCCTAGTGATTCCCCAGAGAACCATTGAATTTCTCTTAGCCTAATTTCCCTTCAACCACCAATCAATTTTTGAGTTTAGGAATAGCCATGGGGTTGTGGTATGGATTTTCGCTGAATAATTGGGTTGTGCTTGGCTCTCTGGAAAAGTGGCTTGGTTATAATATCAAGCAAGCTTTTCTGTTATATTCAAGCCTAGCCCTGTTCACCTGTTCCAAGTAGATCTAGGCCTATGGCCATAAATTGTGAAATCTAACCTAGCCTATCTCTAACTCAAAAAGGGCCAGAGCTAGGATAGTGGGCTGTAAATTGCCATAGGCTATCTATCCCCTGGCTGACCCTTCCTAAATGGGAAAGGTAAAGCTTCGAGTCCTCCATTTCATAGTAAGAAATGCTTAAATTGGACATAGGCTATGAGCAATTTTGATGAGAATTTAGCCTAGGCCTAGCCTATATTGTTAAAGTAATTATCTTGATATATTAAAACTACTGAAAACAGGGTAGGCCTAGCCTAACCTTAAGAGGTTACCAGGGTTGGATTTTGGACGATGGGCTAGGCATGAGAGGCTAGTGGATTATTTAGTTTATAATAACCATGGTAACCTAATAAAACTAATCTATTTTAGCTATCCAAGCGAGGTAACCTCCGACTCTCCGAGTTTTTCCAAAAATTTAGCAGGGAGTGTTTGGATCACACAATTGTTCTCATCGGCTTTAGACATCTAGGGATAGTCACCTATCCTAGCCTAATTATAGAAACAGATTTCATGGCTAAATAGTATTTTTTAATCTCCATGGGACTTGCATATTTAATCAACATGTAGCCTACTCTTTAAACAATGCAAAATTGTTGGCAAATTAATATAGCCAAGGTTAGGTTAGCTAATGGGGAAAGCGATTTCTGAGTTAACCTAACCTACAAATTTGGAATAGGCCTAGGCTATGATAGGTTTCTTGAAGTAGTGTAGCCTAACGATACTGCTTACCACATTTTACCACAGCTGCACCAATTTGCCCCAAGTTTTATACTGTACAGTTCTGCTACATGAAAAGTGCCAGGTTTTAATCTAGTACCATTCAGTGGCAGTGCAGCAATATCATAAAGTTTCGGGTTTCAAGTTAATAGTAATGTGATCACCCCCTTTGACTAGGCTAATATAGAAAACCATTTATTTTCAATACTTATTCTGCATCAAATTGACACCTGCCCTGTCTACAGTACTATACAGTACCAAAAACAGAAAGTCTAGTAGGCAGGTTTACTTTTATAAATGACTAAATATATGATGCTTGGACAATTATAGGTACCGCATAAAGAATGAACAATATATTTCATATAATTTATTGCAATTCTTACATACATAGGTACCCGTTATATAATATTGTATCATCTAATCACAACTCCTGTTGTATGCTTCCATATGGATAGGTCCTTAAGACCGCTTCATCAGATTTTATTCGCCCAATTAGCCTACTACCCAGGTAAGAAAATTCACGACATTACATTATACTTGCTTGTATTTTTGGCTTGGAATCCTCATTTGGTGACCATTATTATCTATCTATTTGAGGCATAGGCCTATTTCCTGAAATAAGTCTTGCAATTGACGAGGATGGGTGTGAATGGGATATGCCGTGTGTGGGCCAGTCAGCTCTGCAGACTCGTTATCTTATGTTCATTTATGGAAGTATTTCAAGTAGGCCTAGCCCAATCAGGGAGAACATGTTAGTCCCTATTTATTGCCTACTTTAGTAGGGTAGGCTGGTTAGGCCTATATTTTTTAATCCAATAGGCCTAGCCTATGTTAAAATAGTCAACGATGGCCTTTTTACCTAACCTAACAAAACATAATTATAGGCCTAGCCTAGGCCTGGTTAAAAAGGCTGTCCAAGGTCTCTTCAATTTTTACCACTTTTTCTTTCAATATCTGGGACTTGTTAACCTAGATACCCTATTGTTGGCTATTTTAACATAGGCTAGGCCTATTGGATTAAAAAATATAGGCCTAGCCTATCCTACTAAAGTAGGCTATAAATAGGGACTAACATGTTCTCCCTGATTGGGTTAGGCCTAGGCCTACTTTAAATACTTCCATAAATGAACATATATAACTAGTCTGCAGAGCTGACACGCCCACACACGGCAGATCCCATTCACACCCATCCTCGTCAATTGCAAGACTTATTTCAGGAAATATGCCTCAAATAGATAGATAATAATAGTCACCAAATGAGGATTCCAAGCCAAAAATACAAGCAAGTATAATGGAATGTCGTGAATTTCCTTACCTGGGTAGTAATTGGGCGAATAAAATCTGATGAAGTGATCTACAATTTGTCAAGGCTGGCCGACATAGGCCTCAGATGAAGGTGCCTGTACAACGGCTCCTGTCAAGTTCAACATCGTCATTGAAGATATATCTAAAGTCTTTGGAAATGTGCTAATTGTAACCCATATTAATATATATTAATAGTTTCGTACATTATGCAATTGATTTGCATTAAAGAATGTCTTCTGTAACCTTTAATTTACGAATTGAAACAATAATACACATAATAAAATTCAATTAGCAAACGAAGGGATCCGACGACCATCGAAGAGAAGGGTCGAAGGTCCTCTTCAGATTCCAATAATATTGGACGTAAACGGTCGCGGCGACCGTTTACGAAAGCATTCGCTCAGCCAAACAAATCCCAAAGAATGTTTCTATACTACGAATTTTGAAAGGAAGGATACCTTCGAGGGAAGGGAACGTTTGGTACTGCGGGCCTAAGTATCAGCAGCTGAGATGAGTTCTGTTTTGGTGTTTAATAAAGGGCCAAATAGTCGGGGATGTTTTTCATAGTAAGATTTGAACAAATATGACTTGGCAGCTCCCGTGTCGATTAGCAAGCGGACAGGAATGTCCTTGATTTTGGCCATGTAATAAATGGGGGCAGTGCGACTAGTTATGGCGTCCCCCGCCGAGCCCATCGTGGGCGGGGGATACTTTAAAAATCCTGGGGGTCGGTATCTACCTCCTCCAGGGTTTCCTCGGTATCGTCTGAGGTCATGGTATTGGGGGCTATTTCTTCCTCTTGTCCCCACTCCTCTTCATTTACAGAAATGCGAGGAGTAGAGGGGCGAGGTTTGGCAGAGTCACAAATTTGGTGGAGGGCACACTGAGCATTACAGGCAGGGAAATCATAGGGGTTGATAATGACTAAGGTAGGGTTTTTACTTTGGTAGGTGTTGTAGTTGCTGTTCCGGTTGAAGATTCTGGGTGGCTGGGATGGTTGGAACCAGGGTCTACTGGGTTGGGGCTTGCCGGAAAGGTAGGTGGGTCTGTTGTTGAAAGATGAGGCTGGGTAGGCATTCTTGGGGTTTTGGTGGTTGGTTTGCTGCGGGTGCGTGGGAAACCTCTTGATTGCAGCGATTTGGGTGGGTGCTTCTGTGCGCACGGCCAAAATACGTCGGATCGTGATGAGGTCTTTTTTGTATCCGACGAAATCGTGCACCCGGAAATGGTCTTTTACTGCTGAGGGCAATATCGACACAAGGTTGACCAGAATTTGCTGTTCTTGTTGGATTCTGGTCAACGTGGGGAAAGAAATGTTTATGTGTTGGGCAAGCTTATTCACTGTGGCATCTACATCGCCTTCGAATTTAGTTTCTAGGATACGGGTGTGGGCCACGAAAGCGCCCAACCAAGGCTTAATGGCTTCTATCACTATTGTGCGAAATTCGTTCCAGGTGAGATCAGGGTGCACTTGATAGGCAACCAGGGAAACGGCTTTTCCCAGGTGTGGTAATGTTACGGCTATTTTGTGTGCGTCCGTGGTATAAGTCATGTCAAGTAAGGGTTTCACTATGTCCATGAATATTTCGATCCCATACTTTGTTTCCTCATAATGTGGGATGGAAGTGTTAGTAGGTTGCGCCATGATGTTCTCGTGTTCTAGCTGTTCCCAACTTGCAATGTAATGCAACCTTTTATCCGAATCAAGAACCACCGCTGCCGCCAATGTTATGCTAGGTTTTTCCAGGTTAAATAGGAATGGGAATTGTCCCCAGGCTACCTTTAGGATCAACCTTTCCTGGTACCTGGCGCGGGGTACGAACCTCTGAAGGGAATTTAACCCCCCTAAAAACCCACAGGTTTTGAGATGCCTTGGGTGGGGTTCGAACCCTGGTTAGTGACGCACCACCATCACCACCAGGCCCGTGCGCTAACCCACTGTACTACCACGGACGTACAAAAGTATAGCAACCTTAGTCCGATTTTTAAGAACCACGGTGATAGTCTCTCGAGATGAGTTTATTGGACTTGCCACCTACGACTATTTTACGCTATACCTGACATCAACTCGGGTTAGTATTATTGTGGGTGCGGGACAGTTTCGAGGGCATTACAACAATATATGCAGACATTCTTTCTAGCAATATCATTTCAACTACCTTACTCACCACACTAGCAAGTGCTACTGGGCGGTAGTTGTCTTTAGCTGTAATTTTACCTGATTTATCTTTAATGACAGGAACAAGTATTACGGATATCGTGCGTAAATAGACTGGTGATGCAAGAACTAAGTTTATCTATTAACAACTTATCTGCATATTTAAGATGTTCTGCATATATACCATCCAGCCCACAAGCTTTGTTTAGGTTAAGTTTTCTTATGGCATTCTCAAGATCACTTTCAGTCACTTTAATGTCTTCATAATTACTATCTTTCACATATTGAATTGCACCATTAGTAGACCTTTGGCTTACACTGTTAAGTAGTTCCTTAAAATGAGTTTTCCATAAGTCAGCAATGTTCTCTTTACCCATAACCCCCTCAACACTGACAGGTAATGGTGTGTTACAATTTTGCATGGATCTGATGTCCTTCCAAAAACAGTTAGTATCCTTTTCTGCCAGACTCTTTGCAAGGGCTTCCTTCCTTAATTGGTTTTCATTTTGCTTAATAAATCTAATGGCATATTTGGTCCTAGCCTTTGCTCTTTTGTGAAGTTCAAATATAGGCCCCTGTCTGGGCTGACCTACTTCAAGCCAATGAGACCTAGCATCTCTGGAGGCCTGATACAGGTCAGACACATAGTCTTGCCAACCTGGCTTATTGAATGAGGACTTATATTTATGGCTATTAAAAATACTTTCCCCCGCTTTTGATAAAGAATCTATTATACTATTGTAAAATTTAATAATGTCCTTTCTGTGTTGTGCATCACTACATTTTGGATCCCTGCATTGTGCTACACCATTACCATCATATTGCACCCTATTTAATAAGTCTTTGGTTTTATCACAGTACATTTGGCACGTCTTCATTTGAGATTACATTCCATGGAACTTTTGCCTTGATGCTATTGCTAGTTTCTGTTATTTCCGGTGCCTTATTAATTTGGATTGTTAATTCTATAGGTATGTGGTCGTCATCCGTAATGTCGTATCTTATGGCCATTTCTGAGATAGAGTCATGAAAGTCAGAGCTAGAGATTGCATGATCAAGCCACGACCTGGTCTCCCATGCTTCACTAACATATGTATAGCTATTTTCTGGAAGCAGGTTTTTGGGGGACAAAATTAAACCTTGCTCATCACAAAACCTTAAAGGTGGGGGCTCATGGGTTGAGATAAACATGTAATGATAATCGCCCAGCTGTACATAATTATCTTGCAAAATGCAATGGCACTGAAATAATTATTAACAATGGTATAAAGGATTTTGTGGATCGTCTATACCGGGCCTGTGACGTCACAAGAGTGTAAGTCCACCATCCAGTCTAGGATAAGGATACTGATGTGACGTCACAGGCCCGGTATAGACGATCCACAAAATCCTTTATACCATTGTTAATAATTATTTCAGTGCCATTACATTTTGCGAGATAATTATGTACAGCTTGGCGATTATCATTCCATGTTTATCTCAACCCATGAGCCCCCACCTTTAACATATGTTTAGCAAACATGGAACCACCCAACTCGTGAGGGGTAGCATTCCAATCACCTACCACTGAGTAACGCGTTATCTCTAATTCAGAAATTAGGCCATCAAGCTCCCCTAACTTTTCCAAATAAAGTTCTTCATTTTCTGCACACTGATACGGTAAGTAAACACAAAATATTGCAAATTTTCTGTGTCCCACTTCCAGCTGTATTCCCGCACACCAGCTTAAATTTGTCTCAATGGTTTTAATTACACTATCTAGGCACGATCTCCACATTATTGCAACTCCCCCTGGGGGGTGACCTGCCACAAACCATCACGTGTGTCCGTAGTGGAGACCCCGTACCCATGGAAATCTTTATCTAATATGTTCAAATTACCTAAGTCCTGTTTTGTGTACCAGGTTTCCTGAAGGCAGACTATGTCACTGGTCCTTAATGTAGATACGATGTCAGGTCGCAACAGGAGATTCCTCTTTGTTTTGGGGAGTCCTCTGCAATTGTATGAAGTTACTTTTATACTTGCTGCTGTTGTTGGTATCTCCTCCATTACTGCGAGTTGGATAGTGGTGTGCGATGCCTCCAAGTCCCAGAAGCCTCTGCACTGTCCTCATTGGGATATTGTCTTGGTTCTCTGTACCAGTTGACATATGCATCTTCTGGCCACAGGTCAGGATTCATGAAAACATCTGGATCTGGACATTCGCTAGTTATACAAAAGGAGGCACAGGTAGTGGACCTGGAGAGGGTGGTCAGCTGTCTTACCTCTATATTTATATGTAAATTATCAGCCAAGTATATCTTGAGATTCTCAGCAGTAACACTAGGGTTGAATCCTGTGGCAAACACCCTAGCTAGTCGGGGCCTTTTGATGGTATTGAGGCCAGTATCCTTGCCCCTACCTTTAATTCCTAGCTGGTTTCTCGGTCTAGGGTGAACCTGCTCGCCTTCCCTAGAGTAGCGAGGCTTGCCATTCACCCATTTGACCATAGTCCATGGGTAATCCACGTATCGTTGAGTAATGTGATCAGAAGAAGAATTCCTGAACGTTGGAAGTGGGAAGCGAAAGAACTCTATTCAAATCCGCGAGCATTGCTAAGAGACGATACAAAGGCCACTACCTTAACCAAGAGCTCCAACATCTATTGTTCGTACGAATCCTATTACGTACTCTATACCCGAGTGTTTAACAGTTTAAATAAAGCTGTATTACAAACCATTTATCCACGATTATTTTTGTCCTCTGTTGATTTCCTTTATGTACTTTGCAATATATCCAATAGCCCAGTCTTGCAGAACTTACCTATACCAAGTTAAACCTGTATAAAATCAGGGCATAACAATAAGTAATATGGTTATTGCCCAAGAATTAACGTAAAGGGATAACTGTAGCTAGTTGCACTGGTCTAGGATGTTCACTTGTCTAGGTGATACTTCAGACCGAAAATATCAGTGAGGGCGAATCAGGTTTCTGGTGGAGAATCACAATCACTTATTTCAGAATTGCTTTCGCTCGAGCCGTAGTCCAATTGATTCGGACTTATTTCTTTGGCGAGGTTAAACCTGATGGCAAGAATAATTACGGGAGTCAGTTCAACTAAGCTAAATTTCACTGATATATATTAATACATACTAGCATAATGATCACTTGTTTCCTAACATCAGAGAAAATTGAGACATAGTCGAATACACTGGATGGTTGAGTTAATAGCACCGTAACACTGGTACTTTGCGAAGTAACACTGTGATAGAGTTTTCCTGGTTATCTTGCATTAGTGATGTTGGGGGTTAACCCGGGAGCTGCGGGGAGACTCTTAAGAGTTCCCCCGGCGCACTGCGGGGAGACTCTTAAGAGTCAGAGAAAAAAAAAATCAACTTTTGACATCGAAAAAATTTTTTTTTTTTTTTTTTTTTTTTTGGCCCCTGGGCCATGCAAAATCTCAGTCCTCTACCTCCCCTCCTTCCCCACTTTCCTCCTCTCCTTCAGTTATCACCTATTTTCCCTGTTATTCCCTTATTCTGAGGTATATTTTCGTGCTAACATTAGAAATCCGATTGGAGGGTGTGGTCATCACTGATAGCAAGCGAGTGCAAGAGAGAGAGAGAGTATCGATCGACTGTGTCTCAGTGGCCTTGGGGGAAATTGGCGGGAAAGCAGATTGCCTCACCCATACATTATACAACTCGCGGGCTATATCTCCGATTTTGACCATCCAAACGCTGTTTTCACTCGTTTTATTGTTGTTTCAGGTTAATACCTTTATAATCAACCCATAATAGGCGCATATGGATAAGTATTAATGCTATTAATGGCACAATGAATATTTTAGTGACGGAAACACCTCAAATACGTCAGCACAGGGGGACGTTTCCAATTACCCCCATGCGCACTTCAGAGGTTAACAGTAGCTCTGGGGCCGTCCAAGCTGTCCGGTAGTGTAGAGAAGGTTTACAGATGGGTTCCTTGCGTAACCGGTGATGACGCTCCGATATGTTACCCTTGCTGAGGACCTTAAATCACGCTGTCTCAGGCTCAACCGGACTAACAACGTATCGGATTAACATAAGACAGTCAAGAAAAGCGACTGCTTAACTATCTCTGGTCCTTATAAGAGGTTCAAGGAGCGCGGGCAGTTTTGCACCTTTTTGTCAACAAATGCTACAGTCAATTGTTGCTAAGGAGTTATTCTTGCAGAGTCCTCACTCAAGAGTTCCTCGCATAATCCCTTCTAACATAACAAGATCTTTCTGCCTTAGATCAGTTATGAGTTATGATCGTTCGTCACTCAAGTAGCAGATGGTGCACTATCAGAAGTTTATGAAACAATCAATAATTTGTGAACTTGTTGTCTACCAACATAATATTACTGCCGGTAGTCCCCAGGGGGGGTGGGGGGAGTACTAGACGCCAACGCAGTGTGGCCAACCGTTGCTTTGGGCTCTAATATTCAACTGACGACTGTTGTCTCTGTGTCTTATTTATAGGCTGGTCAAGGAAGCCTCAGGAATATTCTAGAAGTATTGGATGTCAGTGCTATGAAGTAGTTAATTTATTCTGGTGAACTTAGGGGGTTAGGGAGGGGGGTCTTTAATGTGGCGGTAAGTAACTTGTCATTTGATTTATTATCGTGGATATCTTAACTCTAGTATGAGGTACTAGTAGAGTTGGTTAGGTGGATTTGGTGAAGGTTTTTAAGAACTACTTTGCTGGCACCCTACGTGCCTAGGCTGGGAGGTATTATTCATCAAGTCACCTAAGTATCCTTCTCCGGTCTAGCTGACATGCTATTCGGAATCTAGGATGGGATAAGGAAGGTTTTGGTTGTGGGTAAGGATGGTATTTGGATAGGTATCTAGATTTGTAGGTCATAACCTGTTGGAAACTCACCTGTTGTCTGGCAAGAATTTGCTGGCTTGCGCGGGTCATGGTAATTCTCCGCGGGGATCGGTGGGGTCCCCGTGGGGGGGGGGGGGGGATGCCGCTCCCTGAATATGGTTATCGAGAGTTCTTACGTTAATTGGGTTAAGATATGAGTTCAGGTTGTCAAGAGGTATCTTCCTAGTTAGGGTTGATCACTACATCTAGTTTTCATGTACGAGGATCACTCGTGGGTGTTAAGAATAGTGGTTTTGTGAAAGTGCAAGTCAGTGGGAAATTTACATTTTTAAGGAGGGACGAGAGGGGGTCGTCCTAGCCTCGCGCCGGCTATTGCTCTGGTTCAGGTTGTGAGTGGTGCTAGGGAGTTAGAGGATAGTTAAGGTGGGTACAAGGATAGGTCCTTACCTTCCATTTGTTGAGGTTAGTGAACGAACTGAGTCGGCATGTTATAACGTTCTTATGGCGTCTTTACAGGGGGAGGGTTGTGAATTGTAAAGGGGGTGGTTTGAGGCTAGGTCGCCGCGCCGCTCGTGACTTAGGATAGTGACCCTTAATGCGCGGGACATAGGGGTGGCAGTGCCCTACGATAAACAGGTAGTGTGGTGTGTGCAGCGGCGCGTGAAGGAGAAAGTGACAGGGTGACTCAAAAGGTTGCGACTGGCCATGGGATCACGAAGTAGAACAGAGTATAATAATATAATAATAATAATATAATAATACTTTATTTCAGACTCACACAGTACAGAGGGGACCATACTGGGGTCCATATATACCTTACAGTAACATAAATATATATAAATATATATAAGCTACTGTACATAGGCTACATAAAATAAAAAGAAATTAAATAATACCCAGCTTGCTATCATGTAGTTCACAGCACTGCCTCAACCAAAAACAGTGGTCATCAAACTACTGTGTTACCAAAACCACTGTCCTAATTGTGTACAGTACCATGCCTCACATCATTTAGCTTCCGGTACAGTATGTTGCTACAGTACAGTATAGGAATATCGGTACTGTACTGCACTATGAGGATCAGTACCGGTATGCTAATTCTGTAGAGTAGCAGACCTGAAATCATTACTTAAGGTTAAATATAGAGCAACTTCCTCCAGTGTGCCTGGATCCTGGAGGTGTACACTATGCTTGGAGTTTGTAGCATTTTAATGATCCTGTTCTCAGAAGTGTTAAGGCGCTGAATGAATTTATATGTTAGCTTTCTAATGAGTGATTTGTAACAGTGTAAGTTCATATAGGCACATAGCGTACTTGTACTCTCATATTTTGAGAGCCCCAGAAACATTTTCATGATATTGTGATATGAGATACTTAGTCTATTCACTGTCATTTTCTTATAGTTCCACCATAGTTGTGCTGTATACATTGGTGAGCAGTAGGAGTTGAACAATGTTATTTTTGTATCCCATGTGCACATATGAAATTTTCTTAATATTGAATTTCCCTGCATGTAAAGTTGCCTTCGCTGACGACCCATATCCTCATCATCTGAGCGATCACATGAAATATAGTGTCCTAGATACTTTACTTTACTTACTTCTTCTATAATTTCTTCATACAAATGGAATTTAGGTAGCTTTGATTTCAATAGAAGGTTAGATTTAAATATTATATTGCTCTTTATAGGATTAAATTTGACTGAATGTTCGATTCCAAATTTTTCACATACTCTTAATAATTTATCCAGTCCTGCTCCAGAGGGCATGATTAAGGCTAGGTCATCAGCATACATGAGATGATTTACAATGGTGCTGCCAATACAGCACCCAGTGCGAGTCTTGTTCAGCTCCAGACTAAGATCATCCATGTAGACGTTGAAAAGATACGGAGACAATATCCCCCCCTGCCTAACACCATTGGTTACGGCGAAAGAGCCTGACAGGATGTTGCCCCATCTTACACACATTTTTTGATTAGCATACCAGAAAATAAGTATCCTAACAATATAGCTAGGCACTCCCCTGTTAACTAATTTTTCAAATAAGGTTTTGTGACACACCCTATCAAAAGCCTTACTTGCATCAAGAAAACAAGAGAAAATTGAGCTATTTAGTTTGTTGTATGTATCAATCACTTCTTTCAGCACATATATGCATTGGTCTGTGCCGTGATTTTTCTTAAAGCCAAACTGATTGCTGCTGGTGACAATATATGCAGACATTCTTTCTAGCATTATCATTTCAACTACCTTACTCACCACACTAGCAGGTGCTACTGGGCGGTAGTTGTCTTTTGCTGTAATTTTACCTGATTTATCTTTAATGACAGGAACAAGTATTACGGATATCATAGACTCCGGCAGGACACCATGCGTAAATAGACTGGTGATGCAAGAACTAAGTTTATCTATTAACAACTTATCTGCATATTTAAGATGTTCTGCATATATACCATCCAGCCCACAAGCTTTATTTAGGTTAAGTTTTCTTATGGCATTCTCAAGATCACTTTCAGTCACTTTAATGTCTTCATAATTACTATCTTTCACATATTGAATTGCACCATTAGTAGACCTTTGGTTTACACTGTTAAGTAGTTCCTTAAAATGAGTTTTCCATAAGTCAGCAATGTTCTCTTCACCCGTAACCCCCTCAACACTGACAGGTAATGGTGTGTTACAATTTTGCATGGATCTGATGTCCTTCCAAAAACAGTTAGTATCCTTTTCTGCCAGACTCTTTGCAAGGGCTTCCTTCCTTAATTGGTTTTCATTTTGCTTAATAAATCTAATGGCATATTTGGTCCTAGCCTTTGCTCTTTTGTGAAGTTCAAATATAGGCCCCTGTCTAGGCTGACCTACTTCAAGCCAATGAGACCTAGCATCTCTGGAGGCCTGATACAGGTCAGCCACATAGTCTTGCCAACCTGGCTTATTGAATGAGGACTTATATTTACGGCTATTAAAAATACTTTCCCCCGCTTTTGATAAAGAATCTATTATACTATTGTAAAATGTAATAATGTCCTTTCTGTGTTGTGCATCACTACATTTTGGATCCCTGCATTGTGCTACACCATTACCATCATATTGCACCCTATTTAATAAGTCCTTGGTTTTATCACAGTACATTTGGCACTCTTCATTTGAGATTACATTCCATGGAACTTTTGCCTTGATGCTATTGCTAGTTTCTGTTATTTCCGGTGCTTTATTAATTTGGATTGTTAATTCTATAGGTATGTGGTCGTCATCCGTAATGTCGTATCTTATGGCCATTTCTGAGATAGAGTCAGTGTGGATTGTGGATAAGGAGGAGATGATTGGAAGACGTATAACAATTGTGGAAAAGTAAATGGAAGAGAGGAATAACATGGCGGATAAAAGATAATTACCCTAAGGATTGAAATACATGTATGAATGACGGTATTAGTCGTCGTCAAATTAAGGTGAATGGGACTTGGTTGGAATGCACGGAATACGATTCGACATGGGCAGTGCCTCTGTGTCGTAGCAATATCGATCGGGCAAATTCCGGTTAATATTGCCCATACACTTAGTTACTAGAAGAACAAGACAAGGGGCAACTGAGCACGGGGGTACATATCTATATACTTAGTTACTACAAAAGAAAGGAACAGCTGAGCATGGGGTTGGTATGTGGGTGGTGTAACTGAGCAGGGGGGCTGCATATATCTATTCTCGTAATGGAGAGAGATACTAGGTAGCTTTCCTGCATTCCTCTTGAGATTATCGTATGCAGATTGGTCATAATTAAACATATATAAATCAACAGATATGAATCAATACAATAACTGGCAGAGGGTTAGTATTGCGGGTTAGAGGTTAGGTCAGAGGACGAAAGGGGGGGGGGGGTTACATAATTAATTATAGGGCTGACATAATCATGATCGGATTCGTTGTGGACTGGAAATCGAAGGTGTCCTGAGATCGCCTTCGCACCTACACAATGAAAGTACTATAACCCACAAGGTGGTTATCTAATTAAATACATACTTAGTTGGTACATCAAGAATGTCCAGGAGGAAAGTCATGTGGTTTGTATTCTAGAAGACTGTGATTTAAGAGGCGTGTAACATGCGGAGTTAAGTGGAAAAGAGAAACAACATTGTGGATAACAGATAGTTACTCTAAGGATTGAATACATGCATGAATGACGGCATTATAGCCGTCGTCCTAATAAGATGATGAAACCGGGTTGGTATGCACGCGGCACAATACGACAGTAGGACAGTGCCGCTATGTCGTATCAATATCAGTGGGCATACTCCGGTTAATATTATATATACACTTAGTTACTAGAAGAAAAAGGAAAAAGGGACAACTGGGCACGGGGGTACATATATCTATACTCGTCATGGAGAGAGAGATACGAGGTAGCTTTCCTGCATCTCTCCTGATAATCGTATGCAGATTGGTCATAGTGAGTTTATCCGAATCAACAGGCCTAAATCAATACAATAACTGGCATAGGGTTATCGGGTGTATAGAGTCGTGGTTAAAGGTTGTTACATAACTCGTAATTAACTTATCTAAATCAAGAGGCATAAATCAATACAAGAACTGGCAAGGGACACAAATTGACAGAAGAACAATGCAACGTGAGGTTATGTATAGCTAACTACTAAAAATGGGGGAACGAAGATAGGTGTCTTCCCTTTTTACAAGTTCCCTAAATTATGTTAACATTAGGGAGTTGGTACATCAATAAAATAGCAATGTGGATCTCGGTGAGTTATGGGGCTGTCTAGTGTAATTGCATAATTAATCTCGGAATTACTCTTAGGTATTTTGTCTAGTGAAATGGAGGTTGTATTAGGAAGGTTGGGAATATATATAGTTAGTGGATAAAACAACGGGAAGTTAGAGACATATAATTGCTAGAATTGGGGGGACTATGATTGTTATATAACTAAATACAGGGCTGACGTAATCACGATCTGATTTGGTGTGAAATGGAAGCTAAGGTGGCTTTAGATCGCCTCGAACCTACACAATGAAAGTATTATAGCCTGTATGGTGGTTACATAATTAAATACATACTTAGGTGGTACATCAAGAATGTCAGGGAGTAAAGTATTGTGGTTTGTATATTAGAAGACTGTGATTGAGAGACATATAATATGTGGAATGAATTGGGAGAGAGAGAGACCAAATCGGGGATGGAAATGGGACCGGGGATCTCGTTGGGGGTGGGGGTTTCGCTCCCAGGATTTTCGTTCCAGTGGTATTTCAATTACACTGGTCCCGCATAGATCCTTTTCACAGTTCTATGACGGTATAATAACTTCACTGTAGATTTGTAGAATAAGTAGTCCAATCTTCGGTAGATCCGTTGGCCGTGGGGGGGTTGTCCTGTCGTAACTGGGTTAGCACAGTTTAACTTGAGTTCTTGAATTGGGACCTTAAATACTATTTACCTAGCCATCGCTGAAGGTAAAATAGAATAGAGTTAACGCAGGAGTGAACTCCTGACTACTCTGGTCTTTGAAAGAACTTTGGTGCAGAATGGTGATGGGCTGGTCTATATGGTGATGGGCTGGTCTATCAGAGTGAGACCTGAGCGATCTCTGCCATACCCATAGCTTACTCTGACTGTTCCTTTTACTTATATATTTTCTAGATCTCATGTGATGGCGTCTCTTCCGTGGATTGACCTCCCAATCTACCAAGATTGGAAGCTAAAGCGTCACATTATTCCTTTGCCCCTCAACTTTCTCTTCATAATTGCTGAGGGGCACAGGGCCCTGGGTGGGGCTTTGGTTTCCCGGGCGTTTACGCACCCTCTCAGCTCCTCGCCTTGGAGTGGCTTCGGTCACCCAGGTTTTATTGTGGTCGGCAGGGAGGGTTCTGTGGGGGCGCTCGTTTATGGCCTTGGCCTTACTTGGGGCTGTTCGGCCAGGCAGCTTGGGGAACAACAACAACAACAACAACTTTGGTGCAGAACTGAGGGTTGTCCTGTTGTCCTGTCTTAACTGGGTTAGCACAGTTTAACTTGAGTTCTTGAATTGGGACCTTAAATACTATTTACCTAGCCATCGCTGAAGGTAAAATAGAATAGAGTTAACGCAGGAGTGAACTCCTGACTACTCTGGTCTTTGAAAGAACTTTGGTGCACCAAGAACTTTGGTGCAGAATGGTGATGGGCTGGTCTATATGGTGATGGGCTGGTCTATCAGAGTGAGACCTGAGCGATCTCTGCCATACCCATAGCTTACTCTGACTGTTCCTTTTACTTATATATTTTCTAGATCTCATGTGATGGCGTCTCTTCCGTGGATTGACCTCCCAATCTACCAAGATTGGAAGCTAAAGCGTCACATTATTCCTTTGCCCCTCAACTTTCTCTTCATAATTGCTGAGGGGCACAGGGCCCTGGGTGGGGCTTTGGTTTCCCGGGCGTTTACGCACCCTCTCAGCTCCTCGCCTTGGAGTGGCTTCGGTCACCCAGGCTTTATTGTGGTCGGCAGGGAGGGTTCTGTGGGGGCGCTCGTTTATGGCCTTGGCCTTACTTGGGGCTGTTCGGCCAGGCAGCTTGGGGAACAACAACAACAACAACAACTTTGGTGCAGAACTGAGGGTTGTCCTGTTGTCCTGTCTTAACTGGGTTAGCACAGTTTAACTTGAGTTCTTGAATTGGGACCTTAAATACTATTTACCTAGCCATCGCTGAAGGTAAAATAGAATAGAGTTAACGCAGGAGTGAACTCCTGACTACTCTGGTCTTTGAAAGAACTTTGGTGCACCAAGAACTTTGGTGCAGAATGGTGATGGGCTGGTCTATATGGTGATGGGCTGGTCTATCAGAGTGAGACCTGAGCGATCTCTGCCATACCCATAGCTTACTCTGACTGTTCCTTTTACTTATATATTTTCTAGATCTCATGTGATGGCGTCTCTTCCGTGGATTGACCTCCCAATCTACCAAGATTGGAAGCTAAAGCGTCACATTATTCCTTTGCCCCTCAACTTTCTCTTCATAATTGCTGAGGGGCACAGGGCCCTGGGTGGGGCTTTGGTTTCCCGGGCGTTTACGCACCCTCTCAGCTCCTCGCCTTGGAGTGGCTTCGGTCACCCAGGCTTTATTGTGGTCGGCAGGGAGGGTTCTGTGGGGGCGCTCGTTTATGGCCTTGGCCTTACTCGGGGCCTTGGGGCTGTTCGGCCAGGCAGCTTGGGGAACAACAACAACAACAACAACTTTGGTGCAGAACTGAGGGTTGATGATGGTTGTCCTGTCGTGACTGGGTTAGCACAGTTTAACTCGAGTTCTTGAATTGGGACCTTAAATACTATTTGCCTAGCCATCGCTGAAGGTAAAATAGAATCGAGTTAACGCAGGAGTGAACTGACTACTCTGGTCTTTGAAAGAACTTTGGTGCAGAACTGAGGGTTGATGAGTTTCTTGCGGTTTGGTCTATCCCGGACAAAGCCACTATCCACATCAGTAGTGTACTTATATCCACAATAGCGCCGGGGTTGGGGTATGGCGAGGATATTAGCTAGCTTCACACTGAAAGATTCTAATAACCCGGCCTTGTTGATACCCACTTCGAATAATTATTATTGGTGGGTGACTACAGTATCGCAATTGTTTCTACATCCATCGATCAATAAGAACAATTCTTTAACTGAGCCCTCAATCTTCGAAACTGTCCTTCCGCCCATTGACAGGAAGAAACAGCTCTAAACTGAGATATCGATCCTAGAATTTCCTGCTGAGGTCACCTCTTTTCTCAGTGTCTTGGCGGTGGTGTGGCTGCGCATCAGAAAGGCGCGCCTAGGGTTAGGGTGTTGTATGGCGGTTGTGTCCGTGTAGCCTGGAGGTGGGGTGATATCTGGTAACTGTATATCTCGGCTTCCCTGGTCATGGCGGCGATGCGGCTGCGCTCTAGAGTGGCGTGGGGATGTCCGGTGTTTATGGTGCCTTTTCTTGGTTGATTTCTATTTTTCGCTTTTTTTCTTCTGCTGGACTTTGGGATTGGTTATGGTGATGAATAAGTTTTTCTCTGGTGTTGGAGGACGTGTCATCTCGATGGCAGTAACTCGTGTTGGGTTGGGGGTTGTTCCCTTGTAGCTCTGGGGTTATCTTATCTTCATTATTATCTTCATAAATGCGATGTGGAAGAAGAGGTAATTTATATTCGGCCTTCTGGTTTGTTCTGGGACTGCTTATGTGGTTTGCAGGCTGGAGGTAGATGGAGTGGACAGTGGTTGCAAGTTTGTAGGTTTGGGATGTTGCAGAAGTTTAATCGGCGAGAAACTGATCACATGTTGTTCTCTGTCTTGCGGGGATATATAATTGTCTGTCTTTGAGTCGTTTTCTTTGATGCAGGGGAGGTAGTCGTTTTCTTTGATGTGGTCGAGATGGTGGAGGTAGAGGTGGTGATGGTATATTGGCTGTGGCGGTAGGTGTGGCAACAGTGTTGGTGGTGATGGTGGTGGAGATGGTGGAGGTAGTGGTGGAGATGGTGGAGGTAGAGGTGGAGATCTCGGGGTGATGGTGGAGGTAGAGGTGGAGATCTCGGTATGTTGGCGGTGGCGGTGTAGAGGTTTTTCCGTTATTTCACAGATCCTTCCACGATGACAGTTTGGTACCTGCTTGATAGGAAGTTATGGATCCATAGCCCTATCTTGCCAGAGTCCTGACAGAGATACCATGTGCCTTCAGCTTGTGCATGAGTATAGGCCTACCATGGTCTACCTTGTCGAAAGCCTTGGCAAAGGCAAGGTATATAACGTCAGTATTTTCTCCCTCTTGGAAGCCCTCTAAGACAGCTTCCTGGTGAAGTAGCAGTTGGGAGAGGCAGGAACGTCCCTTCCGGAAACCATGTTGAAAGAAAACAACCCAATATAGAAGATAATTTAGAAAGAAGATTAATCCAGAAGAACAAATTTGTTCTTCTGGATTAATTCTATCCTTAAGGATAGAATAGAAGAAAGAAGACTAATCCAGAAGAACAAAAAAAATAATGATTGTAAAAAAGGATTAACCCTTAACTGGCGGCGCGCATCATATGTCGAGTGAAAGAAATTTGGACTATGTGGCGGCTCACACCATAAGTCGTGTGGCAATTTCAGCACGTAATGTTGCTGAGAGAGAGAGACAAGTGGTGGCAGGAGAGTAGCGAGCGTATGACTGCTCCAGACCACCTCGGCGAACCAACTGACATGAATCCCACCCTCCTGCACCCTCTCACACTCGCTACATAGTGAAATGTATGGGGAAAGTACCGAATTACATGGTTTTTGCACACGTGTTGCGCGGTTGTTGCAAGAAAACTAGCGGTCATACAAGGATCATTGTGGTGTCATTGGAAAGCTCTGTTTATGCCCTTTCAGGGATAGATACTTGTTTTACGCTCTGGGTCTAGGCATGAAAATGATCACGTAAACAGCCCTATTTTGGGTAAAAACACCCCGCTGGTGGCTACATATTATTTACCGCCTAGGCCGCTCGTTAGGTGTTAAACAAATAAAAAGGAGCACGTCACAAGGAGAGCATAAACCCTCAGCGAAGTGCCGTTAGTAAGGCATCTTACTTCCCAAACCTCAACTGAAACGAATTAAAAGTGTGTCTCAAGAAATTAAAGACAAAAAAAGCAGCGGGCCCTGACCAGCTGAAACCTGAACTATACAAAGCATTGCTAAGCAGTGATAAATGTATGGAGGAGATGGTAAGATGTTTTAATACAATTATACAAGAAACACTAGTACCAGAGGAGTGGAAAAAATCAAGAACAGTTATGCTCCCAAAGAAGAACAAACCATACGCTAAAGACTTAAGACCAATAGCACTTGCTAATATATCATATAAGATTTTTATGTCCCTAACAGTAAAAAGCAAAATAGAAGAACATTAATAACAAATAAAAAGGTAAAAGAAGTGCAAAGCGGGTTCACGGAAGGGGGAAGAATAGAAAACAATTTATTCATATTAAAGCATTGTATTGAAAACACTTTTATAGTAGGAAACCACTAATAGTAATATCCATAGATTTCAGCAAGGCATATGACTCAGTAAAAAGAAGCTATCTAATAAAGGTGATGAAAGACTACAAAATCCACCCTAACCTAATTAATACAGTAGCCAAAATTTATACAGGTGACCAAACAGAAATAGATATAGGAAAAGATAGAAAGGTTGAAATAAATGTAACAAGTGGCATAAGGTAAGGATGCACGGCATCAACCACGCTCTTCAAGCTAGTAACATATAATATTATAAAACAAATGGAAGAACTTGGGGAGGGGTATGAAGATCGGGTATTTAAATTAAGCGTACTATTTTTCGCCGATGACGGTCTGATTCTAACGCAAAATATAGAGAAAGCTGAAAGAGCCATAGACAATTTAACCTCTGAAGTGCGCATGGGGGTAATTAGACACCTCTCCCTGTGCGCATGTATTTGAAGTGTTTCCGTCACTAAAATATTCATTGTACCATTAATAGCATTAATACTTATCCATATGCACCTATTATGGGTTGATTATAAAGGTATTAACCTGAAATAACAATAAAACAAGTGAAAACAGCGTTTGGATGGTCAAACTCGGAGATATAGCCCGCGAGTTGTATAATGTATGGGTGAGGCAAGCTGCTTTCCCGCCAATTTCCCCCAAGGCCACTGAGACACAGTCGATCGATACTCTCTCTCTCTCTCTTGCATTCGCTTGCTATCAGTGATGACCACACCCTCCAACCGGATTTCTAATGTTAGCACGAAAATATACCTCAGAATAAGGAAATAACAGGGAAAATAGGTGATAACTGAAGGAGAGGAGGAAAGGAGGGGAGGTAGAGGACTGAGATTTTGCATGGCCCAGGGGCCAAAAAAAAAAAAAAAAAAAAAAAATAACAAAAAAAAATCGATGTCAAAAGTTGATTTTTTTTTTCACTCACTCTTAACCCGGGAGCTGCGGGGAGACTCTTAAGAGTTCCCCCGGCGCACTGCGGGGAGACTCTTAAGAGTCAGAGAAAACAAAAATCAACTTTTGACATCGAAAAAAAAAAAAAATTTATATATTTTTTTTTTTATTTATTTTTTTTTGTTTGGCCCCTGGGCCATGCAAAATCTCAGTCCTCTACCTCCCCTCCTTCCCCACTTTCCTCCTCTCCTTCAGTTATCACCTATTTTCCCTGTTATTCCCTTATTCTGAGTATATTTCGTGCTAACATTAGAAATCCGATGTGAGGGTGTGGTCATCACTGATAGCAAGCGAGTGCAAGAGAGAGAGAGAGAGTATCGATCGACTGTGTCTCAGTGGCCTTGGGGGAAATTGGCGGGAAAGCAGATTGCCTCACCCATACATTATACAACTCGGGCTATCTCCGATTTTGACCATCCAAACGCTGTTTTCACTTGTTTTATTGTTGTTTCAGGTTAATACCTTTATAATCAACCCATAATAGGCGCATATGGATAAGTATTAATGCTATTAATGGCACAATGAATATTTTAGTGACGGAAACACCTCAAATACGTCAGCACAGGGGGACGTTTCCAATTATCCCCATGCGCACTTCAGAGGTTAAGAGTCTCCCCGCAGTCCGCCGGGGGAACTCTTAAGAGTCTCCCCGCAGTTCCCGGGTTAATAAATATAGGAAATATGTGTGGCCTAAAAATAAATAAAGACAAGAGTAAAATATTAATGTTTAACGTAAAAGAAAAGCCCGAAAAGATAAGAGATATTGAGGTAACAAGTGATATTAAATATTTGGGTATAAAAATTGAAGATAAAAGAAACTATTTTAAATCTCAAAAAGAAATATCCTTGGCTAAAGCAGAACAGATGGTAAACTTAACATACCCGATAATAGCTCAAAGCTGCAATAAGGTATTGATAGGAAAAACTTTTTGGAAGAGTGTACAATTCTATACGGAGCTAGTGTGCTAGGATACACCAGAACAGAGATAGATAAGCTGCAGCAAGTAGAAAATAAAGTTTACAGGCAAATATTAGGAGCCCCAAATATGCACAGGTAGAAACACTAAGGGGTGAAGTAGGTGCATCATCAATGCAAACAAGAATTATGGGGGGTTAAATCAAATATTTAAAGCACATAGAGGGAAACGAGGGATGCCACTTACTAAAAAGAATTATTGAAGAAAAACATGAATTTGCAACAGATCCCTGGTTCGAATCCACCACTAAATACCTCCGAGAAGTGAAATTGACATACGATGACTTAATAGATATAGGGAAAGTCCAGTTGAAGGGTAAATTAAAAGAATGGGATTCTAAATAGTGGAGGGAAGAACTGAACAAGAAAACTAGTTTAGATATTTATAGAAAGTATAAGAAAGGAATAAGGGGAGAAGAACTACTATATGATAACAGACCAGCTTCTGTTATCCTATACAAAGCGAGAACAAATAACCTACAGCTAAATGATAGAAATAGATTTACAGGAGGAAACACAGGATGTAATATGTGTGGGGATGGAATAGAGGACCTTAAGCATTTCATTCTGTGGTGCCCTGCATACACAGAAGAAAGAAGACTGGAACCTTTATTCCAACAACCATATATAGAAGATGAATCCCATATACTAGGTAGCTTAATGTTTAGTAGACAAAGCACAGGTTGGGTCAAAAAGGCAATATATAGTTTTTGGAGAAAGAGAGAAAAGCAAAGGAACAACACATGAAGAAACTGCAAAGGAAATATAAAGGTGAAAGAAGAAACAAGAACAACAATCAAGAAGGAAAACAAGCAAGAAGGGCAAGAAAGAAGAAAACAGCACATAGCACATAATAAATTTTACTGTTAAATTAGAAAAACAGAAAACACGACAAAAGGGAGGCGCCGTTGCAAAGGCATAGCTTCCCGACCAGTAGCACTCAACTCAACTGACTGAACTGAACTAAAGGGCAAGTATGAATCGCGAAAACTTCAAAATACGTACTGTATTTGCTTGTATATAGGCCTGCTCAGTCAGCTACCCATTCATAAATTAGGTCAATATTTACGAGTCACACCACAGCTGGGATCTAATTTCTAATGGTAGTTTTTGGTTCCTATCATTCTATGCTTCATTGCTATATACTTTTTATCCACCGGAAAATATTTTATTTTCTTGGCTCTATTTTTTGTTTTAGCATTGACCTAACCAAAAAACCTAACCTAATAGAGTATAACTAAATAAGTTGGTCACCAATTATTTTGCAATATTTGAACACACATATGGATTGTATATGCTCTAAACATAATATGAAAATGTGTTTTAAGCCTCGGCAAAACCTAATAAAAATATATAGTACTAAAATGGAATTTTGTCGAAACATGGTTGTCAAGCCTTCCTATAGACGGCACCGATTCGTACACACGCTATTTTCACCTGTCTCCCGAGGTCTGTCCACCAGCTTTTTAGTCCACTCCACCTGCCCATCTCTGTCGATAGGTTGGGTTGTTTGGATAGGTTAATATACTAGGTTTCAGAAACAAGATTCGTAGTTGCGGTAGTATTTACGGTATCTGGACACTTCGAGCGGAGGCGCATTTAGGTTAGGTTAGGTTAGGTTAGGTTAGGTTAGATTAGATTAGATTAGATTAGATTAGATTAGATTCGATTGTGCATCCGCTCGATCAGGAATTCGCTCGAAGTTCCTCGCATTCGTATTTACAGATACGGCCGAATACCGGTAGGCTACTAAATGGGCGCCGGCCCAACCACCATGTTGTATCCCACGTAGGCCTACTAGGTACTACGGACACATTGTAGGCGTTAGGTGTGGATTAGGCTTTTATCCAATGTACTAGGTCTATGTTACTGGATATTTATGATTTAAATAAGTGCTACGTTTTCGATAAATCTGGTTATATGGCTTTGCAATTAGGGAAATCATGAGCCGATTTCCGACATGTAGTTAGTCTTTTTCGATTCTCAAAATACGATCCAAGTTTTGCCAAAAATTGGCTCGGGTTTTCCAAAATTATGCTTTTTGGGGTTTGCAATTTAGGGAAACATGAGCCAAAATTCTAAATTAGGTAACTGTAATTTGTTTACTCTTAAAATTCGCAAAATCCGAGCCAAGTTTTGGCAAAACTTGGCTCGGGTTTTCCAAAATTCGGCTTTTATGCCTTTGGAATTTCGGGATACCTGAGCCAAATTTCTAAATGAGGTTACTGTCATTTTGTTGTCCACAAACTCTCAAAATCCGAGCCAGCTTTGGCCAAAACTTGGCTCGGGTTTTCGAAATATTGGGTTTTAGGCCTTAGAAATACCTTAAAACCCGAGCCAAGTTTTGCTAAAATACGTTTTAATCGCCGTTTTACGCATTTAACCCCTCATTTTCCCTGTACTTCATAGCCCTCCCCACTATCGGGCGGCGTGTCTTAAGATCGTTGTATAATGGGGAAAAACGGTTTCGCCGAGGGTTGCAATTATTTCCAAACACTATATATTGATGAAAACTAACAGGGAAAAATAAAAAAATCCATGGGAAAATTGGTGACCATCTTATTTAGTTTTTCCCCTAATAGCCCCCAAATACATTTAGGTTAGGTTAGGTTAGGTGTATTGGTTATACTGATGTTTTGGACCGACAGTTAGCCCATCGATCTGTTTAGGCCTAATAGGTCCGGTAGAGTACTGTATATACATAATTTCTATAGATGATATTAAGAGCGGAAATGTATTACAAGGGAGAAGAAAAAAAACCCGCTAAAATACATGTATAGGCCTAGGCTACTGTAAAACAATAAGTTTTTCAGTCAGTACCCAACTAGCGGGGGTGTGGGGGCGGCAGCCCCCACCCATATACTAGGTTAGGTTAGGTTAGGTTGTTAGGTTAGGCTAATAGCCTAGAAAACAAAAATAGTCTAATAGGGGTGTGTTTTTAGATTGTTGGATAATGGATAAATACTCATTTCCGCTCCTCTTCAGTATAAAACAACACTAGGCCTATATCTGAAGGAAAAAATACAAAAAACAAAATAAAACTTACTGAAATCGCTGTCGGTCCAAAAAGTCAGGTTTACCGGTGTTTTGGTTAGGTTAGGCCTAGGCCTAATGCTAAAAAAAAAAAAAAAAAAAAAAAATAGGCCTAGCCTATAGGCTATAGGCTACTGTATATATATATATATTTTCCGGTGGATAAAAAGTATATAGCAATGAAGCATAGAATGATAGGAACCCAAAACTATCATTAGAAATGAGATCCCAGCTGTGGTGTGACTCGTAAATATTGACCATAAAGGGTAATATAGATTACGTCTTATTAAAGTACAACATTCGTCATTCGATGTCAATCCACATAAACACATTTTAGGCTAGATGTAAAACCACGTTTACCATGAACGTAAACACAATTAAAACACTCACTGGCTTTAACACAGACATGGATCCAAATTTGTGTTTTAGCCTTAAGCCTAGGGCCTACTTTGGTGGGTAAACCTGACTCTTTGGACCGACAGCGTCACAGCGATTCCGAATTTCCGGTAGCCTAAGTGGAAAATTTCACGGTCAAATTGGATTTTCGGTCACGTAGGCCTAGGCTAGGCTAGGCCTATGTAGGCTATGTGTTTTTTGTATGTTACTCCTTTGGACCTTTGGACAATACTGTCACAATAGGCTATAAAGATGATGGGTAAATCTACAGTTATACTACCCCTCCCCTACTACCCCCCACCACCTCCCCCTTTCAAAACACGCCTTTTAGCGTGTTTTTGGATGTTTCAGCAGACGCAGAAACTGGAAAAAAAATTATTTTGATAAAAATTTATCACCAACCAGATCGAGTTTTTCAGGTAATTTGTTGTTGTTTTTTATTTTTTATTTGATATTCAGTGTTGTTTAGCCTAATACCGAGGACCGTCACATTTTAGTATTTTTAACATTAGCCTAACTTAACCTAACCTAACCGAAAACTAACCTGTCTCGAGACCGGTCTAAACCCAGCTCATGTTCCCTGTTTATGGGTGCGCGACGGTCTAAACCCAGCTCACGTTCCCTGTTTATGGGTTCGCGAAGGTTTGTAATACTTCAATGTATCTATTTCAAGTCAAATATATATTTCCGCACATCATCAAACCATACTAAGTCTACTACAGTACTAATAATATTAACCCATTATCCTAGTACCAACAGAATAGTGACAAAATAGGGGTAGTATAACAGTAGATTTATCAGATGATGTGGTTATATATTCAACGACACTAATGCAGCATTATGAGAAACAATTTAGGACCTAGGCGGCTAGGCCTATTAACCTGACAAGCGCGATATAGACCTAGGTGCTAGGGTAGTTATTTGTGCATTTCTAGCCCTGGATTCTGACAGAATTCGTTATATTTACAATATAAAGCATTATTTGTTTTCGGTATGCTTTTATTTTACATATATGATGTATATATGAACCTTCAAGAGTGCTAAAATAAGTGGGAAAAGCATTTGGGTGGTGAAAAACGAAGATATTGGCCACCCGGTCATAATCTCAGGCGAGAGAGAGCCACAGGCAGCCCTCCCCTCTCGCTGTCTGGGAGTCAACTGAGACGAGCGGGGTGGTGTGTGCCGGTGTTTGGGTGTTGCATAACGATCTTTTATGCAACCCACTTGTGCTACATTATCGCGGGAGAGAAAAATAACCGATAAATGATGATAATAAGGGGATAAATAGGTGATAATTGAGGAGGGGGGGGAGGGGGGAATAAGGTGGGGAAGGAGGGGAGGGGGAGGGGTGAGAAACACATGGATGAGTACTAGAGGGGAATTATCTCACCTAGAGACAAAATCCTTTGTTTTGATAGGCCCTTTTTTTTGGGGGAAGGCTTTTTTTATGGTCTTGCTTCCGTGAGGCCTATCGCGTTCCCTATAGGAAGCCTTCCGTGAGGCCTATCGCGCTTGCCGGGTTAAGGAAAATTATAAAATAGGCACCAATAGGCCTAGCCTAGATTCGCCATATTTTTCTCCATATAGGCTAGTCCGCATGGAGGATTTTCATTATCAACAAATTGAAAAATACCCACTTCACAGACAAATACACCAAAAATCTAAGTCAAAGCGGGGGTGTGGGGGCGGCACTACGGCAGCCCCCACCTGTAATACTAGGATAGGTTAGGTTACGTAAGGTTGTTAGGTTAGGCTAATGTCCTTTCAAAGGGGTACTGGTATAGGCTAGTAAACACTAGGATAGCCTATACCCGGTCAGAGGTAAGAAGAAGAGTTACCTGCAGTAGTCTCCTTGAATGCTAGGCTACCGATGATGTAATTAAATTATTATTATTATTATTATATGAGATGCCGAAGTCTCCAACCAGGGTGCAGAAACACCATCAAGATCAATCCACACAAAACACCCGGAGGCACTGGAGAGAGACTATGGCAACTTAGGAAAAAATAAAAACATACACTGTATACTGTACTGTACATACACACATATTAAACACAGATAACATATTATGCAGTGGAGGATATCAAGCTTAAATATAATACAATAAAATAGAATAAAATAAGTTTAAAAAATTAGAATTAATGCTGCAAAAAAGCATTAACTCTATAGACTTAAAAATGGAGATATTAGCTGAATTGACTAGCTCATTTGGCAACTTATTCCACAAGTCAACCATGGCCGGCACAAAACACCGTGAAAACTGTGTAGTAGAAAAATTAACACGGCTCATGGCAAGATAATTAAGATTGCTTGTGAATCTAGTTGCACGAGCCCGGACATAGGGCCCAGGCAGAACCCCATGTAAGGGATGCTGAGGGTTGTTAAAAACTTTAAATAAAAGACTAAGGGCACCAACTTTACGTCGATGACACAGATCAAGAGACAAATTAGGTAGAATAAAACTGATGGAATTTAGCGACCTGTCAAGCAACTTGAAATGGCAGTCAGCTGCTGACAACCAGACAGGTGAGCAGTACTCGAAATGTGGCAAAATAAAAGCATAAAAAGACTTGATAACTGTGGCGTCACAAGCAAATGTTTTATAAACCTTGCGAAGCAGACCAATTTTTTGGGAAATGGAAGAGGAGAAAGAACGAATATGCTTTTCAAAAGTAAGTTTGGGATCAAGAGTAACTCCTAACAAACGCAGAGTATCCACATTCTCAATTTGCTCGCCAGAAACTTGTAGATAAGGATGGGGAGGATCCAAGGTACGAGATCTGCTGATGATAATGGAGTGTGTTTTACTAGCATTAAGTTTCATGCCCCAAAGTTCACACCATGATGTAATTTTGGCTAAATCCCTATTCAGAGCAGTAGCAATTACGTGTCGATCTATTTGTGATGCAATTGACGCATATAAAGTTGTATCATCAGCATAGGAGATTAGTTTATTTTCAAGCTCGGAACACAGGTCAGTAGTAAAAATAATAAAAAGCAAAGGCCCAAGGACACTGCCTTGTGGAACACCAGAAACAACAGTAACAGAAGGGGAATGACACCCATCAATGACCACAGACTGAGATCTTTTCGTCAAAAAATCTTCAAAGATCCTTAAAAAATTGCCACCAATACCAATGAGCTGTAACTTAAACAGAAGTGCTTTATGGTTGACTAAATCAAAAGCAGAACTAAAGTCAATAGCCACGACGCGAGACTCATGTCCCTGGTCCAATGAAGATTGCAAGTCATGGGTGAGTGTCAGAAGTGCATCACATGTACCCAGTCCCTTACGAAAACCAAACTGTGAGTTTGGTATCAAATTATGACTATTACAATAAGAGGAAAGGCATCTGGACAAAAGCCTCTCATAGAGCTTGGATAGGATAGGTGTAATGGAGATAGGGCAATAGTCATTAGGAGATGATGAGGCAGTATTTCCCTTTGGAATAGGAGTGATAATAGCCTTACGCCAGCAAAGAGGAAAACTACCTGATTTCAAAAGCAACCTAAACACCACCGCCAATTTAGGTGCCAAGACCACTGCAACCTTTTTAAAAAAAGAGAGGGAAAAACCCATCCGGGTCTGTGCCACCATAGGTATCAAGATCCAGCAAGTACCTTTTCAGTTCAGCTGATTTGAATGCCATTGAATTGAGGTTGGGTCTAGGGAAACATGTCAATGGCAAAGACAATTCCTGATTACTCTGCTTATTAATAAAAATATTAGATAGAATATTGGCCTTCGATAATGGATAAAAAGAGATGGAGCCATCAGAATCACAAAGAGGAGGCATGGAGGATCTATTCCAAATAAAGAGGATTTCAAAGCGGACCACCATTTATGAGGCTGTGTAGCTCCTGCCAGAACATCCTGAAGATGGGAGTTATAAATCCCTCTCAGCACCATCATAAACTCTCTGCGCAGCTGCCCTTTTAAAAACATAATTTTCCCAATGCAAGGGGGTTTGATTACGCCTCCATAGACGATATGCAGCCTGTTTGTCATCAAATGCACGCTTGCAGTCATCATTAAACCATGCTTTATCCCTGATACGAGACTTAATTGTCTTTAATGGAACTCTTTTGCGAAGGATACCAAGAAGGGAATTGTTGAGAGCTGAAGCCGGGTCATGAGATCTTAGTATGTGATTCCACTCAATATTACAAACATCATTACAAACGTTGTCCCAGTTAACCCAGGATTTAAGGTAGACTTTACGTGAGAGAGTAATATCAGGAACAGAAAAATCAAGATTAATTTTACACATGATGGCATTGTAGTCGGAAGTGCCAACAGGTACAAGAACGGAGGTTTCTACAACGCCAGGAATGTCTGTTAGTACTAGATCAAGACAATTTCCAGACATATGAGTAGGTCAACACATCAATTTTATCGTGGCCTACAGGTTTCTAATTCTTATACTATGTATTTCATTCCTAGGGTAAAACACCGAAATAGGTACTTTGGTCTTTCCTACTGTAATTGAGTACCGCCAACTTCAGCTGGGTGGTATTCTTTCTGTCTTTCTTCTTCGGCGTATTCACACACGTCAGCTAGTTCTCCTATTAACATTCTCCACTTTAAAGGTAAAATATATCATATTTAAGCATTTCCCATAGGTCTTACCAGTTATTAACCCGGGAACTGCGGGGAGACTCTTAAGAGTTCCCCCGGCGGACTGCGGGGAGACTCTTAAGAGTGAGTGAAAAAAAAATCAACTTTTGACATCGAAAAAAAAAAAAAAATTTGGCCCCTGGGCCATGCAAAATCTCAGTCCTCTACCTCCCCTCCTTCCCCACTTTCCTCCTCTCCTTCAGTTATCACCTATTTTCCCTGTTATTCCCTTATTCTGAGGTATATTTTCGTGCTAACATTAGCGAGTTGCAAGCAGGGTGTTGTCATCACTGATGGCAAGCGAGTGCAAGAGAGAGAGAGAGAGTATCGATCGACTGTGTCTCAGTGGCCTTGGGGGAAATTGGGGGGAAAGCAGCTTGCCTCACCCATACATTATACAACTCGCGGGCTATATCTCCGATTTTGACCATCCAAACGCTGTTTTCACTCGTTTTATTGTTGTTTCAGGTTAATACCTTTATAATCAACCCATAATAGGCACATATGGATAAGTATTAATGCTATTAATGGCACAATGAATATTTTAGTGACGGAAACACCTCAAATACGTCAGCACAGGGGGACGTTTCCAATTACCCCCATGCGCACTTGTTAGGTTAAGTGAATATGTGTGCGCGACAGACAAGATTCGCCGGTTTGTCGATGCGGACAAGGTCTCAAACTATCTAAATATTGATAACACCTCTGCACTTCCACTCAAGATGGCTGTCTAAGCAGTACTGGGGGTGATCAGCTGATTTGTTGTTCGATTCCAGAGTTATGAAATGTGGCAAACTATGGATTTTTATAAAAACGTATGCCATTTTTGCGGTCGGTCAATAAAAGTACTGTACCATTGTTTTGGGTGACCTGCCGCTACCTTTATCGCATAAATGAATGATAAATCTACCTCTTATATGATATATTTTATATATTTCAAAGTAAGATATGGTCACCATAAGTGTATCAAGTTGAAGCCAAAGCCATTTTCCGAACTACGATGTCTAGTGGTATTTTTTTTTAATTACCTTGGAAATAATGGCTATAAATCGCTCAAATTCTATTACTTGTATACTAATTGTGTAATAAATATGTGTTATATTTATTTATTGACATGCTCTTATGTAGTTTTCGTATATAATCGAAGAATAGGGGCCTGTAAGGGAGGAGTACAGGAGAGCAGTGGAAAGACGACTAGGTGGGTTCGACCTGGAAGTTATGGAGGAAGTGGAGGAGATGAGCAAGGTGTTTAAGGATGAGATCTGTGCAGCAGTGAGGTGTGTGGAGTGAGGAGAAGAGGGAGGGGAGTGAACGGTACAGCATGGTGGACAGAAGAGGTAAGAATAACTGTGGAAGAAAAGAAGAAAGCATATAGAGAGTGGTTGGGTAGTAGAGGGAATGAAGATTTCGAGAGACAGAAACGAGCGAGGTACGTGGAGAGTAAGAGGGTGGTGAAGGAAAGTAAGAGAAGAGTAGATGAGGAATTTGGAAGGAATCTGAGTGTAAAATGGAGGGAGAGTAAGAAACTGTTCTGGAAAGAAGTCAAGAAAGTTGGGGAAGGTAGCAAGGGAAACAGTAAGGGTGTGAAAGATAAGAATGGGAGAATGCTAGCCGAGAAGCAAGAGAGAGTCGAAAGATGGAGGGAGTACTTCTATATACATTAAAGATTCCGTGGTAAACGTAGCCTAGGCTTGGACCCAAATAACGACGGTATAAAACCCTTACCCTGTGTGTAGTGGAGATTAATGGTCTGCAGCCAAATTAACACAATGCAGCTGGAAGCTCCGTTCATAATCCCGTTAAATAGAAGATGTTGTAGGTGTTTTCATAATCAAAACACTTCACTATTCATTGAACAACAGTTCCACCATTTCAAATATGGCCGACACTGAGATGTTATAAACGCCAAGGACGATAATAATAAATGAATTAATGTGATGTCATAGAGGGATTGGGAAACTGAATGATGAACCGTGAACTCTGAAAACACGTGTTCACTGTGCTCATTCTTGGCTATGAATCCTGGGGAAGGTGCAATGTGAATACACTCATTAACCCTTAATTAGCGGCGAGCAACATAAGTCGAGTTAAATAAAGCTGGACTATGTGGCGGCGCTCGACATAGGTCGAGTGGCAATTTCAGCACGTAATGTGGCTGAGAGAGAGAGACAAGTGGTGGCAGGAGACTAGCGAGCGTATGACTGCTCCAGACCACCGCGGTGAACCTACTGACACAAATCTCAGCTCCCTCCTCCCTCTCTACATACTCAATTATGTACCGAAAGTACCGAATTACCTGCTTTTTGCACTCGCGTTGCACGGTTATTGCAAGAAAACTATCCATCATACAAGGATCGTTATGGTGTCATTCGAAAGCTCTGTTTATGCCCTTTCAGGGATAGGTACTTGTTTTACGTTCTGGGTCTTATTTAGGCATGAAAATGATCACGTAAACAGCCCTATTTTGGCTAAAAACACCCCGCTGTGCGGTACATATAAATAAACCGCATAGGCCGCTCGTAAGGTGTTAAGCCTACCAAACCTGAGGCAATTAGGTGTGTTGCTCATCGCCGCTAGCTCAGATACTCTGTTCCCGGTAGCCAAAGCCATAAGGAATACTGCCCTTTTTATAAAAGTAATGTAAAATCTGCAGTCTTTTGGTACAGACGGGAACGAAGTAACGACAATTCTTTGTCCAGAGACCAGGTAGGCATGAGCTGACGGGGAGGTGGGCGGAGTTTAAAACATGCCCTCATAAAATCACTACAGATAAATGTTTCTGCACGAACAGATAATTTAAATAATTAACAACCAATGCCACCGAGGATACAGTTTGTTCTGTTCTAAGACTCCAAGACGTAAAAGCTTGCCAATGCGATTGAGACTGTCGCTTTGTAGACTGGGTATATTGATTCATGAATTTATTGGTCACGTTGCTACCACACGGTGCTAGCCACTTGGCCTCCTGAATGTCCATAATGCACAAGTCAGCGAAGTTTCTAGGTTGCCAATTGTGTCTAAGTGGAACAACCCGACCGGGAGTGACACCGGGTGCGGGCACCACGTGTTCAATTGCTGGTACCACAACTGCGCCGGCCACAGGGGCGCGATTAGCGAGACTACGCCCCGCTAATCCTGTAGTTTGTTGACTACGTATTTACCTAATTGTATTTACCTAATTGTAGTTTACAGGAGTTGAGCTAAGCTCGTGTTGTCCCGTCTCTCAGTCTACTTTTTATCCATTTTTTTCTTGAAAATATGGATATTCCTTGCCCCTACCACCTCCTCCTCCAGCCCATTCCATTTGTCAATACATCTATAGGGGAAGCTAAACTTCCTGATATCGTTCTTGCAGGTAGGTCTTTTTACTTTGTAGCTTTGGCCTCTAGTTATTCCTGTATCCATAATTAATATATCCTCCCTATCCAGCCTCTCCAGCCCCCGGGTGCATTTGTACATCATTATCATGTCTCCCCTCTCTCTCCTCTCTTTTAGACTCGGTAGATTTAATTTGTCTAGTCTCCCTTCATATGGCAGTTCTCTGAGACTTGGAACCAATCTAGTAACTGCTCTCTGGATTCTTTCTAACTTGTGAATATGCTTCTTTAGATGCGGGGACCACACCACTGCTGCATACTCCAATCTTGGTCTAATCATACTCTTCATAATTTTCGCTACCATGGTCTCATCCAAGTAGTTCAGAGCAACTTTCATATTCCCGGCCATTGCATACATTCCGCTAAATAGCTTGTTAATATGTTTCTCTGGCGACAAATTATCTTGTATAATCAACCCTAAATCCTTTTCTTTTTCGGCCTTGCTAATTATATTATCTCCCATCCTGTACTCCCAATTTGGTCTATTCACACTTCTTCCCATATTTAACACATGGCATTTACTTATATTAAATTTCATTTTCCACTTGGTGCTCCATTCGTATATTTTATCTAAATCCCCTTGCAGCTCCTCACAACTACTTTTATTTGTTATTTGTCTCATAATTTTTACGTCATCTGCAAACATTGACATGTAGGAGTTTATGCCTATCGGCAGGTCATTCACGTACATAAGGAACATGAGAGGTGCCAACACAGATCCCTGCGGAACACCACTCTCAACTTTCCGCCACGATGAGTAAGTTCCTCTAATGTTGGTCCTCATTTCCCTATCTGTTAAATAGCTCTCCATCCATTTCAGCAAACTCCCCCTGACACATCCTAGCGTCTCAAGCTTAGATAACAATCTCTTATGTGGTACCTTATCGAATGCTTTGGAAAGGTCTAAGTAGACGCAATCCACCCATCCGCCTCTTTCTTGGAGTACATCTATCACCCTACTGTAATAACATAGCAAACTGGTAACACAAGATGTCCCTTCTCTGAATCCAAATTGCTTTGGGGTTATTATCTTCTTTCTCTCCAACATTTTCATCCATCTCTTCCTAATTAGCTTTTCACAAATCTTGCATACAATACTAGTAAGTGAAACTGGTCTATAGTTTAGAGGGTCCTCAGGGTTTCCATTCTTGTATATCGGAATGATATTAGCTCTTTTCCATTCAACAGGAACCTGTCCTTTATCTAAGGAAGCTTGAATTATGTCCCTCACTGGCTCCACTAATTGCTCTGCACACTCCTTTAAAACCCAGGCAGACACTTCATCCGGTCCCATAGCTTTCCTTACTTCAAGTCCTCTCATCGCAGATAACAGCTCATCTCTAGTTATTTCAATCTTACTAAGACCACTCTCCAGTACTCCCGCCTGTGGTTCGTCAAAACCTTCCTCTCTAGTAAAAACTGACCCCAATTTGTTATTCATTACCTCGCACATGTCCGATACATTTTCATACGTCCTAGCATCAACTCTTAATTTAGTAATTTGTTTCTTTACCTTCAACTTACTGTTTATATATTTATAAAATAATCTAGGGTCAATTTCACATTTATTTACTATGTTCTTCTCATAGTTCATTTTAACTTGCCTAATTATGTTAACATATCTATTCCTCTCCTGCTTATATTTATTCCGATTACTCTCAGTGTTCCTTCTTCTTAATCTAGCCCAAGCTGCATCACGCCTACCCAAAGCTCTTTTGCATTTCAAATTAAACCAATCTTTCTGCTTAGTAAAATTTCCAGTTTTATATCTTGGGACAAACAGATTGGTTCCTACTCTATAAATTTCGAGGAATCTACTATATTTACCTTGTACGTCCTGTTCCTTCAAAATAAGATCCCAATCTACTCCCTCTAAATATCTTTTCAAGGATACATAATCAGCTTTACTATAATTTAATCTGTCATTTATGTAGCTATTGTCTAATCTATTGGCATTACTCGAGGTCAACTTCCATTTTAATAATAGGTGATCACTTTTACCTACAGGACATAGATAGTTTATATCACTAATTTCGTGAGGATCCTTTGTAAAAATCAGATCGAGTTTAGAAGGTTCGTTATTACCCCTCATTCTTGTATTTTCCTTCACATGTTGTGCAAGTACATTTTCCGTAACCAACTCCACTAGCCGACTTCCCCAAGATCTCTGATTTGGCCCTGCATCTCCCGATTCCCAATCAACCTCACTACAGTTGAAATCTCCTACCAAGATCAATCGATTCTTCCTTAAAAGCAATCTTCTCAACGACTGAATCATATCCTCGACCATCTCCTCAAACTCCAACTCCCTCCATGCTCTGGTCTTTGGTGGCAAGTAAGCTACTGCTATGTCTAGCTTTTTTCCTTCTATATCATTGAGTTCAACTGCCATTATTTCTGCCTTGTCATTATTTAACTCCACTTGCTTTGCTGTCATAGGGTTCTTAACTAATACTGCCACTCCACCTCCCCTTTTTCCCTTTCTATCATATCTCCATATATTATATCCTTCACTAAACACTATATTGCTGTCAAAGTCCTGGTTCAGCTTTGTCTCCGTCAAACAGACTATCTGTGGTTGATCCTTTCTTAATATATCATCCAATTCTACCTTTTTACTGTTTATTCCATCTATATTAGTGTAGTAGCACAGTATATTGGAATCCTCCTCCTTGTTTCTCTTCCCTCCCTGCCTCCTATCAGGTTCACCTCCTCCTCCATCCCTTCCCTGACCCACCTCCACATTCCCCGCTATTTCTATCCCCCCCCCCTCCACAATCTCCCGCCCCTCCCTCACCATCTCTCCGTCCTCGGGCTGATCCACTACCTGACTAACCGTCTCCATCCCCTGCTCCTCCCTCACCATCTCTAGGTCTTCGGTTTGATCCACTACCTGACTCACTGTCTCTATCTCCTACTCCTCCCTCACTATCTCCTTGTCCCCGATTTGATCCACTACCTGACTCACTGTCTCCTTGTTCATTTCTCCTCGTATTTTCCGTTCTTTCTGACTCTGAGTGTACCACTTCTTTAGTTTCCCTTCCTTTACTTTCCAAAAAAAAATCCTTTTCTCCTCATCTGACAATTTTCGATTTTCATTGTCAGCCCTTGCTTGAACTTCTCTCAACTTTTCCCTTTCCTCTATGCTTAAGTCCTTTTTCACCCTAATATGTTTCATTCCAGTACAACTATTTAGCCTCCAGCTTACAATGGTTAATGCTTCAACCACTGACCTTTATCACCACCAAAACCAGACTCACCCCAGCTAGCCACAAACACACATACACCAATTATAAAAGAGCTAACTGGGAAGCATTCACAAATGAGACAGAACAACACTTCACAACTCTAAACAGTACACCCATCACTAACATCAACAATGCTGTACACATACTCAATAAAACTATCCAAAACGCTGACAAGAAACACATTCCAAGAGGTAACAGAAAAAGACACAACCCCAACTTCACACCAGAAATTCAAAACCTCATCAGACAACGCGACATACTGAAACACTCCCCAGCACCCCACACACAAGACATCACACAACAAATTCAAGTACTCAACACCCAAACTAACAACAAAATACAAGAACAACAAAAACTAAATTGGAATAACTTCCTACAAACACTTGATCACAAAACAAACCCCAAAAAACTCTACAAAACACTAAACAGCATCACACTTTCCAACAGCAACACAACACAATCACATGCTGCAATCACAACAACAGACTCTACTCCTTCATGTAAACAACAAGCAAACACTCTCATCCATCACTTTTCACATGTCAGCCACCTAAAACCTCACAAAGACGACCGACGTGTCATCCGACGTAAGAGACAATTCCCCACAGACCCTGACTATACACCCTTCACCAATCACCAGACAAAGCATATCATCAACAATCTCAAGCACTCACCCGCCTGTGGCCTAGACAACATAAGCAACATACACCTCAGACACCTGGGACCACAAGGCATACAAGCACTCACTAACATATCAAACTACAGCTATTCACACAATACAATACCAGACATTTGGAAGCATGGTATCATCATCACATTCCCCAAACCCAACAAAGACCCCACGCTACCCTCCTCGCACCGCCCCATCACACTCCTTTGCTCCCCCTCCAAAGTCATGGAACGCCTAGTATTACAACTAATTACACCTGACCTACCCCTAGCTCCAACACAACATGGTTTTAGACCACTGCACTCCACAAACACTCTTCTCACAGACCTTATACAAAAAGCTTTCGACGGCATCAACTCAGCTAGACCACCACACAGATCACTATTAGCCACACTCGACATTAGTAAAGCCTTTGATGCCATCCCCCGCCACAACCTAACAAACAAAATCTACAACACAAACATGCACAACAACACAAAAAGGTGGCTGGCCAACTTCCTAGCAGGCAGATGTGCACACGTATCTTTTGCCGGTCAATCATCTAAAATCAGAAACTTTCCAAACGGAGTCCCACAAGGATCCCTCCTATCGCCCGCACTCTTCAATCTGTACATGCACGATATAACTACACCCAATACGCCCCAAATAAACTTAGCCTCCTATGCAGATGACATAACACTCACATGCACACACCATGACCCAAAAAGAGCAACAGATCTCCTTCAACCCTATCTCAACACACTACATGGCTGGTGCACTACAAACAGACTTAATCTAGCCCCAGCCAAATCCACCGCAACCCTGCTCACAAGTTGGACAGGAGAACACGAATACATCCCTCAACTCACCATAAACAACACACCCCTAACACATACACACACACCAAAATCCTAGGAGTAACATATGATACTCATATGACATTCAAACAGCACACCACAAACATTAAAAAGAAACTGACACCCAGACTTAACGCCCTCAGGTCACTTGCTCACACAAAATTTGGACACAACAAAGAAACTACCACCACAGTATATAAACAATACATAAGATCAGTGATGGAATACGCAAGCCCAGCCTGGGCTTCTAACCTAGCTGAAACACATCATAAGACCTTACAGACTATTCAAAACAAAGCCCTGAAGATCATTACAGGTTGCACAGCTACTTCACCCACAGATCACCTACATCAAGAAACCAAAATCCTTAAAGTCAAAGACCATCTGGACATGAGAGGCACTCAATTCCTGGCAGCAGCCTCTACGAACCAAGACCACCCACTAAACTACATGGCAACGCACCCACTAACACCAAGAAATATCAAAACAACACCCAGCACACGGTATCACACACAATTATTGTCCTCTCTCCCTCCCTGCCCACCCCGAACCAACTTCCAAAAGCACATCCATACTCATATCTCTCACCGATCCATCCACTCACTCACAGACAACACGCAGCTGCATACACGACCTCCCGAAATCCATCCTTCCGAATCCTCCCTTCCTCGCGAGGACAGAGTCCACCTGGCCAGGCTGAGATGCGGACACCATCCAGCTCTCCTGAGCTATCAGAAGAGACTGGATGACTCCGTTGTCGACGCCTGCCCGGGATGTAACACAGCACCCCATACCATTAAACACATCATAGAAGACTGCATTTCACACAACCACTTACGCCAACAACACAATCTACACTCAATGAGAGCTCTGTGGGAAAGCCCGATCGTGGCCATGGCCTTTCTCAGGGACTCGGGGCTGTTCGGCCAGGCAGCTTAGGGAACAACAACAACAACCACTGACCTAGATTTAAACTCTGCTTTTATCGGTCTCATCTCACCCTTTTTATATCTTCCTAGCCGTCTTACTTCGTCCAGTTCTTTCCCCCAATCACAGCCTTCGTCTAGACACTCCAATATTTTCTTTACTTTGTCCTCATCCCTTCCCCTTCTTTCCCTCATATCTGCTAAATGTTCTTCAATGTCTCCAAAAATTATTATGCTTTACCTCTATCTACTGTTTCCCTCACTACCTTTTCCTTGCTCTTCAAAACCTGCACTACATTCTTCTCAAACTCTCTTTTCTCTTTTTCTCTCTCTTCCACCTGCTCCTTCATGATTTCTTCCAATGCATCCACCTTAGCATTCCCCACCCTTGTCCACTCATTTTTCTCCTCACTTATTACTCCCTTTACTTTCTCACTTAAATGGCCCTCATACTCCTTTAGCTGCTCCTTGAGTGCCATGTTCTCTGCCTCCAGCTCATCTACTTTCCTTATCACAGCATCTAGGTTAGCAATCAATGGCCCATCTGCAGTTGCTACTGAACTGGCTCCACAAATTTCTGTCAGTGACTCCACCTTCACACCTATATCTCTCCTCCAATTCTCCATAACTCCCTTCCATCTTAACAGACCCATCATCTGTCTCTTCACCACAGTCAATTGATCCTCCACTTCATTACCCTCTGCCAGAAATCCCTCAAATTCATAGCTCAAATTCATACGTGGCACATTAGAGACGCGTCTGGCGGCGGAAAATAGATAAATGGAACTCCACCTGTTCCAGTCCGTCATCAGAGCGTCTGGTCCGCCCGCCGGCGTTATCGTCCGGCGGGTGAGGTACAGTGGGAGTTTGTGAGTCTCCTCTGACGTAAACAAATCCACTTGTGGATGGTAAGGCTCCGCAATCACTTGAGCGCCCATTCTACTGTTGTGCTTTGTCTCCGAGACAGAGCGTCTGCCCAGATGTTTTCTACGCCTGTGAGATAAGATGCGTGAAGATGAATGTCCAGCCTGTTGGCTAGTATAAAAATCTTTTCTGACACGTTTAGCAACTTCCGAGATCTCGTTGACCCTTGTTTCTGAATACAGTGAACCGCGTTCAGATTGTCCATTCTGAAGGCCACCGACTTGCCCCGTAAAGCAGAGCCGTGAGCCTGAAGGACAGATAAGGGGACTAGTAAGTCTTTGACATTGATGTGGAAGATTTCTAAATGGGACCAAAACCCTTGACCCTGATGCCCGAGGTTTGACTAAAAGCCCCAACCTATCGTCCCTGATGCATCCGTGTCCACCCATACCGACGGCGGAGGAGAGGTTCATGACATGACTGAGTGCAACATTTCTCTCTTTGCCCAAACTGCTAGTAAGTTGTGTAATAACGTTGGGATAGGCCATAATATTCCCGCCGGTAATAGTGGGAAAAATGTGTTGCCCTCCAAGATTAAACGTTTGACTTTCAACCGGCCCAACTTCACAGTTAGTTGAACCCAGTTGAGAGAACCGACTAGAGATTCCCAAAGTCTCCGTGCCGTAGTCAGAGTGTGGAGAAACATAAACATTTTTTTGCGAAATCTGTTTCGAGTGTCCACACTCTGACTCAGAGTGAGAGAAGCTGTGTCCTTGACCAGCCCTATCCACTGAAATACTCATGAGGGAACAAGGGTTTGACTTTTACTAAGTTGACCTTGAATCCTAGAGATTTGAGATGGTTTAACGTAATGTAGACATGAGTGATGCATAACTTTTCTGTCTCTGCCACCACCAGTTAGTCGTCCAGATACCACAAGATCCTGATCCCTTGTTCTAACATGGGCATCAGGGCTTGCCGGGACTTTGCTTGAATGCTTGTGCCAAATTGAAAACAGTCTTCCAAACTGCCGGTGAAATCAAAGAAGGAGTTAGAACTGGAGACAGAACTACTTGGCTTGCAATACGGTCAGGAAGTTTCTTCACTAAGAACATCCTCAGATCCTGCCTTGCTCGAACTGCCTCTAATAAGGCCGTCCGAATATCTCCTAAAGACTTGGATGGAAGTCTGGAGAATCAAGCGCCGGGAAAGTTCAATGGCTTTCCTGACTTCCGCGGCTTCTATTGCCTGAGAAGAGCGTAACAGAGACTTTGTTACTTGCTGGGTACCCATATATTGTGAAAACAGTCTAAACGCTTCTCCTCTTAACCTAAACTCGCGGTCTAGGTAAGCTGGGGAAGGCGTGCTAAAGGGATCGTTTAATTCGCACAAATTGATTATTTGGGGGGCAGCCAAGAAGTCAAACAAAGCAGGGGGGACTCCGCCGGCACTAAAAACCGGAAGAGAGAACCAAGAATGGTGTTCTTGAGGGATTTGGTGGGAAGATTTTGATGTGAAAGTAGTTGCAAATTGTGAGCCTCTGTTTCTCATGCCACCCAAGGTCCCGTACCCAACTGCCCCACCTGCAAGACTGGATTAGAGGCTGAGTTTGTGATCGGAAACATATCCAACTCCGGCGTCAAAGCAGAAAGTGCCTTGACGTCGTTAAAGCCGTCATTCTTAGTCCAGTCAGAAAATAGCTTTGAAGCTGAGGCAGGGGGCAGGGCTGGTGTTGATGCATACACAAAAAAGTCATGGTTATAATAACTTGGAATGGCCTTAACATCCAAAACATTTCCTTGACTATCCAAAGCTCTGAGTTTTCTAGACTTATTGCCTTGGATTACCCACTCATGTGGTACAGGGAACTCCCCCGAAATAGTAGCTTGTGCTGCCTCTGGCTTAGTTGGTAACATTGCTACCCATGACTCATCAGGCCCGTATAAAAGAGGCATAGCTCCTTTTGTTGACTGGCGCCTTGTCTAAAGGAGGGGGAGATATGTCTGATATGACTCGCACATTGGAAGTAGTGAGAGCTGTTGTGCCTGGCACATTGGAAATTGGATCTGACACAAGAGGAGGGTTTCCAGAGGTCGCACATTCGTCGACATCGCGGGAGCTACCGTACCAACTGTAGGAGTTTCCGGCGTAGGGCCAAAGAACCTATTAAGTGCATTCAATAGTAATCCATCAATCTCTTCCGCCGTTACATACCTAGCCGATGACGAACTCCGTGGAGATTCGACAGTACCCTGAGAGTCGTTTAGAAGGTGACTGGACTCTTCAACCTCCATCTCTGAGACCAGAGATCGTTGTTCTTCATCCGTTAAGTCTGGCTTATCATGGGAAGATCCCGCTGAAGCCGGGACCTCCACATGTTGCCATGTTAAATCTGGGATAGAAGATGGTACATCGGCATCCCGGTGGACGTCAGCCACTAGTTGAGTCACAAAGGGATGTGTTCTGTCCTGCCAGGACATCTGTCTTGTGTTGATTGTACGCTAGCTAGTGGGCTACTAAGAAGTGTACAAACTGTGCACCCTTCGTGAAACATCACAATCTGATTGGCCACATAACTGCGGCTGGGGCGCCTTAGGTTTTGAGACCCCTCAATCTATAACCCGGTGGTCAATAACCCCGGCGCAGGGACTGGCCGCTTTTGCGGTCAATTCTCCCTACCGACAATTCCTTGAGACCTCTGGTGAACGCTTCGGAACTAGCGCTAGAGCTACGACTGTAGACATCACTATACCAAACACCTATAAGATGTACAGTTTATCTCAAGTTTTGTGTGATTCTACACAATTTTCTTATACAGTATACGACTACACTACGTTCTTGTATAGTATAGTAATAAAGGGAAGGTCCATATGCAGCCGATAATGACTACAAACATAATTGTAAGCTGATTATAAACAATTATCAATTATTAATTGACAAAATTGGAAGGAAAATATCTGCTAACTTTGTATTGCATATATATGTTATGGGTGATTTTAAATATATAAAACAAAAGTATGCATAGGCCAAAGTATGTGTCAGCTACAGAACACAGGGTCGTCCATCTACCTGTTCCCTCCCCCAGGCACGACCCTCAGATGCACAATCAGACAAGGGTCTAGCGTGTCACTTTACGCCAATTTGGCCCACACAAGAGGGATACAACCGCCTGAGCCTATAGTGCCCATCTCCAGTGGAATTTCCAATCTCTCAATTCCTCTTGGACCAAGCTGGAAGCCTTCAGATATCTCTAACTTTTGCATTATGGACGTTTTCCGGGCCAAATGGCTAAGAGAAAAATACGATCCTATCTTTCACCCTAAATCGAAGGCCTACTAGTCGGTAACCACTATCAGGCAATAGGCGTCACACTGAAAGAGTTTCATGACTAAGTAAGAAGACAAAAGATTTTTCTTCTATAGTAAATAGTACGAGTTGTATGTACTGCATGAGTCTGGTTCTCCTTTCCTCCTTCGGAATCTCCAAAAGGAATAAAAGGGGGGGGGTGTAGAACATAAATAAGTATACGAAGACAAAGAGTTTTCTTCTATAAGGAATAAGTACAGTACGAGTTGTATGTACTGAAAGAGTATGAACAAATAGTTTATTTTTTGGTTTTTATACCAATGCAAGCAAGAAATGTGCTTGCTAACTTGTTGCACAGCTTCAGGAGCATTATAGTATGAGATGTTTTGACATTAAAGCATCTGTTCATTATAGGTTTGACTCCTGCAAGGAGATAAAGAAAACCTAATATTTAGTAGTGGCCTCGTAATCATTGACGATTATGCCTATTACATAAGGCACCCTCTTCAAACACTCATCCGCCGTAGTTTTGAATCTACCGCGCAGAGCATAAAAAATTGAGGAGCCTTCATCATGAGCGCACGCAACCTCACTCATGGTTCAGTCATTATGAAATTGGGTTCTCACTACGAAAAAACTTTGTAACAAATAAAAAAGAAAAAGAAAATAAGAATAACTATTCATAGGCTTTCCATATACTCGTGGATGTACTTGTGTGGATCTTTGACCAGACGCTGACTCAGGCATCATTCTTCCTTCACTGACATATCAAGTAAACCAAAATCCTTAATACATCAACGAATGGGAAGGGGATGGTCGGGAGGGCCCCAGTCGTCAATGATTATGGGGCCACTACTAAATATTAGGTTTTCTTTGTCTCCTTGCAGGAGTCAAACCTATAATTTATTAGTGGCCCCTCCATCATTGACGATTATGCCTGATATCTAAGACTGGAGGGGGACATTCGTAATCATATCATAACTCTAGCAAAGGCAGATAATCAAACAACCACATAGTATTCTTACTTTGTAAAAAATATATATTTGGTGCATAAACTTTATACAGCACAACTATACAAAAAGGGGTACAGGCAGGAGCGTGCATCAAAGAAGCCTGCTTGATAAAAAGTGGTTAACTCTGAGATTCTGAGAACAGATCCGCCAGTTAACAAGGCACCCCACTTAAATTAAGTGGTTAAAAAATAAAACTTATAAGTTTACATGTGCACATATAAACCCCATAAAATTAGTGGATATATCTTGCAAAATATAACCAATGCTTAAATTAGATTGCTTCTCAGCCCAAAAACTACTTACAACAACACTGTTGTTTGTACTATAATTGTACTAGCACAATTTCCTGTAATGAATAGTACAGAGAAATTTACATATCACAACACCATAAACAGTATCACAGCTCTCATACTCTGGCGGGGTCTAGGGTGTCCTATGTTACACTGACTGCCCCCCCCCCCCCTTTTTCTTGAAATTAAACAATACGTGACTTAGGGGCCACCTAGACCCTTTGCCTTAAAGCTATACATGGCAAGGAAGGTTTGTCTAGAGCTACTGAAAGGTAACGAGTCAAAAACGTATGATTAGAGGCCCACAACTGTGTGGACGTAATATCTTCAACAGAAAAATTCTTAAGGAAACGTAACGAAGCCGCCCACTTGCGTAAATCGTGGGCCCTACCCACAACGCCGGGATTACTCTCTTTAATGACCTCGACCAAGAGAGAAGCCAGTCTACGTTTCATCAAGCGTTTACCCGTACTTGCTACCCATAAAGCACCGTGGTGATTTCGAGGTGCCACTCTCAAATATTTGGTTAGAGCTTGCACTGGACATAAATTATGGTGCACCTTTCCCCTTTTCAACGCCGGCACCGTGAATTCTGAAAACACGTGTTCACTGTGCTCATTCTTGGCTATGAACCCTGGGGAAGGTGCAATGTGAATACACTCATTAAGCCTACCAAACCTGAGGCAATTAGGTGTGTTGCTCATCGCCGCCAGCTCAGATACTCTGTTCCCGGTAGCCAAGGCCATAAGGAATACTGCCCTTTTTAAAAGTAATGTAAAATCTGCAGTATTTTGGTACAGATGGGAATGAAGTAATGACAATGCCTTGTCCAGAGACCAGGTAGGCATGAGCTGACGGGGAGGTGGGCGGAGTTTTTAAAACATGCCCTCATAAAACCTTTTTCCTCCGCAACTGGTATGGAGAGACCGGTAAGGTCCAAAAACGGTATCCTAATCGCTGTTAAGTGATTTTTTAACGTTACTACAGATAAACGTTTCTGCTCGAACAGATAATTTAAATAATTAAAAACCAAAGCCACCGAGGGCACAGTTTGTTCTGTTCTAAGAATCCAAGAAGTAAAGGCTTGCCAATGCGATTGATACTGTCGCTTAGTAGACTGGGTATATTGACTCATGAATTTATTGGTCACGTCTCTACCATATGGTGCTAGCCATTTGGCCTCCTGAATGTCCATAATGCAAAAGTCAGCGAGGTCTTTAGGTTGCCAATTGTGTCTAAGTGGAAAAACCCCACCGGGAGTGATACCGGGTCCGGGGCCTCCGGGCACCACGTCTTCAATTGCTGGTACCACAACTGCGCCGGCCAGAGGGGCGCGATTAGCGAGACTACGCCCCGATAATCCTGTAGTTTGTTTACTACGTGGCACATTAGAGACGCATCTGGCGGCGGAAACAGATAAATGGAACTCCACCTGTTCTAGTCTGTCACCAGTGCGTCTGGCCCGCCCGCCGGCGTTATCGTCCGGCGGGTGAGGTACAGTGGGAGTTTGTGAGTCTCCTCTGACGCAAACAAATCCACTTGTGGATGGTAAGGCTCCGCAATCATTTGGTCGAAAATGGTTTGCTTGAGCGCCCATTCTACTGTTGTGCTCTGTCTCCGAGACAGAGCGTCTGCCCAGACGTTTGCTACGCCTGGGAGGTAAGATGCGTGAAGCTGAATGTCCAGCCTGTTGGCTAGAATAAAAATCTTTTCTGACACGTTTAGCAACCCCCGAGATCTCGTCGACCCTTGTTTCTGAATACAGTGAACTGCATTCAGATTGTCCATTCTGAAGGCCACCGACTTGCCCCGTAAAGTAGAGCCGTGAGCCTGAAGGAAATATAAGGGGACTAGTAATTCTTTGACATTGATGTGGGAGATTTCTAAATGGGACCAAAGCCCTTGACCCTGGTGCCCTTGGTTTGACTGAAAGCCCCAACCTATCGTTCCTGACGCATCCGTGTCTACCCATACCGTCGGCGGAGGAGAGGTCCATGACATGACTGAGTGTAACGTTTCCCTCTTCGCCCAGACCGCTAGCAAGTTGTGGATTAATTTTGGTATGGGCCATAATTTTTTCGCCGGCAATAGCGGAAAATATTTGTTGCCCTCCAATATTAAACGTTTGACTCTTAACCGGCCCAACTGTACAGTTAGTTGAATCCAGTTGAGAGAACCGACCAGAGACTCCCAGATTCTCCGTGTCGTAGTCAGACTGTGAAGGAACAGAAACAATTTCCTGCGAAATCTGTTGCGATTGTCCACACTCTGACTCAGAGTGAGAGTAGCTGTGTCCCAGACTAGCCCTATCCACTGAACTACTCTTGAGGGAACAAGGTTTGACTTTACCAGGTTGACCTTGAACCCTAGAGTTTTGACATGTTTTAATGTTATGTTGACATGATTTATGCATACTTGTTCCGTCTCTGCCACCACTAGCCAGTCGTCTAGATACCATAAAATCCTGATCCCATGCTTTAACAAGGGCATCAGGGCTTGCCGGACTAATTTCGTGAATAAGTGAGGTGCTAGGTTCAATCCAAACGGCATCCTCTGAAAGACATAAGTCTGATGCTTTATTCTTAAGGCCAGAAACCGTTGAAATCTTTTGTTTACCGAGACGTGCCAATACGCGTCCGTCAGGTCTAAAGAACACATCCATCCTCCCGGCGGAAGTGTTAGCCTGATCTGGTTTACTGTTAGCATCCTGAATGACATGTTGTGAATATGGAGGTTCAGATAAGACAGGTCTACGACTGGTCTCATCTGAACACTGTCCCTTTTGGGCACTAGAAATAGTTTGGATGTGAAAACTGGGTAATTTTGAGGAACCGGAATGATGACATTCTTGGCGATCATTTCCTGGACCAGTGACTCCACCTCTAATGAAACTAAATTTGCCTTTGTCGGCTGACGTAAACGAGGTCGCCGGAGCCACTGCCAGGTGATGCCCTTGCGTGCCACCATCCTCGCCCAAGTATTTACTGGCCATGCTTGGTGACACGTTCGGAACGACCCAGTTAGCAGACAAGGGTTCGCCGGCTGTACTACCCTCTGATCCACCCGCCGTGAGACCGGCCCTGGGAGTGAGAGAGACTTTAGTTTTTTGGTGGTGGTGGTGGTGGATGCTTAGCCGACTGGCCGGCGTTGGCAGAAGACGGGCCCTGGCCCGGTCTGTTATAGTTTCGTCCTTTATGACCTGCAAACTTACCTTGTTTATACCTGTACTGACCTTGGGGGGAAGCAGACTTAGGTATATGAAAGGGCTTTGACCCACCCGGCTGAGCTTTTGCAACTGGCTTGGGTTTGGGAAAGTTAAAAGCAGGTTTCTTAGAAGGGGTGGGACTGTGCTTAAAGGCCTGAGCCATATTGAAAACAGTTCTCCACACATCAGGGGACATTAACGAGGGAGTTAGCACCGGCGACATGACCACCTGGTTTGCAATTCTATCAGGAAGTTTCCTCACCAGGGACATCCTAAGATCCTGTCTCGCCCGCATCGCCTCGAGCAAGGCTGTGCGTATATCCCCCAACAACTGAATTGAAGTCTGAAGGAGTAAACGCCGAGATAGTTCAACCTATCTTCTGGCCTCCGCGTCCGCGATTGCCTGAGTAGATCTTAGCATAGATTTCGCCACCTGGTGCGTAACAGTGTACTGGGAAAAAAAGTCTATACGCCTTCCCCCGTAGCCTAAACTCCCGGTCTAGGTGAGCTGGTGAAGGCGTAGTGAAAGGATCTTTAAGTTCGCATAGATTGATTTTGGGGGCAGCTAAAAAAGCAAACAAAGCAGATGGAACTCCACCGGCTGAAAAGACTGGCATAGAGAACCAAGAATGGCTGTCCTGAGGAATCTGGTGCGAAGATTTTGAGGTGAAGGTGGTCGCAAAGTTCTGAGCCTCTACCTCCCATTCCACCCAAGGTCCTGGACCCAACTGCCCCACCTTCAACACTGGGTTAGCGGCTGTGTCTGTGACCGTTTGTAAATCTAATTCTGGAGTGAGAGCTGACAGTGCTTTTATATCATTAAAACCGTCATGCTTGGTCCAGTCAGAAAACAGTTTTGAAGCTGAGGCAGGGGGCAGTGCAGGCGTAGCTGTATACACAAAAAAGTCATGGTGATAATGGTTCGGAATGGCCTTAATATTAACATCAAGTACATTACCCGCAATATCCAAGGCTCGTAACTTTCTAGATTTATTTCCCTGGATTACCCACTCACTTGGCACTGGAAGTTCCCCTGACAAAGTGGGCTGCGCCGCCTCTGGCTTAGTTGGGATCATTTGAACCCATGAATCATCTGGACCGTATAACAGGGGCATAGCTACCTTTCTTAATGGTGCTTTATCTAAAGGGGGAGGATTCACATCCATTACCACCCTTACACTAGAAGTAGTCAGTGCCGCCGAAGCAGGCCTAGTGACCATATTAGGTGATATAGAGGGAGGGTGCGGAATCTTGGTCAAAGCAATAGAAGCGATCAGAGGCCGAACACTTGAACTTGTCATGGGAGCTCCCAGGTCCACTGTAGGAGTCTCCGGCTGTTGGCCAATTTTTTTTGTTAGAGCAGTAACTAACAACCCATCTATTTCCTCCGCCGTGACAAATTTAGCAGATGAAGAACTCAGAGGTGAATCATTCCTATCTTGTGAGTCGTCTAGAACTGAACCCGACTCTTGCACTTCCATGTCAGAGATTATAGACACCTCATCCTTGTCATCTGGCCCATCATGAGAGGGTTCCGCCGAAGCCAGAACCTCGTCTTGGTGCCAAGTTAAGTCAGGAATGGATGATGGGATCACAGCGTCCCGGTGGACGTCCGTCCGTACCTGTGGCTCCTGAACCAGACGTGGGCCTTCATGCCCTGGTTGGGAATACCACCATACACCCAGGCCTTGTCCCGAACTCCCTTGGGAGTCAGATACACCATCAACCACTGAGCCCCCACTAGACTCTTCTAAAGGGCGATCACTGCCTACAGAACTCTCTAACTCTAAGTGTGTAATATCCATTGGTAACGTGTCCGCCGGCAACACCCCCACCACAGTCTCTGACTCCACGCCCGCCCCATCAGATTGGACACTAGATAAGTCGGGAGTAGAGGCAAAAAGTGAGGCACGAGGCTCCGGCGAACGCCGGGAGGCCTTTCGTTCCTTAGAATCTTTCCTGGAAGATTTGTGGCTGCGGTGTGACTTAGATCTTTCACTGCTCTTAGACTTATCCGATCTTTCACTAGAGCTGTCCTTGGACTTTTCCTCTTTGCTCCTCTTTCTTGCTGGTGAAGAAGAATGACTAGGCGGCTGTTGTCTGAGAGGCGACCTGGACCGCGCCCGTGACGTGGGGGCTGTCACCGGGGGCGTGGGTTCACGAGGTCTCTTAGAAGTGGTAGGGACCAGAGAAAGTGCTGTACCCTGCCCAGTCTCTGCCGACTTTCATACAGTTACTCTAGAGGTACGTTTAATAGGAGGGTGCTCAATCAGTAATTTATCCCAAAGAATCACATTATCACATTGCAGCGCTTTATGAGCCACTGTGGTAGCATAACTTGACAACTGCTGCCTGACCTCCCTCAAAGCGACCGCCGCGGATCTACTATTGTCCCGCAACACTTTGACACTCAATTGAGTACAGAAGGTACAGTTCCCCATTACCCACAAACCCCTTGAGCGATCTAAACATTTAACACATCTAATGCAAAGAGTGTGTGCAAAGATAGGGATACCTGAACATGAGGGAGCAATACACAAGGCAAAAACAGGGTCTAGGGTAGCCATGACAGAGACTGGTGGAAAACACGAACCCACCCCCGATTTACTCCAGGTTCTCGAAAGACTCGCCGGAACTCAGCCCTGGAAAAAAGAAAATTTCCAGGAATTAATGCTCATAAGGCTACACCAACATGTTCGAACACAAGTGTTAGACAACCCGCCGGGTAACGAGACGTAATACACAACTATCACGGCTCGCTACGCGGAAGGTTCATGTATAAAGATTTCAGAATATCTTAACTTGTCCAAAAGATTTATGAATATCCTCTGACATAATATAAAGACCAGCATGGCTTTTTTATAAATGACGCAGTCTTCCCAGTGGTGTTTGTTAAGTTCTTACTGGAAAAAAAACCTAAAAGACGCCGGCCCCCGTATTATCTCGCAGATCAAAAACTGGGAAGCCTGTCTTAAATGCTAGATCTGGCTTCTCCCGAAGCGTTCTAGAACGCCGTATGTTGAATGGCGGCGATACGTATCGTATCCCTCGATTGTCTGGTTAACTACACTGAATTTTGCAAATCCGTTAATCCCACCCTCCCAAGGTGCAACCGCCGGGTGTGAATTTTTAACGTTAACCCCAAAATTCCTATCCCCACTTCTTTGCAAAAGATTGCCGGGGAGGAAAGACCAATCAACAAACAGCCTAGTTTTACTGGCTTTGCAAAAACCGGGAAAAACTCAACTCAACAAGTGTCCGTATAAACACTTAGTTAAATGGGTAAAGCCATCCCGCCGGGAAACACAGTACGCCTGAACACAGGCCCCACCACAGAGACGCAGTCCTGGAGAGCCTCAGGCCACTACTCGCCGGGGAAAACAAGCCTATTTTAACCACGCATAATTAAAACTCGGCAACCAGCCGGGTTTTCATGGTGTATCCGAGAAAACCCGCCGGAAAAGGCAACCCACCCCGTTCAGATTCAATCTGAACGCACCAAATAGACCGTGGAATTAGCCAAAGCACAACTAACCCAGGACACACAATAGTCCGTGGAATTAGCCAATACACAACTAATCCAGGACACATATATAGTCCGTGGAATTAGCCAATACACAACTAAACCAGGACACACATGACACAGTAGTACATATTTATAACATAAATCAATAACACTTGTACATGTGGCAAAGCTACGAGAGGCTGGCTAGGCCTAGGCAGACGGAAATACAAAGTAAACATGTCGTAATATAAACAAAAAGCACTGAATTATATCACAACAGGAACCACCGTCAACACACCACTGTAGCAAAAACTTCCCGGCAAAGGGAAGAACTGACTCGGGACCCAGAAAAAACTTCACTAAGTGAAGAAAAATACGCTGGGAATGTCAGAGAATAAAAAGCTACCTCATCAGAAAGATAAAAGGAGGCAATAATAACGCGTAATGAAAGCCGCCTACATCACAAAGCTAGCTAACCGTGAAAAAGTTCACATGTCCACAACGGGACCACGAGGGTACACCCGAAATAGATGCCCCAAACACACGACCCAAAATACACTGCACTGCGGGCAACCCGCCCAGGACACTCCTGTTACGCATATCCTAACCTTACTCGATACATCCCGGAGTAAACAAATGAGAAAAAACTCACTAGGGACGCAACAAATGCGGAACCAGCGGAGCGTGGGGAGGCACGTCCTGGTAGGTTGAGCGCAGAGCAGAGAAGGAAGAATGACGCCTGAGTCAGCGTCTGGTCAAAGATCCACACAAGTACATCCACGAGTATATGGAAAGCTTATGAATAGTTATTCTTATTTTCTTTTTGTTTTTTATTTGTTACAAATTTGTTTTCGTAGTGATAACCCAATTTCATAATGACTGAACCATGAGTGAGGTTGCGTGCGCTCATGATGAAGGCTCCTCAATTTTTTATGCTCTGCGCGGTAGATTCAAAACTACGGTGGATGAGTGTTTGAAGAGGGTGCCTTATGTAATAGGCATAATCGTCAATGATGGAGGGGCCACTAATAAATACAAATTTTTACATCTTGTTCTCCTCAACACATTTTAAGTTATGACTATTCTTCCATCTTTCCTTCTTTATGAGGCTTCCCAGTATACCCGCCTCTTCTTTCTCTAATACAGTAACTTGAATTTCTCCCGGTGTCAGCCTATCTGTTAATTGGTTCTCTCTGGATACGTTGAGCATCTGATGTCCCACCTCCGGTCGTGATATTCTAAGCTCTTCGTCATTGACGAAGGAACCAATACTAAATTACGGGTTTGACAACCCGTAGGGAAGGAAGGAAAACCTTCTATTTAGGAGTGGTTCCGTAGTCAATGACGCAAAGGTTCCCTCCCACCTTCCCCTTCCCATGCACATGCCCAACTTGATATAACATTTGAGGCAGATAAACACGCTAGAAAGTCTGGCATCACGTGCAAGGGAAGCATGACGACAGCACAGCTGGAGGGCTGAGGCATCGGGAGGTTTGAAATGATAGATTCTTCTTTAAAATTTTATTTCTAGTGGTATTCATTTTCAATGACGAGCCCTTGGTAAGATTTAATGGGTATTAACTAAGGATTGTTTTTATGCTATACTTGTACTGTATACGCAACGGTTGTGATAAGAAGAATCCCGAACGGGTCCCGGAATCTCGGCCTATATATAGTATAGGCTCTTCGTCATTGACTACGGAACCACTCCTATATAGAAGGTGTTCCTTCCTTCCCTATGGGTTGTCAAACCCGTAATTTTGACGGCGATTTTTTCGGTTATTTGCCCCCCGCTGGCAATATATATGATGATGACAATATGTCATGAGGGGGTGAGAGTTCAACATATTATTGTATTCAAAGGCAGTCAAAATAGACGGGAACATGATGGCAAGCGTCCGACGCCACTCCGCATAGTGTAAACAAGACTGGTGGTATGCCCGAATTCTACATTCTACCTGGGGTGCGTTTGTAGACAGCGACCGGGACAGACCAAAGAGACCGGTCTCTCACAAACGGCAGTGACCAGAAAGCTGATCCGTCCCGGTCGGCGACCAAACCGCCCCACCTCGGGAGATGGGGCGCTTTGGTCACTTAGACCTACCTGCAAGAACGATATCAGGAAGTTTAGCTTCCCCTATAGATGTATTGACAAATGGAATGGGCTGGAGGAGGAGGTGGTAGGGGCAAGGAACATCCATATTTTCAAGAAAAAATTGGATAAAAAGTAGACTGAGAGACGGGACAACACGAGCTTAGCTCAACTCCTGTAAACTACAATTAGGTAAATACTATTAGGTAAATACTCCGGTCTCTTGTGACGTCACAATATAAACAAAGATGGACGCTCAACATCAACAAGTGTACAGTTGCTCGGAATGTAATACCTTTTTTCAATGATTATGATGTGGCTAGTGAGCACCTATTAAGGTGCACTGGTAAGTTTAATAAATTATCCTATAAAACCATCGCACTCACGTCGGTTTGAGCTATAAATATCCCATAATCATTAAGGGAACAAAATCGACCCAAGCTAGCTTTAATATATAATTATATTTAATGCAATGACCTAACCTACTGTATAGGCTACTATCACAACCTAGCTTCCACTAATGTAACATAAAATGAACAAAGAAAGTAATAAGGTAATATTAGCGCTAACACTTTCCGCTTTAACCCCTTCTGTACCGGCAACGTCATTTTTTTTTTTTTTTTTTTTTTTTTTTTTAAGAGACAATGAACGGAGGAAGGAAAAACACAGATAAAACAAAAAGGTCCATGTGCCTAAAGGCATCCTCCATTCATAAAATGTTTGTAACAACTGGATTTAAACATTTGTTGATTGTAAGTTTGTGGAAAGCAATTCGAGGGAAGTGAATTCCAAAGAGTAGTAGCTCTAGGGATAAATGAATTCTGATAAGCAGAAGTTCTGCATTGTGGAGGAGAAAGTGTAAATTCATGGGCGCTCTCAGCTGCCCTAGTTCTACGGGGAAAGATGTGGAGAGGCGGCACAATTGAAGCAAGTTCCTCGGAACAATTGCTGTGAAAATATCTGTAGAATAATGCAAGGGATGCAACGTTTCTTCGTATGGCTAATGTAGGAAGGTCCTGTGTGATTGCAGGGTTATTGATTAATCTAATAGCTTTATTTTGAATTTTGTCCAACTGCCTCAATGCAACCACTCCACTTCCACCCCACAGAGGTGAACAGTAATCCATCTGAGAGCGCACATGACTTTTATATATTACGGCCAACTGCTCGTCAGTGAAGAATTCTCGAACTCTGTACAGGAGTCCCAGTTTTTTAGAGGCATTCTTAGCAATGCTTCTAACATAATGTGTCCAGCTCAAGTTAGTAGTTAATGTTACACCGAGAATGTCAATACTAGGGGAAGTGGGAATATTTACATCATTAAAAAATATATGGGAGTCAGTGAGATTCTGTCGGTTAGAAAATTGAATGTACTTGGTTTTCTGTGCATTAAAGGAAACTAGATTCTCTTGTCCCCATTCATTAATTCTAGAAAGGTCCTGGTTCAGAGAAATTACAGTGTTTATTTTTGAATTTATAAGATCGGGTTGGGTGAAAGAATTGGTAAATGTGAAGGAACTGTGGAGTGTTGAGTCATCTGCGTAGGAATGTATTGGATTATGAGTGGTAGATATGAGATCATTGATATGAATGAGGAACAGAGTTGGGGCCAAAACTGATCCCTGGGGAACACCAGCATTTATTGAGTGAAATTGAGAATAAAGGCCATCTACCATTACACATATTTTTCTGTTATGAAGATAAGAAGAAATTAGTGGAACTAATGATGCAAGGCCGTAGTGTGACATCTTCGACAATAAGGATTGATGCCAGACTCTATCAAATGCCTTTGATATATCCAGTGCTATTGTATGTGTTTCACCATGTTGGTCTGTAGCTTGGTTGATTTGATGCGTAAGAAGGCAAAGAATGTCTGCAGTTGATCGACATCGTCTAAAACCATATTGCCTATCACTGATTAATTTATTATTCTCCAGATGCTTAATTATGTGATTATTTAATATAATTTCAAAAACTTTGCCAAGAGTGGAAGTTATAGCTATTGGTCTGTAGTTTGATGGATCTGAAGAGGCACCTTTTTTAGGAACTGGATGGATGTTTGCTTCTTTCCAGGGTACTGGGAAGCATGAGGTATGAGTACACAGACGGAAAAATTTTGCCAATACAGGAGCGAGCACCAAGGAGCAATTCTTAAGTACTATTGGAGGAATTTCATCTGGACCAGGAGCCTTATCTACTGAGAGATTCTGCAAAATAGTTTTGACATTTGTACTTCATTCTGGCTACTATTAGACAATTTTATTCAGTTTATAAAGGTTCTACAGTAATTAACCTAAGACGTGCGCATGGGGGGTATGAGACACCACACGCCTGTGCACAAGTATTTGAGCTGTTCCCATCACTAACATCGTTATTTTACCATAAATAGCATTAATACTTATCCATATGCACCTATTTTAGGTTGATTATAAAGGTATTAACCTGTTACAGCAATAAAACAAGTGGAAACAGCGTTTGGATGGTCAAAATCGGCGATACAGGCCGGGAGTTACATAATGTATGGCTGAGGCAACCTCCCTCCCCTTGTCTGGAGAGACACTGTTAAGCAATAGTCTCTCTCTCGCTCTTTCCCACGCTTGGTAACAGTGATGACAACGCCCTACTACCAACTCGCTAATGTTAGCACGAAAATAGACCTCAGAATAAGGGAATAACAGGGAAAATAGGTGATAACTGAAGGAGGGGAGGAAAGTGGGGAAGGAGGGGATGTGGAGGAGTGATATTTGACATGGCTCAGGGGCAAAAAAAAAAAAAAATTTGGGGGGTGTTTTAACCCGTTGAGCCCCGGCTAGTTATAATATTTTGTTCACCCCAGTCCCAAGCCATTTTCTCTTATTTTTTTTTGTTTGCTAAAATGGAAGACAAGGATGAGAAATGAAAAAAATAAAAATAAAAAAAATCACCTTTTTTTTTGGGGGGGGGGGAGCCTCAACAAAATTTGTTGAGCCAAAATGGAAGAGAATGGTGAGAAATGAAGAAAAAAATAAAAAACAAATCACCTCGGTCATTTAGGGGGGGGGGGTCGAAAGTTCGTGTCCCCCGCATGACCACCCGCCCGGGAGCACTAGGGTGAAAACTGAGTATGGCATTGTACGGCATACATCCTAAGGAGTGTCTCACATAAATCTCAAGCCTCTAGCTCCCATACGACCGGAGTAATGAAGGTTCAAAGTGGCGGTGAACTAAGGGTGTAAAGTATCCCCACTAAGCCCACCACCACCGGCCGCGCGGCTGTCTTGGCCCGCTCACACCTACCGGCCCGGCTCCCACACACACTACGGTACCTCCCCCTCCTATTCTCCCGCCATTTCCTACCTTACGAGCCACGTAAATGATTTTAATATGCCGGACGCACGTGTTGCGTCGCTGGGAGTTGGTGATAAACAAACTGCTGACGCATCACGTGCGACGCTGGGTCTCAATGGGTTAACCCTTCCAGCCCGGGTGTCATTTTAAAATGACACCACGAAAGAAGGGCAGGTGCCCGGGTGTCATTTTAAAATCCCTGTGCTTGAAAGCGTGCTTCAAAATTTGCGCGGCCAAATTTTGCATTGCAGGAGCGACCGCAGCGCCACCAAGCCTCAACTACTAGTGTTATCAGTTCATACGTGGCCGCCATAGCGAGTTATACTGAAAAAATTATTTCCGGCGTGTCCGAATCGCTGCAACCTCCCGCGGGCCCCACTGCTACCTCGCTCGCAACTTCAACGCCTGTTGCAACCGAGAAGAAAGTTAAGCGTTTGTTGAGTGATAGCGCTATACAGCGAGAACTTTTTGATAGTGAAGAGAGCAGTGGCGAAAGCTTGGTGGACAAAGAACAATTTATAAGTGCAAGCGAAGATGACGATTTCGTTGGCTTTGGAGACGACGATAATATCGATTTATTTGAGGGGGGAGACAGTAGTGATGATCCTGATGTGGAAGTGTTTCAGGAAGGTGCCATTGAGCTTCCAAGTGTGCTAGAACCTAGGCCTACCCCCTCGCCATCTTTGCTATGTCAGCCTAGGCCTAGCCCTAGTAGCCCAGGACCTTCCCCTTTGCCTGCCCGTACGCCCTTGAAAGGGGGCAAATATTTCTATAAACAATCGTTGGTGAAAAGTGCAGCTAAAAAAGCACGCAGGGCAGCCGCAGAAAAGGATAGGGAAGCTGAAGACAGTGATACAGTAATGACGCCGACCCTGGTCTAGCAACCACCCGCATTCCATTGTCCCGACGCCTTGACCCGGGACGCCGCGTGGGTCACCCACAGCCCTCGGCTTCATCTCTCCTTCAGGATGACCAAAGGGCCTCTTCAAGTGGTATTACTAGTGTGCCACAGCCCTCAACACACCGCAGAGCATTATTTGCTGCGGAGAAGCCCTCGGCTCGCCGCAAAAGGAGCCCAACTCCCGAGGCCGAGGCTCCCATTGTTGAAGATCCCGCAGCCTCCCGCGCCCCATACCGCCGACGCCCGGTCACTTCTTCACCCGAATTGTCTCCTGAAGACGATGCTGACGACCCCAACATTGCCCCAGATGACCTGACGTCGCCTGAGGAGGAAGAGGAAGAGGAAGAGGAAGTCCCGACAAGACGAGCGAGAGGGCGAGGTTGTGGACGTGGTCAGTCTGCTGACGCCGCTGCCCCTGGGCGTGGGCGTGGGCGTGCAGGGCGTCCGCGTGGCCAAGGGCGTGTGTCAGGGCATCCAGGGCGTGTGCCTGCTGCACCTGCTGCACCTGCACGTGCTCGAGCATCAGCATCCGACCTGTTTGTGTGGACAGATGGGGCTGATTTTGAGCCAGATTGTCCTGCCTTTGACGAGGTACAGATGGGTTCCGGGGTGTCACCAACATTTCCCTGTGGCCCAGCTGCTACCCCCAGTGAAATTTTCTGTGGCTTCTATGACAATGAAGTAATGGAATACCTCGTCGAGGAGACCAGCAACCATCATGAGATCTGTGCCAACTTTCTTGGGAGGAAGACCAGTGCCAAGATGGTGGCATGGAGAGCTGTCACTGTGGCAGAACTAGATGTGTTCTTGGCACTCACAATGCTGATGACACATATCAGGAAGCACGCTCTGGCAGACTACTGGATCACTGGCGACATCATAACGACTCCAGCATTTGGCAAGTACGATACATGTCCAGGGACAGGTACTTCGACATCCTCTCGTATCTCCACCTGACAAACAACATGGCAGTCCACCTTCCCGACTCATTATGGAAGATCAGGAAGCTGTATGACATGATACGTCATCGGTTCACCACCTACCTGATTCCTTTCCAGAAGATGTGCCTCGACGAGTCTCTGGTCCTGTTCCGTGGTAGGCTGCACTTCCGACAGTATATCCTGTCCAAGAGACACCGCTTCGGCATCAAGCTCTTCGTCCTCTGCGACTGTTTGACGGGGTATGTGCTGGACTTTATAGTCTACAGCGGCAAGGGTGGAGAAATTGTGACTGACCCCCTCATTGGTTTTGGTGGCGCTGTAGTGAAGAAGATGATGGAGAGGCACTTCAATAAAAACCACATCCTCTACACAGATAATTACTACACGTCGCCTCTCCTGACCAAGTACCTCCATGACCGCAAGACCGGAACTGTCGGCACAGTCAAGGGCAAGAGGAAGGGCATGCCAGGCTACCCAACCAAGACGAAGAAGGCGGACATCTTCCACAAGAAGAGTGGCCCCATCCTCTCCATCCACTGGCATGACCAGCGGAAGGTCAACTTCCTCACCACATTCCACAAGGCCCAGATGGTCGCCACAGGGAAGGTGGACCGAAGAACCAAGAACCCCGTCCAGAAACCAGCTGCTGTCCTGGATTACAACCTCAACATTGAGCGGGTGCCCAACCCTGAAAGGGGTTGAAATAGGGGAGCTATCCCCCCGCCAAAGGCGGCTTTCTAGGGCCTTTCCTTGCTGATGCTGAGAGGATTGGGTTCTAGTCATGTGGTGATGGGCTGGTCTATCAGAGTGAGAGCTGAGCAATCTCTGCCATACCCATAGCTTACTCTGACTTTTCCTTTAACTTATATATTTTCTAGATCTCAAGTGACGGCGTCTCTTCCGTGGATTGACCTCCCAATCTACCAAGATTGGAAGCCAAAGCGTCACATTTTTCCCTTGCCCCTCAACTTTCTCTTCATAATTGCTGAGGGGCACAGGGCCCTGGGTGGGGCTTTGGTTTCCCGGGCGTTTCCGCACCCTCCTCAACCCCCCGCCATGGAGTGGCTTCGGTCACCCAGGCTTTATTGTGGTCGGCGGGGAGGGTTCTGTGGGGGCACTCGGTTATGGCCTTGGAATTGCTCGAGTCCTTGGGGCTGTTCGGCCATGCAGCTTGGGGAACAACAACAACTCCTTTCGGGGTTGGTTTGGACACGTGGAAAGATTGGATGATCAGTGCTGGGTGAAGAAATGCCAAACTGTGAACGTGGTGGGAACTGCACGTAGGGGTAGACCTAGAATTACATGGGATCAGGTAGTCCGATCTGATCTCAAAATATAGAACTTGACAACACAGGCAGCCCTTGACAGGGTTGCCTGGAAAGCTTCCATTTAGGACGTGAGACTGTAACCAAACTCTCTGTCGGCGAACCCGCTTGTATGTATGTGCAGTACAGTCAACCCTCGAATGTGCGGACTAATAGGGGGGGAATCATGTCCGCACAATGAAAAAGTCCGGACATGGGAAATAGAGTAAATGGGCCTATGCGATGTTTTCTATCCTTAAAACTGTATCTACTGTATATACTGGCGTATAAGACGCTCCGGGGTATAAGACCAGTACTGTAGTTATTTTCACCCTTGGGAATAGGTTCTAGTGATATAGCCTATTCGCCGTTTAACCCTCTCACCACGGAAGACCTCTTGAACGCCCATAAAAAAGCATATAACAGGTACCCGGAAGGCCTCTTGAACGCCCAGTGGTTGAAAGCCTGTGAGCTTGGTGTGCGAGGCGTCGGTCCGACGCATGTAAACAACAGCCGGCTGGACCGACGCCCCGCATCTCCGGCCACAAGAAGGAGAGCGTCGCTTGTTCGTGTGTGCCTGTATGTTGTTGTTAAGTATCGAAAAGTGGTGTAAAGTGGCTGTTTTGGCCATAAAGTTATCTCCAATGAAATCATCATCACAGCTCAACCAGTTGACTTAGAGAGCTCTACTTAATGCCATTCTACAGGTAAATAACACAGCTACGCTTGGGGATGCGCGGGAATGCGGGAAGCAGTCTGATTAACGAATATACGGTAGCCTAGCCTAGACATTTTTCGGCCAAAACACCCGGGTTTCGAGGAATATATATATAATACATAGCCGGGGCTGGAGGGTTAAGACGAGGCCTACTTTTAAACCCAATATGTATCTATTTATTAGTCATTTGTCTATTTATTTGTCAGTATTATTACGTTGGCAACATACCTTCATACTAGGGGTCAATAATATATCCAATTAAGACCATTGGTACTATGAAATGCCATTTATTTGACACGAAAACAATGCCGCGCATACTTAGTAAAACAATAACAAACAGCACGTGTCATCTGCAAGTGTGGCAGGCAGCGGCAGCTTGGCTACAAGTTGCTAAACTTGCCAACAATCTACCGCCTTCAATAAAGTTACAGTTAAATGGAATTTTCTTTGGCTTTTACTATTATAAATATTATTTGGTAAAATGATATTCAATTCCATATAGTATAATTATAATAAAATTTTGTTGCATACAGAAATAACTCGGGTTTAGACTCCCTACTGATACGGCTGACATAGCCACACAAGAACAAGAACACACACGCACACATAAACTGACATAACAATAACACACACGTGTTTCGGTAATGGTACCGGTACACTGATTTTTCATTTGAACTTATAACTCGTTTTATATAAGTTTATTATGAAATATTATAAAGAATTAAGGTACGGTAAGTACTGTATATAAGAGATATATAGTACTTATGATTACATTATCGTATTTCGACGATTTCGGCCGCTAAAGCACTGATTATTCACGGGTGCGATGGGGGAAGCGAGCGGAATGGCGTTAGTAAACAAACTGAACTTTTCGGCGGGAAATTGCCTGCCCGTGTCACCGCCCGACCTGTCAAATACCGGATAACTTTTAAATTAACGGTCTTTTGCCCGATTTGTCCGGACTTTTGGGGGCTTGTCCGATATCGGCTGTTGGGTCCGCACAAACCGAAGTCCGGGCAACTGGGATCTGCCCATGCAAGGGTTGACTGTATGTATGTATGTATGTATTCTTGTGCTCCTCAAGGAGTTAACTTCACAGTTAATGCATTTCATTAGGTTAAGTTCTATGTACAATATGTACCAGTAATTTTTGTAATATTCTCATGTTTCAGACCTATAGATCTGGCCAGAAAACTATCAGCGTCAGGGATGGTACAGAGAAGCATTTGACCGTCCAGGAAGATTTGTTGGCACCAACTTCCAGTGATGTTGTAGTTCCCTGTCCTATTCTCAACTTTGGCAAGGGTTGTTACCTCCCCATTACTGTCAAGGTTTATAGGGCCTTGCAATCCTCACAGCCACTACACTCAAGAGAAAAAAAAGAGAAATCCACTCACATTCTTCATCATGTCCAAGATAAAGTTTTTGAAGCCTGGTAAGTAGTTAACCTTTTCAGTAATTTCATAGGAGATAGATACTCAAACAAATTCTAAATGTGGCTAGATATATATTTTTGGGGGACATTCATCTAGGTTTTTGTTGTAGTGATTCATTATATTTTTGCTTTGATTTTTACTGGATATTACATGTTTTTAATGTAACTTGTGTAATTTTTGCTAATTATGAGTTGGTGGAAAATCTTTGCCCGGGGGGTAAGGGATTAGAATATGCCCCACATGCCTTCTGCGTGTCGTAAGAGGCGACTAAAGAGGTTGGGTCGGTGGGTTTGCGACCCCCACCCGTGAAAAATACTTAAGCAAAGAAAAACGAACGAACAGCCTCGGGTGCGGACGGTCCCTGTGTTGATGAACCCCGACCGACTATGGACAATCTTACGGACAATCTTAGAATAGCAACATGGCATGTGAGAGGCATGAATGATGACACAAAAGAGTGAGAGGTCCTGGAAGTATTAGTGAATGCCAGGCTGGATATATGTGGAATGACGGAGACCAAATGGAGGGGTACCGTACAGATGTGAGAGAGTGGGAGTGTGGAATGGGTGTGTGTGCTGGAGTGAGTGAGGGAGCAGCGAGAGAAGGTGTGTGTTTGTTTGTAAGTAACAAATGGAAGGAGCGTGTAAGATACTATGGGTCTGTGGGTTCAAGGATTGTGTGGGTGAGAATGAAAGTAGGAATACAAACGTGGGTGATTGTGTGTGTGTATGCTCCGACAGAGGATAAACTTGTAAGCAAGAAAGAGGAGTTCTGGGTGAATGTGGAGGCGTGCCTGGATAAGTTTGACAAGAACTAAAGAATATTTCTGATTAGGGATATGAATGGGAAGGTGGGTGATAGGAAAGTTGATGGAGTGGTGGGAGGGTGGGGGGTACCATCAGAGGTGAATGGGAATGGTAGTGCACTTTTGGACGTATTTGTGGGGAGGAGGTTGTGGATAGCCAACACCTTCTTCCGACACAGAATGATACACAGGTACACATGGGAAGTGGTGTGGAACATTGTTGTTGTTGTAGATATGTTTATTTTATACTAGCCCACTGGGCCAGGGCCCTCATAAGGCTAGTGTTCGGTGAGGAGGTGCAAAGTCAAGTCATGGAACTGTCATACTTAGTCATATGTCATCATATAGTTTGGTGGCTCTCAGGAAGTGTCGGATAGGAGCGAAATTGAAGGAGGTTGACTCAGATAGTATAGAGTGGAAAGAGGCGTGCTGCAGGAATCGTTGTCGTTCTGGTTCATACACCGGACAGATACAGAGAAAATTATGGACTGTTAATGGGGTGTGACATAGTTGACACTCAGGCGGTGGATCGCGAGGGGTGGTCATTAACCCTCCAGCCCCGGCTATGTATTATATATATATTCCTCGAAACCCGGGTGTTTTGGCCGAAAAACGTCTAGGCTAGGCTACCGTATATTCGTTAATCAGACTGCTTCCCGCATTCCCGCGCATCCCCAAGCGTAGCTGTGTTATTTACCTGTAGAATGGCATTAAGTAGAGCTCTCTAAGTCAACTGGTTGAGCTGTGATGATGATTTCATTGGAGATAACTTTATGGCCAAAACAGCCACTTTACACCACTTTTCGATACTTAACAACAACATACAGGCACACACGAACAAGCGACGCTCTCCTTCTTGTGGCCGGAGATGCGGGGCGTCGGTCCAGCCGGCTGTTGTTTACATGCGTCGGACCGACGCCTCGCACACGAAGCTCACAGGCTTTCAACCACTGGGCGTTCAAGAGGCCTTCCGGGAACCTGTTATATGCTTTTTTATGGGCGTTCAAGAGCCCTTCCGTGGTGAGAGGGTTAAGTAACCGTGAATAAGACATGTGTGACCAATACGTAAATGCGTTAAAACTGTTTGGTCCGCTCGACATGAAGCAATCGACGAAGGCCACAAGAAAATGTCATCCTTAAGTGAACGGAAATTATTAGATTCAGGTTGTGAACGCCATTCATTACGCCATGCATCAAGTACGCGTTGCTGTAAGACCGGGAAAACATCCTTTGGCCTCTGGAGAAGAAGAGAGGGAGAACCACGTCAAGCCTCTTTTGCAAGAAGGTCTGCGGTCTCATTTCCTTCGATGCCCACATGCGCAGGGATCCAACATAGTGTGAAGGAAAGACCCCCGCACTGTAAAAGGTGTATTTCATGCAAGATGGTCTTCACTAACGGATCGGCGGGCGCGTAATCGCATAACGCCTGCAGAGCGCTTCGAGAATCACTGCAAATGACAATACTTGAATAGGTGTTAGGAAGCATGGAGACGATGGCCAGGGCCCCGTGGATAGCCCATAATTCTGTGGTAGGGTGTGGAAGATGAAGGATAAGGATAAGACTGGTGGAACGAAAGGCACTGATTGATTATATATGTACTTACACTAGTTGTACTTACACTAGTTGTATTTGCGGGAGTGAGCATGCTCGTTAATTCCCGCCTCCTAAGATATGTTTGTCATACCGTGCTTTGAAACTATGCACTGATGGTGCAGACACTACTTCGGCTGGCAATTTGTTCTACCCACTAATCGAGTTGGTAGGAAATCTTTTACTTTTTAGATCAGATTTACTATTAGGCACTTTCAGTTTGTAGCTGTGACCTCTTGTTCTCTCACCTCCATCCCTCTCTATGAAGTTTTCTTGGTCGATTTTGTCAATACCTCTAACACATTTGTATATCTGAATTTGCTGTCCTCGTTTCCTTTTCTGTTCCAGTGTAGGTAGATTCAATCTCTCGAGCCTCTCTTGGTACTCCAAATTTTCCAAACCTGGGATCATCCTCGTAGCTGCCCTCTGTACCCTCTCAATTTTGTGGATATGTTTCTTCATGTGAGGGGACCACACTACAGATGCATATTCCATCCTGGGTCTTATTATTGCCGTTATTATTTGTTTCATGGTGTTTTCATTAAGATAATTGAAAGACATCCTGATATTTGCCAATAGTGCTAGTGATTCTCTCACTATCTTATTTACGTGGCTTTCTGGAGACATGTTATCCTTAAATTCTATCCCCAAGTCTTTTTCTTTTTCTGCTTTGGGAATCACTTCGTTTCCTAGTTTATAATCTTTTCTAGGTCTGTACTTGCTTTTACCCATTTCTAGAGTCTTACATTTCCCTGCATTGAACTCCATATTCCATTTGATGCTCCATTCATGGATCTTTTGCAAATCTGCTTGGAGCTCAAGGCAATCCTCCTGGGTTCTGATCGTTTTAAGCAGCTTAGCATCGTCCGCAAACATGCTCATGTAGCTTGTTAGTCCCTCAGGTAAGTCATTTACAAATATTAGAAACATGATTGGGGCTAGGACAGATCCTTGTGGTACTCCACTCATAATTTGAGTCCAGTTTGACGATTTCCCCCTTACTGTTGTTCTCATCTGTCTTCCGCTAAAGCTCGGTTCACACATACCCGTCCTGGCTCCCGTCCTTCCCCGACCACCAAAAACTGTTGGACGGCATCAAACGGATGACCTTGTGTCCCGAGTGGGCCCGAGTGGCCACGTGTGGCCCTGATGCCCGACCTCAACACGTCACCGCCCCGGAAGACGGCGCATGCACGGCTAGTGGACGGAGATCTCAACACGTGACCGCCCCGGCAGACGGATCATGGGCGGCGACTTGGTGCCACGACCAGTCCCTTTGGAAGGCGACCTAATAAGTCTGAATACGACCTCTCTGAGACGCACTGTGACGGCACTGCGACGACACTGTGACCACAATATGATGGACGCAGTGTCGTCGGCGATGGCCCCCATCATGCATATATATTGGGGTGTGGCACAGAGACACCTCAGTCTCAACCAGCCCACTGAGTGCCAGCCAATTTTGACGGTGTGCTTCTGCCAGTGCCAGATTTTGTTTTTATTTTTGTTTTGGCTTAATCTATCAAGTTGGGAGAGAAAGGAAGGATAATGGTAAAAAAAAACATTCCCCTTGTCCATTTTCGCCAGAAATCAGGTCCCCGATGGTCCCGAAAGTAGCTGAAAAGACACTATAGACTACAGAGACTTTTATGGTATCGGAATGTATGGGTAGGAGGGTCGTGGTTTGGGGGATGGTGGGGGGAAGGTAGAAGCGTAATTGACTCATGTTACAAATATGAAGCCGATTGGTGAGGTAGTTTCGCCACCACGGATTTTCCTTTTTTTCCTTATCTTCGTACGGATACGCTGGAAGTGGGTGGTTGGAGGCGGTTGGGGGTGTGGTGGGGGGAAGGCAGAAGGGTAAGGGACTTGTCACAGAAATATGGAACCGATTGGTGCAGTCGTTTCGCCGCCACAGATTTTCCGTTTTTTTCCTTCTGACGGGACAGTCAGCGAGTGGGTGGGAGGAGAGATTTGGGATTTTTGTGGTGGGTAGCCAAACGGGTAAGGTACATGTGGTAAAAATATGAAAGCCATAGGTGCAGTCGTTTCGCTGCTACGATTTGTTTTCGGCGAGGACATATATATACGTCCCTGGCACTCAGTGGGTTAAAATTGAAATTTTTCTACCAACAAATGTACAAATTAACAATTAAACCTACGAAGATGCAAGCCAACTGCATGCTACTATACAGTATTAATAAGGGCAGATTTCCACTTGAGGGATTTTTTATTTTGACGGCGGCTTGGGAACTGAGATAGGACCACACGCGGCTGGCTCTTTTATGGACGCTTGGTGGGCAGGGACTAGCGGGGACGCCACGGGGTGATCACGTGAGGCGACGTTGGCACGTCGCAGTCTCAACTTTCAAATATTTTGGTCGGGGCATAGACTACGTCTGGTAGCGTCTAGGCGGCGCATAGACTCTTATACACGGCGCCTATGCGCTGACCAGTCACGTGGGTGACCCGCCCTTGAACCGAGTTTGTCGGTTGGTCCGTCCTGATCCGTTTATTTTTGGTATGCCAAAAAGGCACGGCTCCCTCGCCGCCGCGGCCCGTGTTGTGGCGTCACTGTACGTTCATGAACAGACCATACCCGTTTATGTCGGAGTCCTTGCACGATTGCATACGTTTTCAGTGGTCGGGGGAGGACGGGAGCTCAGGACGGGAGCTCAGGACAGGTATGTGTGAACCGAGCTTAACCCTCTCACCACGGAAGGGCTCTTGAACGCCCATAAAAAAGCATATAACAGGTACCCGGAAGGGCTCTTGAACGCCCAGTGGTTGAAAGCCTGTGAGCTTCTTGTGCGAGGCGTCGGTCCGACGCATTTAAACAACAGCCGGCTGGACCGACGCCCCGCATCTCCGGCCACAAGAAGGAGAGCGTCGCTTGTTCGTGTGTGCCTGTATGTTGTTGTTAAGTATCGAAAAGTAGTGTAAAGTGGCTGTTTTTGCCATAAAGTTATCTCCAATGAAATCATCATCACAAATCAACCAGTTGACTTAGAGAGCTCTACTTAACGCCATTCTACAGGTAAATAACACAGCTACGCTTGGGGATACGTGGGAATGCGGGAAGCAGTCAGATTAACAAATATACGGCAGCCTAGCCTAGACGTTTTTCGGCCAAAACACCCGGGTTTCGGGGAATGTATATATAATACATAGCCGGGGCTGGAGGGTTAAGGTAGCTCTCCATCCATTTCAGCAGTTTTGTCTCCTACTTTTCCTTCATGTTTTAATTTCCACAGCAATCTCTTGTGTGGAACTTTGTTAAATGCCTTTTTAAAGTCTAGGTAGGCACAGTCTACCCATCCTTCCCTCTGGTCCACTGTGTCTATTACTCTAGAGTAAAAACTCAACAAGTTGCTTACACATGATCTGCCTCCTCTGAATCCAAATTGTCGGTCAGTAATTAATCTTTTGGATTCCAGGTAGTTCACCCATTTGTCCCTTATTAATCCTTCCAGAATCTTCATGAGGATGCTCAATAGTGATACAGGTCTATAGTTCAGTGGTTTATCTCTGCTTCCTCCCTTAAATATAGGAATAATGTTTGCTCTTTTCCATTCTGTAGGTACTATCCCTGTGTCCAATGATTTGGTCATTATATCATATAATGGTATACTCAGTTCCTTGGCATTTTATTTAATAATCCAGCCTGATACTCCGTCCGGTCCGGCGGCTTTGTTTGGATCCACCTTACTCATTATGTCTATGAGCTCTGCTCTGTCGAATGTGACTTCCGGCATTTCCTCTGTACCTATCTCATTGGTTTCTGGTGCAATGAATTCTCCTTCTTTTGTAAATACTGATGCAAAATTTCTATTTAGTTGTTCCGCAATTTCTGTATCCTCTTCTATGATTCTGTTTCCACTTTTAATCTTTACGATTGTGGCTTTTATCTTCCTTTTGCCGTTTACAAACTTGAAAAACATTTTTGGATTCTTTTCATAGTTCTCCACTATCCCTTTCTCATGGTTTGCCTCTGACCTCCTCCTCATTTCTGTGTATTTGTTTCTCTCCTCTTTATACTTTTGCCTGTTGTCTTCCGAATCCCAGTTTCTCATCTTTTTCCAGGCTTTGTTTTTTGCTTCCTGTGCTTGCCTACATTCGCGGTTAAACCATTCTTTGCGATTTCCTTTTTTTCTGATATTAATGTACTTTGGGACAAAAGTTTTTATACCAGTATCATAGATCTCCATGAATGCCTTGAGTTTTTTGTCTACCTCACTTTCAGATAACACCTGATCCCAATTTTGTGACTTGAAAAAATCCTGTAGTCCTGCGAAATCGGTTCTGGAATACATCCAGTGATTTTCCTTGTGCTTTTCCCATTCCTTGGTGTGACGCTCCTGCATAGTAGCCACGTGCGGGCATGCGCGAGTGTCGGCTGCCCAGCCGTTTAGAAACCGGCTGGCGGCAGCCGGCCGGACGGCTTTTCCTTAGTATATAGCCTACGACAATGTAACTAATGTCTGGGATATTCTTATGTTGTTTCACAGCTTGAAGCTGCCCTTATTCTTAACCAACACATCTTAGTATATTTTATTCTCGATAGTTGATTGTTTCATTATAATACATAAGATGCATTGTAGTGAAGGAGAGAGAGAGAGCGAGCGAGCAGGGTGGGGGAGGTGAGTGTTGCTTTTCCTCCTCCTCCCTCCTCCCGCCTGGAGGAGTTGCTCGCCCGCGTGGTCTTTTCTCTCGGTTTTGATTGGCTGGTGTTTTCCTGGCGCCTTCTGCAGGCCTGCTGCCGGGTGACGTAGCGGCCTGTGATTGGCTGACCACCGTGCCTTTGTGTGGGATCCTGGAGGGGTCCAGAGGAGCTATTCTCCTCAGAGCTCACCTCACTGTCGTACCCTTCGGACCCCCTTGATATCTATCCCTCTCAACCCCACTTAGAAACTTTCTCTCTTACTTTGTATACCTTCTTTCCACTACTTCACCAATCTATTTAATTATCCCATCCCCTTGATAGACCTTATATCTATTATTGTATTAACGACGAGCTCTCAGATAATTAGATAGGATTTTGGGCCTTATGCAGAGATGTAATTGTTAATGAGACCTAGGAAGCTTTTTTGTTGTCTCATATTTGGTGGTTTCATGCTTGCTAGTGTGTTCTTGTGGCAGGTAAGCAGGGGCTAGACCGGAGGGGGGGCTTTTTGCGATCCTTTAAGTAAAGTCTGCTGGTGCGAGTCCTGTGGACCTGCACGACTTTACTAGGATACCCGTGGGAGTCTGGGGGCATTTTCTTGTCTGTGTGCCTGTGTGTCTAGTGTTGTGTTGTGTTGTGTGAGGGCCCTTGCCTAGTCCACTCCGCACTGCGCTAGCACGCCTTGCGTTTGTTTTAGGGTCGCCAGGAGAGAGTCAGATACTTGGGATCTGAGTCTCTCAAGAGAGCACCCTTTCAATTAGAGTAATTTGGCGCACAGACTTGGGAACGTCCCTAGGCTAGAGCAGGTGGCTCAGCCCAGGTATCCGAAGCCTATATCCTTCCGGCTAGACCTCTGCCACCTGGCAGATTAACAGCTAGCGGTTTATTATATCTGTATGCTTGTTATTGTGCCACAGTTTACCGTCTTTGTGAGCATTGTGAGTCAGGGTGTGGCTTAGAGACTCTGTCCGAGCAGGCTTGCCTGACTAAGAGTGAGAAGCACACCTGTATGTGGTTATGTTGCGAGTTGCTGCCTTTATTTAATTATACCTATGCCATTATACACTGTAGGTCCTATCACTAGTATTTATTCCTGCTTATGAGTTGAGAGTTCTCTAAATCCGTAACTTACTTTCTTTGCTAAGCATCAGATCCTACAGTAGCTGCATGCAGTTTAGAAACCTGCATCTTGTCTACCTGTACGATGTTTTGAGGACTGTTTACTTTCACCTTCTTTCACGCAGGGGTGATTAGTTGTATTAATTAACGTAACGTTAAATGTACTTTCTTCTAGTTTGTTATTAAATTGTTTCTGCAATTTAATTCCGTTATCTATCTTTTCCTTGAAGCTTTAAGTCAACTTAATTGTGTGATCTTTTGTATAGCCTGCTTGACTATCAGCAGTCTATAGTGCGTGCACCCTGTAACCGAGTCATAGGATACCTCGTTGTCCAGGCAGGACTCTTGACGGTTTAGGGTGGTTTGTTGCCTGGGTTTATAGATAAGGGTTGGATCTAGCGTTTTCCGTTGTTGCTTGTTGCCGCATACCTAGTCCAATAGAAAGAGCCCAGTGTTTATATATCCCAGGACGTAACATTGGGTAGATTATGCTTCAATTATAGGTTTGACTCCTGTAAGGAGATAAAGAAAACCTAATATTTAGTTGTGGCCCCGTAATCATTGACGATTATGCCTATTACATAAGGCCTCCTCTTCAAACGCTCATTTACCGTAGTTTGAATCTACCGCGGTGGATCTTGTCAAGGTTTACTGGCAGGTGCCGTTGTCTGAGCGGGCGAAGCAGGTGTGCGGGTTTGTGGTGGAAGGGAATACTTACCGTTGCAACGTTATGCCGTATGGCCTGAAGAATGCACCTGCAACTTTCCAATGCCTGATGAACGAGTTAGTGGCAGAGATCCCTAACTGCACCGTTTATTTTGATGATGTGATTATTTACGACGATGACTTTGAGAGCCATTGTGAGCACATCGAGGCACTGTTCAGGAAGCTAAGTGAGGCTCATTTGGTGGTCAATCTGGCAAATGTGACTTTGTTCAGGCAACTGTGCAGTATCTGGGGTTTGTGGTAGGGGTAGGCCAGGTGTGCCCCCCCCCCCCTTTTCCAAGATACAGGCTATTAACCAGTTCCCCAGGCCGACCACCAAAAGACAGATCATGAGGTTCTTGGGCATGATTGGGTATTACCGCAGATTCATCCGCGGATACTCCTCGGTGTTGGCTCCTCTGACGGACTTATTGGCAAAGACAAAAAAGTTTGGGTGGGCACCTGAGTGTGAGAAGGCTTTTTCACTGGTGAAGCATCTGTTGTGCACTCATCCCATACTCAGGGCCCCCGACTTTTCAAGACCTTTTCAGCTAGCGACAGATGCTAGCGGCGTAGGGGCTGGTGCCGTCTTGTTACAGACAGATACGGAAGGTGTGGAACACCCAGTAAGCTTCTTTTCGAAAAAGTTCAACTCAGCACAAAAGAATTATTCAGTAGTAGAGAAGGAGCTTCTGGCTATTGTGCTGGCGCTCAGGCACTTTGAGGTGTATGTTCCCGCTTTTGGCCCAGTCGTGGTGATTTATACTGACCACCACCCTTTGAAGTTTTTTAATCAGTTCCACAACCGGAATATGAGGCTAACTAGATGGTCTTTAATGTTGCAGGAGTATAGTCTGGACATTCGCCATATTGCCGGTTGTGACAATGTGATAGCTGACTGTTGTCCAGGGTGGAGGACCCAGGGTAGGTCACCACAGGTGTGTTTGGTGGAGTGGAGAAAAATTAGGCTTGCCCCTGTAGTGCAATGCCGCCAAAAACACTATTAAAATTATAAAAACCTCACATAAAAACTCTTTCTTTTTTATTGTATATAAGTGCAGTATATCACAGCAAGCATCTAAGACACTCTGAGTTGTTGTCTTAGTAGGCTAGGCTTGGTGAAGCTTGCTCGTTGAGCGTGATGTAATTATTATGATGCTATTATTTTGGGGAAGTGTTGTGCAGATTTTTTTATAATACTGTGTTTTATGTGTGATTGTGCCTTGTTTTCACAACTTGGGAGAGTAGCTGGGTGATGCGGGGTTGGTGAGCATTCTGTCTGGTCAGATGTGGAGTTCACCTGAGGCTGAAACGTCCCACATCTTGGGCGGGGTGTTACGCTGGCCAGCTTGCCAGAATGCGCTCGTAACTCGCTAGCGCTCGCCAGGGCAGTTAAATGGGCTACAATAATCGTAGAACGATGTTCTTTCTTTCATAGAGTTCATGTTGTCACAGACAGATCAGTGGTGGTCTTTATTCTTGTCTGTGACACTTGGAAGTATTTTATACCATTGATAGAATATAAGATGCATTGTGTGAAGTTAAGGAGAGAGAGAGCGGAGGAGGCAGCGCGGTAGTAATATGTGAGTGTGTATGTACGTGTGCCTCCCTCGCTCACGCACGGGCTTTCCCAGGCCCTTGATTGGCTGGCGCGCTTGGCACATCCTAAGTGACGCTTGCTCCTAGTGACATAGTCGTCTGTGATTGGGTGCCGCTGCCTTTGTTAGTCCTGTGGGGGCTCCTGTGGGGGCTCCTGCCCCGTTTCTCCGGCAGAGCTTGGCACAGCGTGCTTGGTCCTACATGTCCTTTGCAATCTGTCCCCTATATAACCCCCTATACTACTTTCTCTCTCTCTGAACTTCTTCTTTTTTCATACTTCCATCTTTATTCAATTACTTATCCCTTCTGGTTCTGCTTACGACTTCCATAGTCGGCCAGTCGTATTACCAGCACCAGCTCTCACATTTATGTTTGCACTAGCGTTAGGGATTATTAGAGTCATAGTCAATGGTATCATAGTGTTGGGGTGCTTCTAATTATTGAGCTGTTCTTTCCCATTATTTAATGCTAGACAGTGGAAGGTATCTTTGGTCATTGTCTGAGTTATGTATGTGGCAAGTCAGAGCCTGTACAACATCGACAAAGCTAGCTAGCCTGTAACCCTTGTGCATATTTTCCTTTGCGAGTGTAGCAGTATACAGGTAAAGGGCTTTTGCCTACTCTTACCTGTATGATTGCTACCTCATTTTGTTGACCTTTGTGGAGCACCAGGGTAAGACCAGATACTAGAGATCTGGACTTACCAAGTCACTTAACGTAACATAAGGGAAATCTGTTCAAGGGGAGACAGTAGGCTACGAGCATGCTTGCGCTCTGCCTAGTTTCCTAGTACCTTTTGTGCCACTGCTAGACTTTATTAGTGAGAAAGACAGCATTGTGTATATTTACTTTCATTGTGTATGCTTTAGGAATTATTCATGCCTTATTTTAGCCAAGGTTGATGCATAGTGCACAACCCAGTTTGGCTGTTACATTGGCTAAGGAAGTACTGTTTCTGAGTGGTTATTATTAGTGCTGTCACAGAGTTGTTGCACTCCCTTGTTGTATATATGTATCCTACTTATTGGTGTATTTAAGATACACGCTTTGGTGTCCTGCCCCTGCATTTATGTCTGTTCTATATTAACGAGCATCTTAGAGTATCAGACCTTTTCAGAAGATTCCTTATCTGATTGCTGTAGGACTAGACTTCCAGTGTTTTCATAGAGCATTGTAGAGTTAGTGTTGAGTACAGACTCACACTAAAAGTTAACGTAAGCATATCCTCCTTTATTAAACCTTATATAGTTTATTCAAGCATTGTTATTACTTAAGAGCATTTTCATAACGTAAGTACTCCTGTTGTGAGTTTGCTTTACCGTCACCGGAAAGCCTTTGTAGAAGTGCACTAAAACCTAGTTAATTGATACCCCGTTATCCAGTAGATTAACTCTGAAGGGTTTTAAGTGTTTTTGTTCACCGGCGTAATAGTTCGAGGGTTTTGGAATTAGCGTACCGTTGTTGCAGATATAGCCTATCATCTAGTCCATCATTAAGTGCCCTTGTTTATTTCGTAGTGCCGGTCGTAACAATACGGACTTAAGTAGGGCCCCGATAGACAAGGGTTAATATGCATATAATTACGGTGGTGGTTCATCTTGGTTCAAAATAAAGAAATAAACACCAAGAAAGATCGTTTCTCAGTCCATGTTGACGATCGTCTAGTAGGTGTTTACCTTACGCCAGAGAAGTACGTTCTGCACCCCAGAGTCTGGCCTGCGCTCTGGAATGTGGTCCGCATTTCCTTTCAACTTTACTTTTCCGCGTCCGTTTTTCGTATGTGACGTCACAGGCCCAAAAACGGATCCGCAAAAGACGGCTCGTGTGAACCAGGCTTTACATGGATAATAATTTTGTTTAACCCATTGAGACCCAGCGTCGCACGTGATGCGTCGGCAGTTTGTTATCACCAACTCCCAGCGACGCATCACGTGCGTCCGGCATATTAAAATCATTTACGTGGCTCGTAAGGTAGGAAATGGCGGGAGAATAGGAGGGGGAGGTACCGTAGTGTGTGTGGGAGCCGGGCCGGTAGGTGTGAGCGGGCCAAGACAGCCGCGCGGCCGGTGATGGTGGGCTTAGTGGGGATACTTTACACCCTTAGTTCACCGCCACTTTGAACCTTCATTACTCCGGTCGTATGGGAGCTAGAGGCTTGAGATTTATGTGAGACACTCCTTAGGATGTATGCCGTACAATGCCATACTCAGTTTTCACCCTAGTGCTCCCGGGCGGGTGGTCATGCGGGGGAGACGAACTTTCGACCCCCCCCCCTCCCCCCAAATGACCGAGGTGAGTTTTTTTTCTTCATTTCTCACCATTCTCTTCCATTTTGGCTCAACAAATTTTTTTGAGGCTCCCCCCCCCCCCCAAAAAAATATCCGAGGTGATTTTTTTTTTTTTCATTTCTCATCCTTGTCTTCCATTTTAGCAAACAAAAAAAAGAAGTGAAAATGGCTTGGGACTGGGGTGAACAAAATATTATAACTAGCCGGGGCTCAACGGGTTAAAAAAAAAAGACCTCCGTTTACGTATTGTGAAAATCCTGTTATCCTCCGGTAAATGATGTGTGAGGTGAGAGAAAGTGAATTATGTAACGGATACATGTTTTTTTATAATACGTGTTGCTAGCCCCAAACGCGCGAGCAACTGTGGTTTTCAACCATCCATGGAAAATAATATAATTAGAAATGCAAACATTAAATAACTTTACATAAAATAACTTTACTTACGGAAATTGGGTAGATGGTGTGTAGGCCTAGCCTAGCCTGGTGTGTAGGCCTAGCCTTGCCGTGACCGTATAGTGGGACCCTGCATTATATGTTATTCAGAGTCTGAGGTGTCACCAAGGACATCAGAGGGTTGCTTGGTGGCACTACTGGGGACAGGTTGAGGTGCAGCAGCGGGCTGAGGTGGCTTGGGATGCCTGAGAGCCGGTGCAAAGAAGCTGGAGATTTTGTATTGTTTTCCCACTTCGTGCTGCTCCTGGATAACAATACCACGCAACAAACGAATCTGGTCATAATATATTTGAACTGCTGGGTTGTTGTTGTTGTTGTTCCCCAGGCTGTCTGGCCGAACAGCCCCAAGGTCTCGAGCAAGGCCAAGGCCATAAACGAGCGCCCCCACAAAATCCTCCCTGCTTACCACTAACAAAGCCCGGGTGACCGAAGCCACTCCAAGGCAGGGAGCTGAGGAGGGTGCGGAAACGCCCGGGAAACCAAAGCCCCACCCAAGGCCCTGTGCCCCTCAGCAATTATGAAGGGAAAGTTGAGGGGCAAGGGAAAAATGTGACGCTTTGGCTCCCAATCTGCCAACTTCTAGGTTGGCAGTAGGGAGGTCAATCCACGCAAGAGACGCCGTCACTTGAGATCTAGAAGATATATAAGTAAAAGGAACAGTCAGAGTAAGCTATGGGTATGGCAGAGATCGCTCAGTTCTCACTCTGATAGACCAGCCCATCACCACTGCTGGGTTGTTTGAGGTGGTTATATATTGTTGAATTATGTCTATGGCATCCCGTACCACAGACACTTTATGTTTGGGGGGCATCGTCTCGTCGTCGTCGTCACTGCTCTCACTCTGATGTCCAGCCACGAAAGCAACAATTTCTTCGTCGGTTAACATCTGGTGCCCCGGTGTTGCATCGTTTTCTTCAATCCAGTCGTGGACGTCGTCGATGGGAACATTTTTCTCCCCACCTCTCAGTAGCGTCTTGTGATAATCAGCAGCCTCGAATCCTTCAAAGTCGTTATCAGGCTCGATGTCCAAAAGTGGTTTTTTCCAGGCATTGGCGAAGGTGGTGCTTTTCATTTCCTTCCAAGCGTCTGCCATATTGTAGATGGCAGACCTGATGTTGTAGGCTTTTATATTTTGTAGAGTCCTCAGGCCAGGGGGTATCTTCCTCCTTATCATCCTCATTCTCAAGAACCACCAGGACTTCATCAAGATATTTTTTTTTGGTAGCGTCTCTTGAATGCACTTATGACACCCTGGTCCATTGGCTGGATCAGCGATGTCATATTAGGTGGCAGAAACATGGCACGGATGCGGCCATCCTTGCTGGCCAGATCAGCGGGATGTGCGGGAGCATTGTCCATGAGAATGAGTGCCTTAACATCGCTGGGTTTAATCTGAAGCACCTTCTCTTGGAAATTTCTGATTTCAGTAACGAGATGATTATGGAAGTAGTCTTGGGTAATGAATTGGTTAAACCAGGCTTTCTTCGAGCTGTAGTAAGTTACTGGAAGGTCCTTGTGGTCGATGTCCTTTAGGGCACGGGGCTTGGCTGATTTTCCAATTTTAAACGGTGGGATCCTGAGGCATTACCCCCGCACATGATAGACAGCCTTTCTTTGTTGAGTTTTTTGCCTGGCACACTGTCTTCATCCTTACGAGCTTGCGTATTGTTCGGTAGAGATCGCCACATTACAGTATACCACTTTCATCGATGTTGTATATTTGCGACTGGGTTAGGCCTTCCTCATCTATTAGGGCATTGCATTTCAAACGAAAAGGTTCAACACTGCTACTATCTGCGCTTCCCGCCTCACCTCGCAGTTTCACATTTTGAATTCCGTGGCGGTTTCGGAATCGCCACAGCCATCCATCACTGGCTTTGAATTCTGCAATGCCCATGTGTGCAGCTAATTTAGCGGCACCCGCAGCCAGTTCACACCCACGCACAGCCACCCCACACGCCGCACGCTGCTGTATATTATACTCACCCATTGTAAACTGAGCTTACCATTTTCATATCTGTACATCTCATGTTCATCCACTAATTGTAAAATGTGTATTTTCAGCTCATGAGGCTGCCATTCTTTAATAAACCGTTTATTATTATTATTATTATTATTATTATTATTATTATTATTATTATTATGTACCATTTATATACAGCCGCATCTAGGTCCACATTTGTACTCACTTTCATATGTTTTCTCGCTTTTCTATCACCGTCTTTAGTGGTGCTTTCAACGGAAAACTTCACTACATATTGTTGGAGCTTATCCTTCGCACGACGAATATCCGACACTGTTTGCTTTTTAACACCGTATTCGACACAAACACTCGCAACACTCCTACCTTGTTCTAGTTTCTTAATTAATTCAAGTTTCTGTGGAACAGTAAGGTGTACTGGTTTCTTAGTACCTTTTGACTGCTTGGGGGTCACTACGGAAGGCATTGCGGCAATGTTAATTACGGAGCGAGAGTAGAGGATGTGTGAACAATGGCGCGGATATTAAGACAATGAACTACCTGTTTGCCCTGACCCCAGGTGGCTGGGTCGACCCGCCCCGACCCCTAGTGGCGGCATCCCGGGACTAACGACCGCGGGAACATAGCCGCACGGGAAATTTGAATGCCGTACTTTCCTTAGTGTCCTAATACAGTTGGTCCTTCAATAACGCGGCCAATGTGTTCTGGTTACCGCCCGTGTTAGCCAAATCCGCGTTACCGAACCCATATGTTTACATGTTAAAGGTACCTTGGTGTTCTGGGGATTTCCACAAAGTCCACTTTTTCTCCATAGAAGCCTATGTTATAATAATAAATTCAATTATAAAGGTTATTTTACATGTGCATTGGGTTGATTTGCCCATTGCAACTCTTACCTCTGAATAAATGAAGTGTTGCATCCCCCCCCATCCCCTCCCCCCAGGATCCATCGCCATCACTGCGATGAAGTTGATGGTCTGGTAGCTCTCGCCGCCAGCCATTCGTTGATACGGCGAGGTCCCTCCCCAGCTTCAGCATCAGAGTCCTCGAAGCCACTGTAGTCGGCATCTGATACACTCGACAGTAAATCATTTGGTGGCTGAGGGTCGGAGTCACTCGACGCCACTTGTTCCTCTTGCTGTGCTCGTTGTCGAAAGAAATCTGTTATTCGTGTCTGCTGGCGTGCATTTATCCTGTCGTGAAACAAGTCGAAGTATGGCTGGATGGAAGCAGTGAAGCTTGCTATTATCTGTGCTGAACGATCATGTTTGGGATCAAAGTTGTTCATGTGATGGCTGAGGCGTTGTGACAATTCTACAAATTCCCGTAGACCAGGAGTGTTGGGTTCTTCCTGGGGTTCGTCTTCTTCTCGTTGTTCTTCCTCTGCCTGCTCTTCCTCCTCCAAATCCTGCATTAGGTCCTCGGCATCAGGCTCCTGTGGTGGCTGAATCAAACCTTGAATATCTTCTGGCCCCACTTCACCCATCCCAGGCACACGTCTGGCAACCTCAACTGCTCTCTCCACCACTGCCTCAAGCCTGACTGGCTGTTCAGGTAAATCCAGCTTGTGCTCAGGTAACCCCTCTAGAACATTCCTCCAGGCATGGTGGATTGTAGCTCTTGTCACATCAGCCCACGCTTCCACCATCGTATCCACTGCATTTTTAATATGAAACCTTTTCCAAAAGGCATGCACTGTCATAGCTGCTCCGTCGGCGGGTTCCTGTTGGTGTTGTGGTCGTTGTTGTTGTTGTGGTGGAGGCTCGTTTGGTGCCTGCTCATTCAGTGGTGGGGGAGAGTCTGGGGCAGACAGTTCTTCGAGTGGTGGGAGAGAGTCAGGGACTGATTCATCGTCTGACATATTTCTTACAGTTTCTTACAGTAGATCCTCTGGGAAAAGGCAAACTAGGCCTGTGTATCCAGCTCAGTACCAGTACTTGCACTGCTGCGGTCGTTCACGGTGTTGGCGGCGGCGGTAGCAGACGCAACATTTTTACTATTCTGTATTTTTGTTTTATAATCAAACTTCAAATCTTGTCTTCCCCATGCTTTATCAAGATTACTCTCAAACTCCCTTATTGATTCGGAATCGACTACATACTGGGGCAGAGCGTTCCACTCATTTACCACTCTATCACAAAATGAGTTCTTTGCCTTCTCAAGCCTATTTCTTTCTTTGTAAATTTTCTTAGAGTGTCCTCTCGTTCTTGTTCCCTCCCGCATCAAGAAGATACCCTCACACACATCCTCATCGTACTTTCCTGACACTATCTTAAAAGTCTCTATCATATTCCATCTCTTTCTCCGATATGCCAGTGTCGGAAGCCCCAGTGTCCTCAACCTCTGCTCATAGCCCGCGTTCTTCAACGATGGTACCAGCTTGCTAGCTCTCCTCTGCACTTTCTCCACTGCTTCTATACCCTTTACCATATATGGAGCCCACACCTGGTTCGCATATTCCAGGTGCGGCCTAACCAGCGCTGTATAGAGATTCCTGAATATTTCTTCGTCAAGTGACACAAATGTCCTCCTTATCAGCCCTACAATTCTATTGGCTTTGTTTATCTTTTCCGCTAAATGTTCTGAGAAATTTAACTTCTTGTCTATCACTACTCCTATATCCTTTTCTGCATTCACTTCCTCCATCGCTTCATACATACTGTATCCTACCTTGTCTATCTTGCTTGTCCCAATCCGCATGTACTTGCATTTTTTTGGATGAAAAGGTATTAACCAATGCTCAGACCATCCCTTCATGCCCTCCACATCTCCTTGAAGCAAACCCACATCTTCCTTACTCCTCACTCTTCTATACAGCTTAGTGTCATCCGCATACAGGTATACCTCACTTCCATTAGTTATAACTTCAGGTAAGTCGTTGATAAATATAACGAACAGCAGTGGTCCCAACACAGATCCCTGAGGTACCCCACTTGTAATTTCCCTCCACTCCGAGCCTATTCCATTCACCAGTACCCTCTGTCTCCGATCTTTCAGGAAGGCTTCTATCCATTTCACACATTTCTCCCCTATATTATAGCTTCTAACTTTCTCTATTAACCTTTTATGTGGGACCTTATCGAAGGCCTTCATAAAATCGCAATATACCACGTCTATTACATCACCATCTTCTAGAATTTGCATCCAATCATCTACCACCTTAATTAGCTGTAGTACCGTCGACCTCCCCGGCAAGAATCCGAACTGTCTCCCACTGAAATGGGAGGTTTGACACTCTCCCAATACCAAAGAAGGAAAACCTTCTATTTGGTAGGTAGCCTCGGAGTATCCAACGTAGAGCTATATACCTATCGTATAATTCCGTTCCGCTCTGGAGCGGACAATTATCGTAATCACTAGCGCGATTAAATCGATAACATCTAGAGTGGCACCTTACTCTCTCTACTAGGTACGTTGTACACACTCTTGAGGCTACTATTTTAAAGGAAATGAAAATATTGATGAGAAAGAAAAGAGAAAATTGCAGAACATTGTCCATCCTATCTGGCTCCTTAAGCCGTTGTCACGGGTCCACCGCACAACCCGATCGGGTTCATTAGACATCCAGGTATCAAGTTAATTAGACAAGATTGGATGGGCAGGGGTACGGCGTGAGGGCGGGATACTATGACGTTGGATACTCCGAGGCTACCTACCAAATAGAAGGTTTTCCTTCTTTGGTATTGGGAGAGTGTCAACCCTCCCAATTTAGTAGTAGCCTCTACGTCTCCAACGTAGAGCTAGAGTAACAAATCGGAGGCGGACATCCAAGCGAAAAAACACAAACTTAGCCCTTAGGAAATATCAGGACCATGGAAAGACTGACTTAAACAAGAGAGTTTATATAAAGAGTGTACAGACAGGTGCATATCAAGAGAGGTCAAGTACAGTCCAGTCTTATTCCATGAGATAACTTAGCCTAAGACAAAGAATGATGCATTTCATAATGATGAATATAAAGTCCAGGATGCCCCCCCCCCCCCCCCCCTCTCTCCTTCCGGAAGAAAGCAGGACGGCCCATACTGGAACGAGTAAATACCGGCATACACCGAATATGAGTACCGTACAGGATGTGACGAGAAACTACATGAGTAGTGTCAGTGACGAGCACTAAAAGCCATGTGAGAAAAGTTCAGTGGTATGAGGACAAGACATACCGAAAGAATGTAGTATAGAATATTATCCAGGCGGCATTGCCTAAAACCCATTCCATAATAAATGTTCCTAGGCCTAGGGGAGATCATCCGGGTGGTGGAGTGGCAGTTGTCTACTCCACATCTCTGGTGAATATCTTGCAAATAAGCCATAACCCAGCCCCTCTTTATTATGAACTGTTGGAAGTGGAAATAAAACTCCATCAACAAATTCTAAGAATGGCAGTTGTCTATAGGCCTGGCCATCGTGGCACAGATAGGGGTTTTATGGAAGAGTTTGGGCAGTTTCTCGAGGAATTTTCTGCTAAAACCGGAAGACTTTTGATATGTGGAGATTTTAATTACTGGGTTGACAGCCCTCATCTGAAGCCATTCTCTCCTGAGTTCCTTGAGTTGACTGATCAGAACAATTTTGTAAACCATGTGTCCCACCCAACTCATATCTTAGGACACACCCTTGACTTGGTTTTCTCTCCTGTGGGTTGTGGTGGTGTTCTGGATGTTGATGTTGAGAATGCTGACCCTAATACCTCTGATCATGCTTTGATTACTTTCAGCTTTGATTTCCCTAAGCCACTCACACATGAAAAAGTAATCAGATTTAGAAATTATAAAAATGCAGACCTAGATTTGGCTAGCAGTGAAGTAAAACAGTACTTGGGAAGTATTGATACTTCCAACCTTACTTCAGATGAGCTGGTGGAGGTACATGGAAATGCACTTAAATTAGTGTTCGATCATCACTGTCCAGAAGTAGAGAAGAAAATCATAGTACGAGATGATTCGCCCTGGTATAGCACTCGAGTTAAATTTCTTAGAAGAGCGCGTAGAAGAGCTGAACGTGAATGGCGGAAAAATAAAACAGACTCTACATGGTTGCAATATCTGTCAGCCAGAAGAGCTGTGGTCCACAAAATCAAAGATGAAAAGAAAGTGTATTATCAGGGAAAAGTTGACTCGTGTGTTAACGACCAGAGGAGGTTGGCTTCAATTGTAAACAGTTTACTTGGAAAAACAAGAGTCAGCTTAAGACCTTCTGTACCTGATGCCGAGTTGGCTGCCAACTTTGTGGCATTTTTTGCTGGCAAGATAACTCGCATAAGACAGGAACTGGACGATGCTTCTGTTGGTGAAGAACTTTCAGTTGTACTCCAACCCCGACACATTCCTAATAATGTCCTCTCATCCTTTCACTCAGTAGAGGTGGACATGATCTCGTCCTACATAAGAAACCTCAATAAAACATTTTGCCCGTTGGATCCCATAAATGTTTCCAAGCTACCAAGAGTCTATGATCACACAGTTGAGTTTATTTCCAAAATAATTAATAAGTGCTTCTCTGAAGCTAGCTTCCCACATTCTGAAAAGCATGCACTACTCCGACCTACTCTAAAGAAACCTGGACTTGATGTTGAGAACATGTTGAACTATCGTCCTGTCTCCAACCTGTCCTTCATATCAAAGATATTAGAGCGTGCAATACTTGACCAATTACAACCACTACTTCAGCAGAATGAAACTATCCCAATTTTTCAGTCTGCTTACCGACAGCATCATTCAACTGAAACAGCATTGATTAGAGTACATAATGATCTAGTTGAGAACATTTGCAATGGTGTGGCCTCACTATTGGTCTTGCTTGATCTCTCTGCGGCTTTTGACACAGTGGATCACGAGTTGTTATTGAGTGATCTTTATGATTGTGGTGTGCGTGACTCCGCTCTCTTGCTTCTTGGGTCGTACTTGTCAGGTAGATCCCAGAGTGTGATGGTAAATCAAGTGGTCTCGGACTCGACACTCCTGCAGTATGGTGTTCCGCAGGGATCAGTTTTAGGTCCTATCCTATTTATAATTTATATTAGCAGTTTGTCTCTTCTGCTTCGTGCACATAATGTCACCTTTCACTTTTATGCAGATGACACCCAGATTTATGTGAGAATCACAAATATAGTTGATATACGGAGTAAGATGGAATTGTTGATGTCTGATATCAAGAAGTGGATGAGAGCGAGAAAACTTAAACTAAATGATGGTAAAACTGATATTCTCATCATCCGAGGAAATAGAAGAGCTGATGATATAGTAGGTGCCCTCTCCATCAATGTGGGTGGATCTCAGCTGCGACCGGCCAACTCTGTTCGAAATCTGGGTGTATATGTGAACTCCCGATTAGATTTCAAAGAGCATGTAAACCAGATAGTTAAAAGTTATTACTTGCACATCAGAAATCTCTATTTGGTGAAGCCGTTTATAACCAGACGTTGCCTCCTGACGTTGGTTCACTCATTGGTCTTCTCTCGTGTTGATTATTGCAATGCCCTGTTGGTGGGTCTTCCAAATTATATTTTGAAGAAAGTTCAGTCTGTTCTTAACAGGGCCGCAAGACTAATTTTTGGTGTTCCACCTAGAACTCCTACTACATCTCTTCACATAGAACTGCACTGGCTGCCAGTAAGAGCAAGAATAGAATTTAAGTTGTGTTTGGTGACTTTTAAGGTTCTCAAATTTGGTGAGCCTAGGTACCTTGCGGAGCTACTCAGGCGCCCACCGGCACACCATGGTGTAGTTGTGCGTCATGACAATGACCCTTTTCGTCTTGATGAACCAAGGGCTTTCCAGCAGTCTTCTTTCTTTGAGAGGTCATTCTCTTACATGGCTCCGAGGTTGTATAACAGGTTGCCGCTGTCCATGAGACAACTGAGTTCTGTTGAATGCTTCAAGAGACAACTTAAAACTTTTCTCTTTGAGAGAAGCTATGATCTTGAGAGAGGTGTCATGACAGATGGCTATAGAGTTTAGGCTATTTTGCCACTGCTAGTGATTGTTAAATGTGTGTTGTATATAAGCCTTCTTTTGATGCATTGATTTTTGTTCTTTTTTCTTTCTCTTTTCGAGCGCTAGTGAATTCTTCGGAAAAATTGGCGCTTATGAGAAATAAGTAACATGCTTATTATTATTATTACTTAAGACTAGAAAGTATCACAAAAGCTTAGCCCAGTTATTAATCTTTAACATAGGTGCAAGTATGGGTATAGTGCAATACCCTTCCCTCCCCCCCCCTCCCCCCAATAAGGAAGGACAGGACAGGAGAAGGACAAGAGACAGAAGGAACCCCGCAGGGAGACCCTGAGGGAACCTGCAGGCCCAACGCACTACAAGGACGCCCCGGTCTGTCGGTGGACAACGACAGAGAGGAGGAGACAAACATGGTGGGGGAAGACCAAAGCCCTGTGTCGGCAAAGTCCGGGCGAGAAAAAGCAAGTAAAACCTGAATGGAGCAGCGTACGAACGGACGGCATGAGCTGTGCCCTGAACGTACGGGTTACCGGCCCGAAGAACCCGACACAGGTGAAGTCCCACAGCACGGCGATCAAGCCTCCTATCGGACGTAGGCGCCACCCGTAATGTCAACCCCGACACTGGCCTGGCCAAGTACACATACGGATGCAGATTTTGAACCGGGCAGAACGGACGATGAACCCTACCACGTGTGGAAGCCGGTACAGGAAAGGCCGAAAAACGGGAGTGTCGCGTACGGTTGGAGCCACAAAACGAACAGACGGAGCCAAAGTAACTGACCCAAGGACGGGAGAAAACGGAAGCAAGGCCGGGTCTTAGACATGGCAGCCATCTCCGAGACGCCGTCACCCGCCGCCAAAGCCAGAAGGAACAGTGTCATGGCATGGAAGTGTCCAGGTGCGGGGTAAATAGTGTAAGAGGCAGACGAGAGCCTCCGCCAGAGACCACTGAGGAGGAATCTGATGCGGGGTAGGCCTAAGTCCAAAGCAGGCCCGCATGAGGAAATCCAACGCCCTGTGAGGAACGACCAACCCCGTGAATGACTCAAAACGGGACCCAAATCACCAACAGGCGGGTCCTAAGCGCGGTGCATATGTTGGGATGCATCTCAAAAATAACCAAATGAGGTAGGGAAACACGAACGCCACCGACAGGCGTGTCCGTGACGCGTTGGTCATCCCAGAAGGAAAACCGTGCCAGTGAGAGACGGAAGTCCGCCACTGAGAATGTGGCCAGTGGAGAGGATTTGACAGTCAAAGAACGACTAAACGCCGGCAGCCTCACAAACATCCACGACGTGAAGGCCAACGAGGGCCCGAGGCCACCAATCGATCCCAAGTGGAAATCGGGAAACGATAGGGGAACAGGACTCGGGCGCCACCGCCACAGCTGAGCGGACCAGGCGTGTGCCGGCCAGATGGAAGTGAACAACCAAACAAAGTTCATATACCCACTCAGCCTGCGGAGGACTTTGCACATCAAAAAGGGCGTCGGGTGGCGGAAACACATCGAATACGGTGTGTTGGAAAGACCAAACTACCCGGGTGCTCTGTCCCATCGACAGAGCAACCGCCCATAGGTTGGCAGTCCCGGGTAGGCAGGGTACACGCAGTGCGACAGCGGAAAGGAGTGCGTGGCAAAAGAGGTACCCCGCCAGGTCCTGAAGAACGAAAAGACTACGCAGTCACCCGACTCAGGGTGACAGGTGTGCTCGACCTGTCCCAGTCGAGGCCCGCCCACGGCACATCTTGCGACGGTGGAAGGCAGGACTCGGGAACGGCGACAAGGAATCCGAACCGAGGAACGAGGAGGTACAAGGAGAGCGGCGTGCACACAGTGTGCAGGAGAGTTCGCGGAGAAGAGCCCACCCACCAAGGAAAAGAGGAGCGGAAGACCCCGAGTGAACAGGGGAGGCAAGGCCAGTCCGACGAGGGTCGGAAAGACACGAGGGGCGACATGGAGACCGAAGGGTAAACCGCCGAACGTGACATAATGAGAGTCATCAATACGAGGCACGACAGGTCGACCACCGGTCACAACACCTCGCTGTCCGTCACGGAGACCAGAAAGACATGCGACAGGAAGTCCTGCTGGTGAGGCGAGACTACCCGAATAATCCCATGGACAGAATAACAGAGGCGATGTCTAGGGAGAGGAAGAGGAAGCGGTTGAGGAGTGTCGGGACATCCCAGGCGGACGGGGAGCGAAGAGCCCCGCAGCAGCAAAGAGGGAAGACCCCTGCCATGCAGGAGCAGAGAAGAGCCCCTCCGGAGGGAGCACAGAAAGCAACAGCGACGTGCTGACCTCAGCCGGCGCCAGTGTACAGAAGGAAAACCACAGAGACTGGCGACAATGCGCAGCCTCATGGAAGGGACACTGCAGGAAGCCGACGGAGGCGAGCCACAGTTGCAGACGCCCGAATTGGGCCCCACCCTTCCCGAGCACCCGAGTCGGTGGAGCTACAAGAAGCCTGAGGGAAAGCCGAGCTAGGTGCAGACGCTCGAAGAGGGTGGAGAGCATGCGAGCAGTGCGCCGCCAGGGCTTGGGAACACGTTCCAGGGCACCCTTCTCTGGTGGCGTGAAGGAACGTGGCATACGGTCAGAAAGATAACGTAGGGGCAAAGAACCAGGCCCAAAATGGAGGTGAAACCCCGGATGAAGGCATGACGAGGCGCGACACGGAGGAGCAGCCGACAGGAGGGAGTGGGGAAGAACCCATCCCCGACCGAACCCCGAAGTCGACGCCCTCCGTCAGCCACAAGGAACAGGAAAAGAGAAACTATGGAAAGACACAACTGAAACTCATACGCCGCCGACAGAGTGGGCGCGTCGACATGTACGTCGCGTTGAGCAAAGGATTCGAGCTGTACCTGCCAACTCGCAGGCACCGGGCGCACTCCTTGTGCATGTGTAAGAGCTCGTTCCGGGAGGGATGCCGCCACGTGCCCCCACGATGACGGCTTCCCGTAAAGGGAAGGGAAGCGACGTCCGTTAGGGACCGGAAACGTCCCGAGGGACGGAACATGGACAGGCCGACCAACCAGCCCCAGGCGACACGCAGGGAGCATGACTAAAGAAGTCTATGCCGCCTGGGAGCGAATGGGAGGATGGACAACCGGAGCAGCAACCACAGGTAGAGCAGGTTACGTAGGCAAGAACACCGCCCAGTACGGAAGCACGCCCGGAGATCGTACAGGGGAAGAGACGGGGCGGAGTGGAGCCGTAGACCGTCGGCGACGTGGTGAAGGAGAGTGGCGTCTCCCCTACGACTCGGCGTCCTCGGAAACAGTAGGGACGTCCGAACGAGGCACCGGGGGAAAATCGTTCAGGCGCCAGGGAGACAGCAGAGGAAAGGGGAAGCATGGCACGCACCCCTTCGTTGAGGAAGTGCGGAAACCGTCGGAGGCGGTCCGTGACAGAGAGAGCGAAACCCAGAACATGGAGCGCAGAGGCGAGACCTTGCCTCTACAGCGTCCGGGAACGTAGGACGAGACCCAAAGGTCAAGATCGACGAGACACGGTCTACACCTCCGAGGGTTAAACCCATCGCGGTTGGAGCACGAGACATGGGTAGGACTCTCCATGTCCCAATGGGCATGGCAGGACGGGAACCCCCACTGTGTGCGCAGGGAGGAAAGGACATCCTCACTGCAACCAGAAAGGAAAAAGATACCGATGGCCCATGTATGAAGTGCCCCAGGCAGAGCAGGGGAAGAAAGCAGGCGGGCCACAAAGAGTTACCACAGGTAAATAGGAGGGACGGTAGTAGAGTGTCCCAAGAATATCGCCATGTACATAAGCATGGGGCGGATGGAGGCAAAACCGGTCAGCGGTGGCCTCCTGAGCCTTGGGTGGAGCCACATGGACGGCCTGAACCGGACAGAGGAGTCGGAGATCGTCGACGGGATGGGGAAGGAGAGCGACGACCCACCTTCGTTGCGGAGTCCTCGGAAACAGCCAGGACGCCCGAACGAGACACTTGGAGGAAAACCGATCTGGCGCCTTGAAGACTTCCGACGCGCACAAGGAGGAAGTGACATCCACATCGCAATTGGAAAGTAAAAGATACTGATGTCCCATGTATGAAGCACAGGAAATGTGTGCAAGCACAATATTGGTAAAAAAAAACTTGAATCCTTGAGAGGATAGTACCCCCTTCCCCTGTTGAGGCAGGGAAGGACGAAAAAGGGGGGCCCTTCGAAACAGGCACGAGGCAGAAAAATGCACAAAAGTGGTCACTACACCCTGCAAATGGAGCACCTTTCATGAAAGTGAGTATCTCCCCCCCCCCTTGTGCGTGGTGAGGGGTGAAGAGGGACCCCCCATGCGGAGGGTCAGGGAGAGACCAGGCGAACCAGCAAGTGCAAAGAACCCCGTGCAAGTCCCGAGAAGGAAGGCATGAAAAGCCTTATAAAGGAAGAGGATAATAATAATACCCAAAGGTTGAAGGTACTGAAGAGAAGAAGACGCCCAAGGGTACCATCAGAGTAGAGTGGGAGAACAATCTGATGAAAAGGAGAAGTCCGTGAACTACCGCAACCGAGTCCCTATACAGAGGCAAAGCAAAGCACCCTAGCACCGACCCAGAGAGGAGTGGACCAGAACGGGCCGCTCCGCTCGGGGGCTGAAATCCGCTCTGGAGCGGAATGTAGGATGTAGGACGAATGTAGGATGGGTGGAACTCACCACCCGGTGAGGAACCCGTGGCGAGAGCAGAGCGAAGTAGACATACTACACTGGAACCAGAAGAAAAAAACCCTGTGAAGACCCCGTGGAGGCCATGGGAAGGCATGCATGTATGTCATCGACAGGAACAAGAATAAAGCCTGTTTGTAAGCACCATGAAAATAAAGGCCATGGCAATGTCATTGGCAGAGACAAGACGAAAGCCTGGACGGAAGCACCACGAAAAAACCACTGAAAGTCGAGGAATCCTTAAGAAGAAGGCCAAAGAGTGCCCCCGAAATGGGAGGCCAGGCAGGAGTATCAGTCATGAGGTCATGCACAAAATAAAGATCAAAGATCCCAGAATAGGCTACAGGCACCAGGTCAGGGAGTAGCCTAAAAGCTCTCACTAGGCCTGGAGACTGGAGTCCCGTCCAATGAAAGAGAGTGCTCCCCCCCCCCCCCATGTCCCCCTGGAAGTTAAAGCTGAAGAGAACCCTCCAAAAGGAGGATCAGGAAGGCCATAGGGGAACCAGCAACAGGCCAAAGAGCCCCAAACCCCAGGTCAGAAAAAACCAAGGGGTAGGCTCAACCCTCTGAAGAACTGAAGGAAACCCCACCCCAAAACATAATGGAGACCAATACCTTAAGGCCGGTATCAGTGAAGAGGTCCTGTAGGTCAGAAAGCACAGCCTGGTAAAAAGGAGCATTAAAATATGTCATAATGGAAGTGCAGGACGACCAGTCTAGGCCTAAACCGAGGCAAAAGTAGCGCGACCGTAAACGGCAACGTCCGTTCGAGAGCGGAAAAGTACCGACATCGAGCGGGAACGTCCGCGTTCCAAGGCGGGCGGAATCGTCCGTATACGGACTCGTACGTTCAGGCGCGGGAAGTGGTATGAGACGGCAGTAGTGCGTGAGGGAAAAGGCCCGTCCGAGAGCGGAGAGGCCCAGATGGGCCCCGCCGTAAGTCGAGGACCCAGGAAAGGTAGCCTGGCAAGTCACAGCAGACGTGGGAGCGTCTGTGGGTAACAGACAGCGTGAAAACAGACCTCTGACATAGAACGGAAAGTCCCGTTCTAGAGCGTCTGTGGGTATCAGTCAGCGTTCGAGATCGGAGGGGCCCAGGGAGACCATGGGACCGTAAAGGAAAGGTCCGACCTAGAGCGGGGAGTACCCGACCCAGGGCGGCAACCCATCGGTACGTCTGAGAGATCTGTGGCACCCAGGAAGGTGGAAGGCCAGCAAAATAAAAGTCCCTTCCAAAAGCGGAGGGGCCCAAAGGTAACCCTCCTAAAGTCACATCAGGCGCGGGAGAGCCTGTGGGTAATCAAGTGCACGACCGTAGTGGGGGGCAGTAGACAGAATAAAAACTTGTCAGAGGAAAACACATCAGAACGGGCTACGTTCGCGGTTTTGTGGGACTGAGGCCAGGTAGACAGAGCACTGGAGCCGTCAATCAAAAAGTGAGAAGTGTATGCCAGATTGAGGTTGCCACAGTGTTGAAAGCCAAATGCCCCCCCCCCCTAGGCTAGGCCAAAACTCGGAAGTTAGCCTATTCGGCACTTGAGTCAGTAATATATGAAATTACAGGGAGCCACTAGGGACCGTACCCTTGATCAGGGTAAGGAACAAGGGATCGTAGCGACAGGAATACAGAGCACTGGGGCTGCCGATCAATACAGGGGCATTTATGCCAGATTGAGGAGGCCACAGAGTCGTACACCAAACGCCCCCCTTCTAGGCTAGGCTAAAAATGTTAGCCTATTCGGTACCTGAGTCAGATTAAAAATGAATTGGAATAGGCTAGGCGAAAAAACGGAAGTTAGCCTATTTGGTACCAGAGCCAGTAATATATGAAATTACAGGGAGTCACCAGGTACTGTACCCTTGAGGAGGGTAAGCAAGAAGTGACCGAAGCGTCAGGAAGACGGAACACTGGGGCCGTAATATCAATACAGGGGCAGAGTATGCCAGATTGAGGAGGCCGCAGAGTCGCAGTCTAAACCAAAACGCCCCTCATCAAGGCTAGGCTAAAAACGGAAGTGAGCCTAATCGGTTCTGGAGCCAGTAATATATGAAATTACAAGGCGCCACCAGGTACTGTACCCTTGATGAGGGATGTAATCAATACCGTAGGAGGGGCAGTAGACAGAACAAAAACTGTCAGACAAAAACTCATCAGAACGGGCTATGTCCGCGGTTTTGTGGGACTGTATCCATGGAGACAGAGCACTGGGTCCGTCAATCAAAAAGTGAGCATTGGATGCCAGATTGAGGTTGCCACAGTGTTGAAAACCAAACGCCCCCCCCTAGGCTAGGCCAAAACTCGGAAGGTAGCCTATTCGGTACTTGAGGCTGTAATATATGAAATTACCAGGCGCACTAGTTTCTGCACTCTTGAAGAGAGGCAGCAACAAGTAAAAAGACCACCAAAAGGGATCGGCCCTACAAGGGTCAGCGCCCACCTTCCAACCAACTAGAAGGGCACAAGTAAGCCTAGGCCTAATTTAATGAAAAGAAGAGCAAAAATAAAGGCAGTGACAAAAAACTATAATGACAAGAAGCTTACTAAAGACAAAACGAAAGCCACCGCAAGTGAAATGAATACAAAAGGCAAAGCCTAAATGAACGAGGGTCGCCCAAGCGGCGACGCATGCTCAGATGGCAAAAAATGAAGTAACCTACAGTTTCGACGCTACACCCCAAGAAAAACACACCTGAGCCCAGTTTTCAGTGTGCCTACAGCATGTATCATCTGTCTAGAAACACAGGTACCTTAAATAAGGCCCACAACACCCCCAAAGGGGAGGTGACAGGAGTTGTAGGCACAAAAACAGCACCAGCAAATGTGTGTGCGTCATAGAGTGTAGCGCGAAAAGGAATGTCTAATGAACCAGGTCGGGTTGTGCGGTGGACCCGTGACAACGGCTTAAGGAGCCAGATAGTTTCTTACAGTAGATCCTCTGGAAAAAGGCAAACTATGCCTGTGTATCCAGCTCAGTACCAGTACTTGCACTGCTGCGGTCGTTCACGGTGTTGGCGGCGGCGGTAGCAGACGCAACATTTTTACTATTCTGTATTTTTGTTTTATAATCAAACTTCAAATCTTGTCTTCCCCATGCTTTATCAAGATTACTTTCAAACTCCCTTATTGATTCGGAATCGACTACATACTGGGGCAGTGCGTTCCACTCATTTACCACTCTATCACAAAATGAGTTCTTTGCCTTCTCAAGCCTATTTCTTTCTTTGTAAATTTTCTTAGAGTGTCCTCTCGTTCTTGTTCCCTCCCGCATCAAGAAGATACCTTCACACACATCCTCATCGTACTTTCCTGACACTATCTTAAAAGTCTCTATCATATCCCCTCTCTTTCTCCTATATGCCAGTGTCGGAAGCCCCAGTGTCCTCAACCTCTGCTCATAGCCCGCGTTCTTCAACGTTGGTACCAGCTTGCTAGCTCTCCTCTGCACTTTCTCCACTGCTTCTATATCCTTTACCATATATGGAGCCCACACCTGGTTTGCATATTCCAGGTGCGGCCTAACCAGCGCTGTATAGATTCCTGAAGATTTCTTCGTCAAGTGACACAAATGTCCTCCTTATCAGCCCTACAATTCTATTGGCTTTGTTTATCTTTTCCGCTAAATGTTCTGAGAAATTTAACTTATTGTCTATCACTACTCCTATATCCTTTTCTGCACTCACTTCCTCCATCGCTTCATACATACTGTATCCTACCTTGTCTATCTTGCTGGTCCCAATCCGCATGCACTTGCATTTTTTTTGGATGAAAGGGCATTAACCAATGCTCAGACCATCCCTTCATGCCCTCCACATCTCCTTGAAGCAAACCCATATCTTCCTTACTCCTCACTCTTCTATACAGTTTAGTGTCATCCGCATACAGGTATACCTCACTTCCATTAGTTATAACTTCAGGCAAGTCGTTGATAAATATAACGAACAGCAGTGGTCCCAACACAGATCCCTGAGGTACCCCACTTGTAATTTCCCTCCACCCCGAGCCTATTCCATTCACCAGTACCCTCTGTCTCCGATCTTTCAGGAAGGCTTCTATCCATTTCACACATTTCTCCCCTATATTATAGCTTCTAACTTTCTCTATTAACCTTTTATGTGGGACCTTATCGAAGGCCTTCATAAAATCGCAATATACCACGTCTATTACATCACCATCTTCTAGAATTTGCATCCAATCATCTACCACCTTAATTAGCTGTAGTACCGTCGACCTCCCCGGCAAGAATCCGAACTGTCTCCCACTGAAAAGTTGGTTTGACTTCATATGATCCATTATTCCTTCTCTAATTACCGTTTCCATTAGTTTACACACAACACTTGTCAAACGGACTGGTCTATAATTCCCTGGGTCATTTCTCTTTCCCTTCTTAAATATAGCTGTTATGTTCGCCTCTCTCCAGTCCATCGGGATTTGTCCTGTATTAAACGATACCTCAAATAACATTTTCAATGGCTCTACTAACATCTCACCTCCTTCCTTTATGATTCTTGGGTGTATCCCATCCGGTCCCGGTGACTTACTTCTGTTCATTTTTTCTATAGCCCTTCTTATTCTAGCATGGGAAAACTCTATTATTTCTAGTGCCGGTGCCTGTTTGATGGGAATAGTAGGCACTGCATCATCCGACTCCACTGTTAGTACCCCCCCAAAGTATTTCCCCAGCACCTCTGCTTTCTCCTTATCAGTCTCCACTCTACTCCCATCATTCAACCCCCCTACCAGCTTTGGGATCCCTATTCTTCTTGTTAACTTTTCCTGAATGTACTTCCAGAATATTTTTGGATTATCCTTCACATTTCTAGCAATCTCTCTCTCCCTCTCCTTCATCCCCCTCCTTGTTTCCCACCTTATTTTATTGTTTATTTGTCTGCGTTCCAGATCCACTTCTTTAGCTTCTATACTAGACCCCCTGTTCTTTTTTAACAATTTTAATCTTTCCCACAATCGTTTCTTTCTTCTAATCAATGTCCAAAGTTTTCTTTTCATTGGTAATTCTGGGTTCGTTCTTTTCCTCAATTTTGTTTTATCCTTATATTCCCTTACTGGTACACTTCTGGATACAGCATTCTCCAGTTTGACTCTAATTTTCCTCCACATTCCTTCAGCGTCTTCACCGTCCAAGTATTCCCCCCAGTCAATGTCCAAACACCGTCTCAGCAGCTCATAATCTGCTCTATCATACATGTATATTTTTCTATTGCTTCTATTATCCCTCTCTGATTTAATGTTACAACTAAAGCTTATACAGGCATGGTCACTACGACCTATAGGGCTATCCACATTAACATGTTCCACTATATCCTCTTCATTGCTAAAAATCAAATCAAGTACACTCCCCTGCGTCCCATCTCTATATTTATTAGTGGCCCCTCCATCATTGACGAACATGCCTATTACATAAGGCATCCTCTTCAAACACTAATCCGCCGTAGTTTTGAATCTACCGCGCAGAGCATTTAAAAACTGAGGAGCCTTCATCATGAGCGCACGCGACCTCACTCATGGCTTCAGTCATTATGAATTGGGTTCTCACTACGAAAAAACTTCGTAAAAAATAAAAACAAAAAGAAAATAAGAATAACTATCCAATAAGCTTTCCATCATATCGTGGATGTACTTGTGTGGATTTCTGACCAGACGCTGATTCAGGCGTCATTCTTCCTTCTCTGCTCTGCGCTCAGCCCGCCCGGACGTGCCTCCCCACGCTCCGCTGGTTCCGCATTCGTTGCGTCCCTAGTGAGTTTTTTCTCATTTGTTTACTCCAGGATGTATCGAGTAAGGTTAGGATAGGCGTAGCAGGAGTGTCCTGGGCTGGTTGCCCGCAGTGCAGTGTATTTTGGGTCGAGTGTATGGGGCATCTATTTCGGATGTACCCTCGTGGTCACGTTGTGGACATGTGAACTTTTTCACAGTTGACTTAGTTTGTGATGCAGGCGGCTTTCACTACGCGTTAATTATTGCTGCCTTTTATCTTTCTGATGAGGTAAGCTGTGTTTTCTGACGTTCCCAGCGTATTTTTCTTCACTTAGTGAAGTTTTTTCTGGGTCCCGAGTCAGTCTTCCCTGGGTTGGAAGTTGTTGCTCGGTGGTGTGTTGGCGGTGGTTCCTGTTGTGATATTTCCAGTGTGTGTATATTTCAACTGTTTTTATGCCGTCTGCCTAGGCCTAGCCAGCCGCTCGTAGCTTTGCCACATGTACTAGTGTTATTTTTTATTATTTATAAATATGCCCTACTGTGTCATGTGTATCCGGGTTTTAGTTGTGTATTGGCTAATTCCTCGGACTATAATTGTTTCCTGGTTTAGTTGTGTATTGGCTAATTCCACGGATTATGCTGTGACCTTGGGTTAGCCGTGCGTGGCTATCCTCGTGTCGTGTTCAGATGGTATCTGTTCAGGGTGGGTTTCCTTCCGGCGGGTTTTTTCTCGGTTTCACCGTGAAAAAATCCTGGCCGAGAGCAGTGTTGGGCCACACGTGGTTGTTGACACTGGCTTGTATCCCCGGCGGGTGGGGTGTCTGTGGCTCTCCAGGACTGCGTCTCTGTGGGTGCCTGGTTTCAGGCCTCCTTTGATTCCCGGCGGGATGGCTGTACCCATCCATATAAAACGGCGTCCTTGTGGACATACGTTTTAGGAGTTTTTTCTACCTGGTTTTACGACAACCACATGAAAAAACCTAGCTGTTGTTTAGGCTTTCCTCCCCGGCGATCTTTTACAAAGAAGCGGGGACAGGAACTTATGGGGTTAACTTTTAAAACTTCTCACCCGGCGGGTGCACCTGGGTAGGGTGAGATGAACGACTTAGGTCTTCCAGTTAGTTAACCCGATCCATTATAGTGATACTCTGTGTATCGCTGCCTTTACTATTTACGGCGATTGAAGGTTCAATTAGGTTATATATCGATTCTCACACCCGGCGGGTGCTCCTAGGTGGAGGAATTAAGGAATTTTACAAAATTCATTTTAACCTATTTAATTTAGTGATACTATCAGGTATCGCCGCCTTCGATCTTACGGCGATCTTTTGGGACAATTCGTTAAACATTAGATCTCGTATCATCCTGCCCTGGGCTATTCTACTATAATAATTCAAGGGCCGGCGTCTTTTTGGGGGGTTGCTTTGTTACAAAATTGAATCTTGAGACAGTCACCTCCTCCGAGAGACTATAAGTGCCATGCTGGACCATTATATCAGAGGGTATTCTTCACTTTCTTTAGCAAAAGATTTGTTTAGACTTTACACCCCGCCGCGTAGCGAGATGTGTTAGTTGTGTCTTTGCATCTCGTTACCCGGCGGGTTATTAACACTGGTGTGCGATCATGTTGGATTACCCTTATGAGCATTAATTCCTGGAAATTTTCTTGTTTTTTCCAGAGCTGAGCTCCGGCGGACCAATACAGACCCGGCGGTAGTTTTCACCCACCAGTCTCTGTCATGGCTACCGTGGCCCCAGTTTTTGCCCTGTGCATTACCCCTACTTGTGCTGGTATCCCTATTTTTGCACACACCCTTTGCATAAGGTGTGTTAAATGTCTAGACCGTTCAAGGGGTCTCTGGGTGATGCATAATTGTTCCTTTTGTTCTCAATTAGCTGTTAAAGTCCTTTGTGATAATGATAAGACCGCGGCGGTAGCGTTGAGAGAGGTTCGACAACAAATGTCGGCCTACACTACCATTGTCGCGCATAAGTCACTTCAATGTGACAACGTCCCACTTTGGGATAGATTGCTGTCAGAACACCCTCCCCCTAAACGTTCCTCTAGAGTCACGAGTGTTAAGCCGACGGAGACTAGTCAGGGTTCTGTATCGTCTGCGACTACAACTAAACGCCCGAGAGAGCCTACACCCCCGGCATCCGCCTCCTCGTCGCAGGCGAGATCTAGGTCAAGGTCACCTCTCAGACAACAGTCTTCTAGTCGGGCCTCTTCGCCGGAGAGTAAGAAGAGTAAGACGGAAGATTCCACCAGTGGTCACGGCGGAGATTCTTCCAGATCTAAGACTAGTTCGCGGTCACACCGCAGCCATAAATCCTCAAAAAAGGATTCACATCGGAAGTCCTCTCGACATTCCCCTAAGTCTAGTGCATCTCATCGTACCTCTACACCTGACAGAGTTTGTGTTAGGGCCTCTGAGTCCAGTGCAGCACCTGTCCCTAAAGAGGAGTTGCCAATTAATATTTTAACCCTGGAAATGGAAAGTTCAGGAGGGTCAATAATTGAGAATGTTTCAGACTCTCAAGAGAGCGTAGGCCAGGGCCTTGGTGTTTGGCGGTTTGCCCAACCACGGTCTGACCACCCACGTCCGACTCATACGAGTCACACAGTAGCCGACGTCCACAGGGACGCGGCGACCCCATCCTCTATCCCAGACTTATCTTGGAAACAAGGTACCCCTGCCTCGGCGGGGTCTTCTCAGGAGGATCGGGAGGAAAAAGACGAAGTTTCAATAATTTCGGATATGGAAGGACAAGGGTCAGGCTCAGGCTTGGACGCCGCAAGAGATAATAATGATTCTCCTATAAGTTCTTCATCTAACCAGTTTGTTACAGCACAAGAAATTGATGGGTTGCTTACTCATGCTTTATCTAAATTTTTTGGTCAGCAACAAGAAAACCCCACAATGGACTTGGGGGCTCCCTCGACAAGCTCTACGGTACGGCCTCTGATGACGTCAATTGATTTATCTAAGATTCCTAACCCTCCTACTCTGTCACCTGCAAGGAGCACTAAGCCTGCCACGGCGGCATTGACAACTTCAAATGTCAGGGTCATAACGGATGTTAATCCACCCCCTCTAGACAAAGCACCTCTTAGAAAGGTAGCTATGCCCCTCCTTTATGGGCCAGACGAGTCATGGGTTCTTTTGAACCCCTCTAAACCAGAGCTTGCCCAACCTACCTTGTCAGGGGAACTCCCGGTACCGCGTGAGTGGTTTATCCAGGGCAACAAGTCAAAGAAATTAAGGGCCATGGATGCCTTAGGTAATGTTCTGGACGTAAACATTAAGGCTATACCTAGTTATTATCACCAGGATTATTTTGTGTATGCTTCTAAGCCTGCTTTACCCCCTGCCTCAGCTTTAAAACTATTTTCAGACTGGTCTAAGCTGGATGGGTTTAATGATATTAAGACTCTGTCAGCTCTTACTCCTGAACTAGATTTACGGACCGTCACAGACGACGCAGCTAATCCAGTTTTGAAGGTGGGACAGTTGGGTCCAGGACCTTGGGTGGATTGGGAGGTAGAGGCTCAAAACTTTGCAACCACTTTCACTTCTAAATCTTCCCACCAGATCCCTCAGGACTCACATTCATGGTTTTCCATGCCGGTGGGTTCTGCCGGCGGAGTCCCGGCGGCTTTGTTTGCATTCCTAGCTGCCCCTAAGATTAATCTTTGTGAACTGAAGGACCCGTTCACTACCCCTACCCCTACTCACCTAGACAGAGAATTTAGGCTACGAGGAAAAGCTTTTCGCCTGTTTTCACAGTACATAGTATCTCAGCAGGTGGCTAAGTCTTTACTACGATCTACTCAGGCAATCGCAGACGCAGATGCTCGAAGATCGGTTGAGTTATCCTGGCGACTGATTCTTCAGTCGTCAATCCAATCCTTAGGTGACATACGCACCGCCTTGCTTGAGGCGGTGCGAGCACGACAAGATCTTAGGATGTCGTTAGTTCGCAAGCTACCTGAGCGCATTGCTAACCAGGTGGTGATGTCACCAGTACTTACCCCTTCTTTAATGTCCCCTGAAGTATGGCGAACGGTGTTCAATATGGCACAGGCCGTTAAGCACAGTCCCACCCCTTCTAAGAAACCTGCATTTAACTTCCCCAAACCCAGGCCTACTACTAAAGCCCAGCCAGGGGGATCTAAACCATTTCTTCCGCCTAAGTCCTCCCACTCCCCCCAGGGTCAGTACAGGCATAGACAGAATAGGTTTTCAGGTCAGAGAGGACGCGGCCAAAGTAAACCAGGTCAGGGCCAGTCTTCGACCAACACCAGCCAGCCGGCGAAGCGGCCAGCACCAACCCCACCATCAAAAAACTAAAGTCTCTCTCACTCCCGGCGCCTACCTTAACCCTCTCACCACGGAAGGGCTCTTGAACGCCCATAAAAAAGCATATAACAGGTACCCGGATGGTCTCTTGAACGCCCAGTGGTTGAAAGCCTGTGAGCTTCGTGTGCGAGGCGTCGGTCCGACGCATGTAAACAACAGCCGGCTGGACCGTCGCCCCGCATCTCCGGCCACAAGAAGGAGAGCGTCGCTTGTTCGTGTGTGCCTGTATGTTGTTGTTAAGTATCGAAAAGTGGTGTAAAGTGGCTGTTTTGGCCATAAAGTTATCTCCAATGAAATCATCATCACAGCTCAACCAGTTGACTTAGAGAGCTCTACTTAATGCCATTCTACAGGTAAATAACACAGCTACGCTTGGGGATGCGCGGGAATGCGGGAAGCAGTCTGATTAACGAATATACGGTAGCCTAGCCTAGACGTTTTTCGGCCAAAACACCCGGTTTCGAGGAATATATATATAATACATAGCCGCGGCTGCAGTGTTAAGGCCGGAGGAACCGAGGCTAGTACAGCCGGCGAACACTTGTCTGCTAACTGGGTCGTTCCGAACGTGTCACCAAGCATGGCCGTTAAACACTTGGGCACGGATGGTGGCACGCAAAGGCATCACTTGGCAGTGGCTCCGGCGACCTCGATTACGTCAGCCGACAACGGCGAATTTTGTTTCTTTAGAGGTGGAGTCACTAGCCCAGGAAATGATTGCCAAGAATGTCATCATCCCGGTCCCCCCAAATTACCCTGTATTCACGTCCAAACTATTTTTGGTTCCCAAAAGGGACAGTGTTCAGATGAGGCCGGTCGTAGACCTGTCTTATCTGAATCTTCACATTCACAACGAATCTTTCAGAATGTTAACAGTACACCAAATCAGGCTAACACTTCCGCCGGGACGTTGGATGTGTTCACTAGACCTGACAGACGACTATTGGCACGTATCGGTCAACAAAAGATTTCAAAGGTTTTTGGCCTTACGGATCAGGCACCAAAATTTTGTTTTTCAGAGGATGCCGTTCGGTTTGAACCTAGCACCTCGATTATTCACAAAACTAGTCCGGCAAGCCCTGATGCCATTGTTAAAACAAGGGATCAGAGTGTTGTGGTATCTGGACGACTGGCTGGTGGTGGCAGAGACACAACAATTATGCATAAAACATGTCAATATCATTTTGAATCATGTCAAAACTCTAGGCTTCAAGGTAAATCTGGTAAAGTCAAACCTTGTTCCCTCACGAGTAATTCAGTGGATAGGGCTGGTCTGGGACACCGCCGCTCTCACTCTGAGTCAGAGTGTGGACAATCGCAACAGGTTTCGCAGGAAACTGTTCAGGTTTCTTCACAGTCTGACTACGACACGGAGGGTCTGGGAGTCTCTGGTCGGCTCTCTCAACTGGATTCAACTAACTGTCAAGTTGGGCCGGTTGAAAGTAAAACGGTTAATATTGGAAGGCAACAAATATTTCCCGCTCTTACCGGCGGGAAAATTATGGCCCATCCCGAAATTAATCCACACCTTGCTAGCGGTCTGGGCGAAGAGGGAAACATTGCACTCAATAATGTCATGGACCTCTCCTCCACCAACGGTATGGGTAGACACGGATGCGTCAGGCACAATAGGCTGGGGATTTCAGTCAAATCAGGGGCACCAGGGTCAGGGGCTTTGGTCCCACTTAGAAATCTCGCACATCAATGTCAAAGAATTACTAGTCCCCTTATATTTCCTTCAGGCTCACGGCCCGGCGTTACGGGACAAGTCGGTGGCCTTCAGAATGGACAATCTGAATGCAGTCCACTGTATTCAGAAACAAGGGTCAACGAGGTCAAGGAAGTTGCTAAACGTGTCAGAAGAGATTTTTGCTCTAGCCAACAGTCTAGATATTTATCTGCACGCTTCTTATCTCCCAGGCGTAGCGAACGTCTGGGCAGACGCTCTATCCCGGCGACAGAGCACGACAGTAGAATGGGAGCTCAAGCAACCCATTTTCAACCTAATGATTGCAGAGCTCTCCCATCCACAAGTGGATCTTTTTGCATCCGAGGAGACTCACAAACTCCATCTATACCTCACCCGCCGGGCGAAAACGCCGGCAGGGGGGCCAGACGCCCTAGTGACAGACTGGAACAGATGGAGCTCCATCTATCTGTTTCCGCCGCCAGATGCGTCACTAATGTGCCACGTAGTGAACAAACTACGAGATTATCGAGGCTTAGTCTCGCTAATCGCGCCACTGTGGCCGGCGCAGTTGTGGTACCAGCAATTGAAAATGTGGTGCCCGGACCCGGTATCGCTCCCGGTCGGGTATTTCCACTTAGACGCGATTGGCAACCTTGCGACCTCGCTGACTTTTGCATTATGGACATTCAGGAGGCCAAGTGGCTAGCACCATACGGTAGAGATGTGACAAATAAATTACTTAATCAATATACTCAGTCTACAAAACGACAGTATCAATCACATTGGCAAGCCTTTACTTCTTGGATCGTTAGGACAGAACAAACTGTACCCTCAGTGGCATTAGTTTTTAATTATTTAAATTATCTGTTTGAGCAGAAACGTTTATCTGTGGTAACATTAAAAAATCACTTAACTGCGATTAGAGTGCCCTTTTTAGACCTTACAGGTCTCTCCATACCGGTGGCGGAGGAAACAGGTTTTATGAGAGCATGTTTTAAACTCCGCCCACCTCCCCGTCAGCTCATGCCTACTTGGTCTCTGGACAAAGCTTTGTCTTTGCTTCACTCTCGTCTGTACCAAAATACTGCAGACTTTGCATTAATCTTAAAAAAGGCGGTTTTCCTTTTGGCTTTAGCCACCGGAAACAGAGTGTCTGAGCTGGCGGCGATGAGCAACACACCTAATTGTCTTAGGTTTGGTAGACTTAATGAATGTATTTCCATTGCACCCTCCCCAGGTTTTGTAGCCAAGAATGAGCATAGTGCACACGTGTTTTCTGAGTTCACGGTGCCGGCGTTAAAAAGGGGAAAGGTGCATCATAATTTATGTCCAGTACAAGCTCTAACCAAATATTTGAGAGTAGCTCCTCACAACCCCCAAGGTGCTTTATGGGTAGCAAGTACGGGTAAACGCTTACTTAAACGGCGATTAGCCTCTCTTCTGGTAGAAGTCATTAAAGAAAGTAATCCCGGCGTTGTGGGTCGGGCCCACGATTTACGCAAATGGGCAGCCTCTTTACGTTTCCTGAATTTGTTTTCAGTTGAAGACATAGCGTCCACGCAGTTGTGGGCGTCTAATCATACGTTTCTGTCTAGATACTTGTCATTTGCTCTAGACAAACCTTCCTTACCATGTATAGCTTTAAGGCAGAAGGTCTAGGCGGCCCTGCAGTCACTTTTGTTTACTTTCATGGGAAAGGGGGGGGGGGGGGGGGTGCAGTCAGTTGACACAGGACACCCTAGACCCCGCCGGAGTATAAGAGCTGTGATACAATTTAAGGTTAAAATGTGTTATGAAAATTTCTCAGTGAGAAATTGTGCTAGTACAATGTTAAGTACAAAACAACGGTGTTGTTAGAGTAGTTTAGCTGCGAAAGCAATTTAGTTTTAGATTATTGGAGTTCCTTTGCAATTTATCTCCAAGTTTATGTTGGGGTTTATTATGTGCACATGTAAACTTATAACTTGTTATTTTTTTTGGTCACCACTCGTTGAGTGGGGTGCCTTTGTAACTACAGATCTGTGTTCAGAATCTTCAGGGTTACCAATTTTTTGTCAGGCAGGCTTCTTTGAAGCACGCACCTGCCTGAACCCCCTTTTTCTTGTATTTGTTCGGCTACGCCGTTAATTAAATATATTTTCAAAGTAAGAATACTATGTGGTTGTTTTTATTATCTGCTTTTCTAGAGTTATGATATGATTACGAATGTCCCCCTCCAGTCTTAGAAATCAGGCATGTTCGTCAATGATGGAGGGGCCACTAATAAATTATAGGTTTGACTCCTGTAAGGAGATAAAGAAAACCTAATATTTAGTAGTGGCCCCGTAATCATTGACGACTGGGGCCCTCCCGACCGTCCCCTTCCCATTCGTTGATGTATTAAGGATTTTGGTTTACTTGATATGTCAGTGAAGGAAGAATGACGCCTGAATCAGCGTCTGGTCAGAAATCCACACAAGTACATCCACGATATGATGGAAAGCTTATTGGATAGTTATTCTTATTTTCTTTTTGTTTTTATTTTTTACGAAGTTTTTTCGTAGTGAGAACCCAATTCATAATGACTGAAGCCATGAGTGAGGTCGCGTGCGCTCATGATGAAGGCTCCTCAGTTTTTAAATGCTCTGCGCGGTAGATTCAAAACTACGGCGGATTAGTGTTTGAAGAGGATGCCTTATGTAATAGGCATGTTCGTCAATGATTACGGGGCCACTACTAAATATTAGGTTTTCTTTATCTCCTTACAGGAGTCAAACCTATAATTTTGTCATCTCTGTAATATGTTGCGTTAAAAAACAATCTCTCACTTTCTCTATAAACTTATTTTCCAGGCTACCCTGTCCCGCTGGAGTAGTACAATTTGCCCAGTTAATCCTTGGCAAATTGAAATCTCCAATCAAAATCTTATATTTGTTCTCTCTATTATCTATACAGTGGAGCCCCCATCCTAGCTGCTAATCGGTTCCGCAGAAATAGAGCTAGGATTGAAACAGCCAAGATCGGGGCACTGTTCTTATGGGTAAAATTCAATCGGTTCCGTGCTCATGCCAAAATTTGCGTCTTTTTCTATTTTTTGCCTATGAAAACATGTTTTATTGTACACAAATTAAATGTTATGCATTATACTGTATCATATAATACACCATAGAATAAGTTTTTAATAACTAGAAAAGAAAGGCCCAATATCTAAACAATTACCGCACTTTTTCCCAGTGTTAGGCTATGAAAACATGTTTTTTGTCTAGGCTACATCAAGTAGCCTAGGCCTAAATCTTATGCATTGTAAATAATAATGTAGACATGGCTAAATGACAGTCCTAACCATAAATACTGTAGATTGGGGCATTGTTTCTATCATGCGAAATTTTTTAGGCCTAGCCTAGGCCTAGGTTCTAAATTCGTCCAGCCACCCCTCAAGTACCCATTTCGCCCCAAATACATCCAATAAATACATATTATGAGGAAAATACGTATAAATACGTATTATGAGAAGATTACTTACCACACAGATTTTATTATAAATCATTGTCATATTTAGCCTAGCCTAGGCTAACATCGTCTAGGCTAGGCATTTCAATCGCTTTCGTCCGACATGGACTGGTCTTTGCTCTGTGTTTTGAGCATGAAATTCCTTCATTGCTACCACCAGGCCAACCATCCTTACCTTTGGATACCTTTGGATGTGTTCGCCGCTCTTCTAGCGGCACCAAGGAGCGCGACGCCCCTCGTTATGGGTGGTGATTTGGTGCAGTAGACTGTTTGAAGCGACAGCTCGCTCCCTTGCGAGGATGGGCTCGTCTGGCACTTTTTGCAGTTCGACATCTAGGGCTCTCTTGAAGTTGTCTAACGAGATGTCCCTCATGTCTCTTACTCGCCGTGGGAGTTTGTTGAAGAGACGTGGGCCTCTGTGTGATAACCAGCCCTCTCGCAGAGAGCCCATAGCACCCCTGTTATTCATCCGGGGGATTTCGCATTCCCAGCCTCTCCTATCACTGAATTTCATGACTATCGGAGCATGTAGGTTTGGTACTAAACCCTCTGCGATTTTCCACGTGTATATTATTAGGTAACGTTCTCTTCTACGTTCCAGTGAGTACAGATTCAGTGCTCTTAAACGCTCCCAATAGTGTAGATGTTTTATCGAACTTATATGCGAAGTGAAATTTCTTTGTACACTCTCTACGTCATTTATTTCACCTGCTTTGTATGGGGATGTTAATACGCTACACTATTCAAGCCGCGGTAGCACTAGAGATTTGAAGAGCGTTATCATAGGCAATTCACCGCGTGTTTTAAAAGTACGCAGAATCCAACCCGTTAGACGTTTCGCAGCCGCCACTTTGACCTGGTTATGTACTTTGAAACCCATATTTTCAGACATTAATACCCCAAGGTCTTTCACACTGTCTTTCCGTTCTATTATGTGGTTAGATTCTGTTAAGTAATTTGTAATTTCTTTAACACCATTATTATCTCCGTACCGTATTAATTGGAATTTTTCCTCATTGAATTGCATGTTGTTTTCCCTGGTCCACTGGAACACTACATTCATGTCTTCCTGCAGTCGGCCCGTGTCCTCTTGTGTGTTTACTATCTTGCTTAATTTTGTGTCATCAGCAAAAGACGACACCGTACTGTGTCTGGTGTTGGTATCTATGTCTCAAATTAGTATGAGGAACAGAAGGGGCGCTAACACTGTTCCTTGGGCACTGAGCTTTTGACATCCGAAGGCTCAGAAGTGACTTGGTTTACTGCTACCGATTGTTTTCGGTTTACGAGGAAATTGTATATCCACCGTCCGATTTTCCCAGTTATACCTTTTGCTTTCAGTTTGTGGGCTATTATACCATGGTCACATTTATCAAATGCCTTAACAAAATCGGTGTAAATGACATCCACGTTTTTCTTTTCTTCTAGCGCTTTAAGAATTTTGTCATAGTGTTCCAAAAGTTGTGAGAGACATGATCTTCCCGCTCTGAACCCATGTTGACCGGTGTTGTGTAGTTCATTTGTCTCCATGAATGTTGAAATTTTGCTTCGCAGGACTCGCTCGAAAACTTTAATGATGTGAGAGGTTAGAGCTACCGGGCAGTAGTTTTTTGGTAGTGCTTTACTCCCTCCTTTATGCAGTGGGGCAATTATTGCGTTTTTCAAGCTATCTGGCATGTCACCAGTGTCTAGACTCCTTCTCCACATTATAGACAGGGGTTTTGAGAGGTTTTCCTTACATTTTTTCATTAGGATCAAATTCCATGAGTCCGGGCCTGGTGCCGAGTGGGATGGCATGTTGGAAATGGCCTCTTCTATGTCTTTTGGACCGAAATCAATATCCAGCATCTGAGGGGTTTCCGTGGGGGAGGTTTCCATGAAAAATATATTTAGGTCTCTGATGACTTTTGTTTCATCAGGCTCACTGAATGCCATTTCATACTGCCTGCTTAAGAGTTCGCTCATTTCCTTTTTGTCCCCTGTGAAAGAGCCGTCCCCTTTGCTCAGTGGGCCGATGTTTGATGTTGTTTTAGCCTTTTGTTTGGCGTATGAAAAGAAGTATTTGGAATTTTCCTTTATACCTGCAATAGCTTTCCTCTATCACTATCACTAGATGTACTAGAGGTTATAATAAATGCGAGAGATAAGGGGTTCAGGCACAAAAAGGCTTGCAAACGGTTGTTTTGTCAACACAGATACTAGCTAAACTGCAAGCGTCTGCTTAGTGATGACGTCATACAAAGATGGCGGCATCTTGCGCATTTGACGATCGGATCTCGGATTCACTCGGATTTCGTCTCTAAACGGCAAGCTACTGGCAGATTCTTTCGTTATGTTAAAACAAAATTATTGTTTTTGTTTGTTTTCTAGTTTTATGTCGAGTTTTTCGTTATTTTTGCTATTTTTTCGGGTTTCGGCTGGGATTTTGATGCGAGAATTGAGGCTTTTGGCGCGAGAATTGAAATGGGGAATATTTGGTGTGTGGTGCGAGAATTGAATCAACGAAGACCGGTGTAGCGAAGATGGGGGCTCCACTGTATGTAGTAGTTCTTCTTGGGTGTCAGTGGCAGTGTCGAGCATCAGGAAAGTCTTGGTAGCATACGCACCCTTAAAGCACACTATCACCTCCTGGTCCAGGGGCTGTAGGAGAGACGGGGCATGAACATCACTTTTACGTTAGGGTGCCGATCAACCAACAATCGGGAATGTCCGTGTGCGTTGTCAAGCAATAACAGTGCTTTAAAAGCAAAGTTTTGGCGGGCATAATATGTTTCCAAGTCCTTCACAAAATGATTATCGAACCATTCGAGGCTCAACGCTGACGACATCCAGGCCTTCTTGTTGCTCATCCAATGCACATTCAACTTGGCCATGTCCATATTGCGATAAGGCCTTGGCCTCTTTGCCTTATGGATGATTAGAGGCTTCATCTTGCAGGTGCCGGAAGCATTGCAAGTCAACAAGATGGTTACACGTTCTTTGGCCATTTTGTAGCCCCTTGCTGCCTTCTCCTTGCAAGAAATGTAAGACCTTTTAGGCATTTTCTTCCAGTTGACTCCCGACTCATCAGTTAAAAATCTGATCAATGTTGTAGCCATCGGCCACAATAACCTCACGTAAGAAAGCAGGGTATTCGTTGGCTGCAGCATTGTCGGCGCTTGCTGTTTCTCCTGTTATCCGAACACTTTTAATTTTGTTTCGTTTATTGAAGGACATCAACCACCCAGCAGATGCTTTAAAGGGTTTGGGGTTCTGTACATTGTTCATTCGAGCCACTTCTGCATAATATTTCTTCGCCTTTTCTCTGATCATCCGTCCGTCTGTCGGCACATGATTCTTGTTTTGCCTCGCCAAATACCTCACCATTAGCTTCTCTGTCTTCTTTAGGATGACATTTCCCACTTTTATCGACGCCTGAGTACCTTCTGCTGGGTTTCCCTTCATAATGTTGACAATCTTCTCCCTGTCCTTCCAAATGGTGCGAATTGTACTCTCGTTAACTTCATGTCGTCTTGCCAACTCAGCTTGTCTCTTCCCCTTTTCTAACTCCTTCACGATGTCATATTTTTGTGCGTACGTAAAGATACGGCGCTTCTTGGGCGGCATGGCGGCGAGGTTAGGTCACAGAAAAAAAGGCACTTTGAGAACCACGGCGTGTGTTACAACACACGCAGTGGGGGGGGTCGGTACGTGAGGCGAACAATGGTGGAACTGGGGAAGGACGCTGGGGAGGGAATAACATACCTGGACGAGCCGCAAGTGACGTCACTGGACCAGGGAGGGAGACGGAACAGCCTCGCCAGGCCCAGGAGAGAGAAAACTGCCCAGCTGGACCCCGCTTCATTGTAAGTATTGACCGCGCTAATAACATTTTGGATATTTGGGGTGTACCGCGTGCCACCATCCGCGCTTCTTAAACTCGCGTTATTGAAGGACCAACTGTATTGTACTGTAGATGTCCGGGAAAGCCGAAATCCAGCAATTGGGGGTACGGCAAATGAAGGGTCGAGTGTCCTTTGGTTCAAAGTAACCCTCACCAGACCCATCCCTGGGAGTTGACTCAGCTCCCTCCGTCCCTACCTCGGAACTGCCAGATTGGACGTTAGGCCTTGTAGATGTAGAGGCGGAGGGCGGTGGCCGCGACTCCGGCGGTTGCCGGTGCTGCGACTGCGTCTCCTCCGGTTGCAAAATTATTGGTAAATCTTTTAACTCACACGAATCTAAGAATTTCTTCTTCAATCGAGTTGTCAACTTGTGGAATGGGCTTCCCCGAAACGTTATAGACTGCATCACCGTTGATTCATTTAAACTCCGCCTAGACAAATATCTCGCATCAAACCCGCGACTGACTGCGTTTGTAAATGAATAACTTTATTTTATCCCCCCCCCTCAGTTACTAACCCATATGTCCCCTACTAACTTCCTAATCCTGCCACGGACATTAGTTCCAGGGCAGTAATTCCCTTTCAAATGTTCCCTTACCCACTCTAAACCACTGTTTGGACACTTGATCCTCAGTGTTTTGGAGGAGGACAAGCAACCTAGAAGGGTCACTAGATCTGTTGTTGCTTGATTTCCTTTGTACTCCTTTGTACTCCTTTGTACTCCTTACGGGACCGTTTATGACCCTTATCTGATTTGCTATGGCTTGACGTCGCCGCGTCATCCTTGCTTCTCTTGCTAGACCTTGAAGTCTCTGCTGAAGACTGAGAAGACCGCTTCAGGAGCGACCTGGACCTGGACCTGGACTGGTCCTGTGGCGAAGTAGAACACGCCCTCTTATGCCTTACTAGAGTCACTTACTTACAGTTTTCTTACAGTAGATCCTCTGGAAAAGGCAAACTGTCACTACTACTCACCAACTCTTTCGAAATAATTTTGGGTTTAGATATATCTTTGGAACTTGACTTAGAAGGGGGAGATTTCAGCACTGGTGACTTTATTACAAGATGGTCCCACAGAGCCTCATCATCACAATGTAATGCCTTATGGGCACTGTCTTTAGAATAGGCATTACATATAGTTTTAATCTCTTTTAGTGCCACTAGGCATGATTGGTCTTTTTTGTTAAACAATTAATTTCTGAGGTCAGTGCAAATAGGACATCGCTTAGAAACCCAAAGACCCCGAGACCTATCGAGGCATTTAACACACTTAACGCACAACTTATGTGCAAAGATCGGAATAAGAGAGCAAGTGGGTGTAGCACAAAGAGTGACTAGAGGCATGATGGAGCTAACGAACTACCCTGCCGGGATCGGCCCCCTCCCCTGCAGTCCTGTGCTGCTACAGATGTGCTGTGATCTGGAAAGGAATATTTCTAGGAATCAATGCTCATAAGAATAAACCGAGAGGTTCACACATCAAAACACCCCAAATACGCCGGATGACCCTTTCGTATTGTGAACTGCTTACCTGTGACTAATTATCACTGGTCCATATTAACCATTTAATTAACTAACTAATCGTCTACCAGGACCTGAGTGATAGTTAATTACCTCACTGGACTTTTCCGCCGGGCGTTATTAGTCAATTCAAGCCGCGGGAGTCTAGTGGTACACCACACCACGCCGGGTTTATTGGAATTTTCCTTTCTCGCCTGCAAGGCGAGCATCTGGCATCAATACTCGGTAAAGATCGCCGGAAGAAAAAAACAAATTTTGAAGGTACCGACTTGTCTGAGTAAGTCAGCCACCAAAAAAAAAAAAAAAAAAAATCAGTCAGAACGTCTCTTGACACCTTGCTAACATGTATAATATCACCACATGAAAGCGAAGGTCACATCTGAGGGCTAAAACACAGTATTAATTAAGCAATAAAAAATACCCCTAGCCTACTAAGAATACCCCTACTGAGGCTGGCCACGAGTCTCATGGTCATTATTTCGATGAATATGATACCCTTACCTCCGATGATGACACAGCAGCAGCGAACGTAGAAAACCCCACACCAGAGGGGAAAAAGAGCAAACTACGATTCTGGAAAGTTCCACACCACGTGGGGCAACTCTTAGACCAGAACGTCTGCTATAATATACACAATATGCAACTACCTCATAGGGATGGCTAGAAGCATAGTTCCGCGGATGTATATAGCCTCCTAAATAAATATATTCAATTTTTTTCCAGCCGAGGGTAAATTGTCATGTTTCTATCTTTATTACTCTGTTATAAGGTAGATTTTGTAGCGAAATATGATGCTGATTATGAAAACTTGGCATTAATACGACACACAACCATAGTAGTTTCATATTTGTCCATTAACCCTTGTCTAGCGGGGTGTTTTGGGCTATTTTGGGCATATTCAGGCCCTCCTGAATGATCAATCAAGTATCTGCATGAAAAGAAATGTATTCAGCAAAAAACTAGGCGCTAAAAGCTTCAAAATGAGACCAGAACGAGCTACGTAGCACTCGTGGTTCTCATGCTGTGGTGCCACCAACATGGGAGTTTAGCATATAGCGGTATATTTTTCTCAGCTATGCTCACTACTGGCTACACTGCCGGCCTCTCGAGAACACAGGGAGCGTGAGTCAGTGGGTGGCGGTAAGCCCTGGTTGTCGGACGTGTGGCCTGCTGCGCTCCCGGCCATTTGCACTCGATTTTAACCCTTTAAAAGCCTTAATAATGCTCCTAACTTGCTGCAAATTGGTGCACGACTTAAGTCGAGCGCCGCTCTTTAAGGGTTAAGTATCGATAAATCAGGTACTAAGGGATTCAATTTACCATCAGCTGGGAAAAAATAGACTATAGTACAGTAAACTTCCGTTAATCCGAAGGGCAGCGGACCGGCCCTCGTTCGGATTAGTGGATTATCGGACTTTACCCCTATGAACCTGTGTATGACGAAAACATTGAGGCATTAGGCCACCCAAATGACACAATGGTGCACACACACATATCATATGTTCATGAAATCACTTCAAAAGTTTACCATTGTCATTGTAGCCTATTACCTACTTCAAAACATTCAGATTAATGATCAAAGGAATCTGCTGATATAAACGTCTTCTTCTTCTTCCGTCTACTAGCGAGTTTGTCTTGCTCTTGAAGATCAGATCAGATGTGGTTCGGGAAGTAATGCCTTAACAACGGCACTTCCCTGAGAGGTTCTTGTAATTTTCATTTTGTGATTTTCCTTTTGTGACGTGCTCTGTTATATTATATTGTATTGAAAGCACCCTTGTCTTGTTGTCTTGAAAGCACCCTTGGGACGCTCCGATCACTGAACTATAAATAGTAGCGTATCGGAACGTCCAAAGGTGCATTTTCAAGCTCAAGACTAATACGTCCAAAGGTGCGTTTTCAAGCTCAAGACTGAATGCGCTTGCAGAAAATGCGGTTCAAGCCAGTAGCGCATCGGAGCGTTCAAGAGCAAAACAAACTCTCTAGCAGACGATGTGGAAGAAGAAGAAGAAGAAGGTGTTTACGTTTATATCAGTAGCTTCCTTTGACCATTAATCTGAATGTTTTGAAGTAGGTAATAGGCTACAATGACAATGGTAAACTTTTAAAGTGAATTCATGAACATATGATATGTGTGTGCTCCATTATGTGTCATTTGAGTGGACTAATGCCTCAAAAAGGGGACTTTGGGACTTCTTGAAATTCGGACCATCGGGTGAATTCGGATTTGGCCTCAAATTGAAAAATTCGGACTATTGGGAGATTCGAATCATCGGTCGTCGGATTAACGGACTTTTACTGTATATAGCAAAGCTAAGGCGCAGAAAACAAAAACAAATACACATGGCGCAGGCGTTCGATGCGGACCGAGTGGGCGCCTACACACAAGTACCCTATTTTAACACTTCCCTGCGGACGTACCAATGGGGCCGCCAGTCCTAGCTAGTCTAAACCTATTCTAGAACATCTCAGATAAATACAAATGAGCAAAAGACTCACTAGAGTTGAACGAACGTCGAATAAAGCGGAGGACAGGCTAGGCACCTCTACACAGTACGGCCGCAGGGGAAGGAAGAAGGAATGGCGTCGCTTGGTTCAGCGTCTCGGGTAGAATCCACAAAAGACATCCACGAGTTGGAAAGCTTTAACCAACTGAGCCCCAGCTAGTTATAAATAAATGTACCACCAGGGACCGGCAGCTTTTGATTTTTTTTTTTTCCAGAAACAATAGCGAATGGGTTAGGAATGAAGGAAAAAACACAAAAAACCGATCCCCTAGGTCAAAAAGGGGTCCTACGGTGCGCCCGAAAGTCTATTTTACAAGAGTAAAAATTTGAAGGCAAAAACACCCAAAAACCATGTTTTTGCGCGATCACGCGCATGCGGTTGGACTTTGAAAGTTTTCAACCATCGGCAAGGTTGCGTGGGATACTTACACATTCCCATACAAATCTGAGCCCTCTAGGTGCCATAGGACCGGAGTAATTAACATTGATGACACGTCGTCGCTGGGGTTTAACGTTACAGTACATACATTGCCGACGACACGTCGTCGCTGGGGTTCAGTGGGTTAATATAACAATTATTAAGTTAATTTTTCTTTTTTCTTTTTTTGCTAAGTTTTTTTCGTAGTGAGTACCCAATCATAAAGACGATTCCATAAGAGAATTAGCGTTGCACTTATTATGTTAGTACTCTTTCCTCTGCGGCGGGTGTTTGAAAGAGCTATTATTTAATAGGCATATCGTCAATGATGGAGGGGCCACTAATAAATAGGCCTACATAATAAATAATCCATGATCAATAATTAATAAATTGTTGAACGAATATAAACAGACCGTAGCCGCGGTCGGCAGAGCGGTAGCGCTGCATTCGGACGAAGGTCGGAATTCCTACCTAACTCGCCGTAATATTTCTCACCTCACACAATAACTACACAATGTAGAATGTTCTAGTCTTCACCCATCGCACGGCATCGACCATATCTACATCTGGTATTCATAAAAACTTGATTAGGCCATAGATTTGCAGAGATATGAGTATCGGTAAATGACGAACTTCGGGAGTAAACAATGCATTCTAGCCTTTCGTCCTGCTTACTAACTTACAGTTTCTTACAGTTTCTTACAGTAGATCCTCTGGAAAAAGGCAAACTAGGCCTGTGTATCCAGCTCAGTACCAGTACTTGCACTGCTGCGGTCGTTCACGGTGTTGGCGGCGGCGGTAGCAGACGCAACATTTTTACTATTCTGTATTTTTGTTTTATAATCAAACTTCAAATCTTGTCTTCCCCATGCTTTATCAAGATTACTTTCAAACTCCCTTATTGATTCGGAATCGACTACATACTGGGGCAGTGCGTTCCTCTCATTTACCACTCTATCACAAAATGAGTTCTTTGCCTTCTCAAGCCTATTTCTTTCTTTGTAAATTTTCTTAGAGTGTCCTCTCGTTCTTGTTCCCTCCCGCATCAAGAAGATACCTTCACACACATCCTCATCATACTTTCCTGACACTATCTTAAAAGTCTCTATCATATCCCCTCTCTTTCTCCTATTATAGGTTTGACTCCTGCAAGGAGATAAAGAAAACCTAATATTTAGTAGTGGCCCCGTAATCATTGACCAGACCAGACTAGCGCATCTATCTGCCTTCACTGACATATCAAGTATACCAAAATCCTTAATACATCAACGAATGGGAAGGGTATGGTCGGGAGGGCCCCAGTCGTCAATGATTACGGGGCCACTACTAAATATTAGGTTTTCTTTATCTCCTTGCAGGAGTCAAACCTATAATTTATTAGTGGCCCCTCCATCATTGACGATTATGCCTGATATCTAAGACTGGAGGGGGACATTCGTAATCATATCATAACCATTGCAATTAGAATAGGCAGATAATCAAACAACCACATAGTATTCTTACTTTGTAAAAAATAATATATTTATGTATAAACTTTATACAACATATAAAAAGGGGTACAAGCAGGGGCGTGCTTAAAGAAGCCTGCTTGAGGACAAAAGGTAACTATGAGAATCTGTTCCCAGATCTGAAAGTTAAAGGCACCCCACTTAAATTAAGTGGTGAAAAATAAAACTTTATGTTTACATGTGCACATATAAACCCCATTATTCTAATGTGTATATTCCTTAAAATTAGACACAAATATAGAATAAATTCTTGTAGTATCGCAGATGTACTTACTAAAATGCTAATCGGAGTTGCAACTACCGAGAACTCTTAAAATTAAATTGCTTCAACAGTGTATCCCACTGAAAGAAACCATTGTTGTACTATATCCATTGTACTTCAACAACATTTCCCGTAGGCATTACTACAGAGAAATTTTAATCACAACACTTATACATTGTATCACAGCTCGTATACTCTGTACATATCCTCCGGCGGGGTCTAGGGTGTCTTATGTTACACTGACTGCACCCCCCCCCCCCCTCTTTCTTAACCTAAACAATAAGTGACTTAGAGACCCCTCTAGACCCATTGCCGTAACGCTATACACGGCATTGATGGTTTGTCGTGCTACCGACAGGTATCGAGTTAAAAACGTATGATTTGAAGCCCATAGTTCAGTAGTAGCTATGTCTTCAACAGATTTTTTTTTTTAGAAAACGTAAAGATACTGCCCATTTGCGTAAATCGTGGGCCCTTCCCACTACGCCGGGATTACTCTCTTTAATGACTTCTACTAGCAGAGAAGCCATTTTTCGTTTCATTAACCTTTTACCTGTACTCGATACCCATAAAGCACCTTGTCGGTTAAGAGGTGCCACTCTCATATACTTGGTTAAAGCTTGTACAGGACACAAATTATGGTGCACTTTACCCCGTTTCAACGCCGGCACCGTGAACTCTGAGAAAACATGTTCACTATGTTCATTCTTGGCGATGAACCCTGGGGAAGGTGCAATATGAATGCAATCATTGAGTCTACCAAACCTTATGCAATTAGGAGTGTTGCTCATCGCCGCCAGCTCAGACACCCTGCTACCTGTTGCCAAAGCCATAAGGAACACAGCCTTTTTTAATAGTAATTCAAAATCTGCCGTATTCTGATACAGACGGGAATGAAGCAAAGATTATAGGTTTGACTCCTGTAAGGAGATAAAGAAAACCTAATATTTAGTAGTGGCCCCGTAATCATTGACGAACATGCCTATTACATAAGGCATCCTCTTCAAACACTAATCCGCCGTAGTTTGAATCTACCGCGCAGAGCATTTAAAAAACTGAGGAGCCTTCATCATGAGCGCACGCGACCTCACTCATGGCTTCAGTCATTATGAATTGGGTTCTCACTACGAAAAAACTTCGTAAAAAATAAAAATAAAAATAAAAATAAGAATAACTATCTAATAAGCTTTCCATCATATCGTGGATGTACTTGTGTGGATCTTTGACCAGACGCTACTGCAGGCGTCATTCTTCCTTCACTGACATATCAAGTAAACCAAAATCCTGAATACATCAACGAATGGGAAGGGGATGGTCGGGAGGGCCCCAGTCGTCAATGATTACGGGGCCACTACTAAATATTAGGTTTTCTTTATCTCCTTACAGGAGTCAAACCTATAATTTATTAGTGGCCCCTCCATCATTGACGAACATGCCTGATTTCTAAGACTGGAGGGGGACATTCGTAATCATATCATAACTCTAGAACAGCAGATAATCAAACAACCACATAGTATTCTTACTCTTGTAAAAAAGAGATATTCGGGTGCATAAACTTTAAACTTTAAGAGGTTGGGTCGGTGGGCTTGCGACCCCCACCCGGAAAAAATATCTAAGCAAAAAAAAACGAACGAACAGCCTCGGATGCGGACGGAACCAACGTTGACGAACCACGACCGACTAAGGACATGCCTTCGGACATTCTGAGAATGGCTACGTGGAATGTTAGTGGCATGAATGATGGCACAAAAGAGAGAGAGGTTCTGGAAGTGTTAGTGAATGCCAGGCTGGATGTATGTGGAATGACAGAGACCAAATGGAAAGGTTCAGATGTGAGAGAGTGGGAGTGTGGAATGGGTGTGTGTGCTGGAGTGAGTGAAGGAACAGCGAGAGAAGGTGCATGTTTGTTTGTAAGTAGCAAATGGAAGGAATGTGTAAGAGAGTATGGGTCTGTGGGTTCAAGGATTGTGTGGGTGAGAATGAAAGTAGGAATACAAACGTGGGTGATTGTATGCGTGTATGCCCCGACAGAGGATATACTTGAAAGAAAGAAAGAGGAGTTCTGGATGAATGTGGAGGCGTGCCTGGAGAAGTTTGACAAGAACGAAAGAATATTTCTGATTGGGGATATGAATGGTAAGGTGGGTGATGGGAGGGTTGAGGGAGTGGTGGGAGGGTGGGGGGTGCCATCAGAGGTGAATGGGAGTGGTAGTGCACTTGTGGACGTATGTGTGGGGAGGAGGCTGTGGATAGCCAACACCTTCTTCCGACACAGAATGATCCGCGGATACACGTGGAAACGGATGTTGACGATGAAGGATGGGACAGTGGTGGAACGAAAGTCATTGATTGATTGTGTGTGTGTGGATGAACGAATGAAGAAATCTGTGATGGATGCTAGGGTGTGTGGGGGTATTGGAGGGGGTCTGTCTGATCGTTATGTGGTGGTGGCTAGGGTTGGGATACGGGAGAAGTGGGTGAGGAGAGCGGGAGGGAGGCGAGAGGAGGGTGGAATGGTGAGGAGGGTGGAGAGGTTGCGGGAGGGGGAAGTCAGGGAGGAGTGCGGGAGAGCAGTGGAGGGACGACTGGGTGGGTTCGACCTGGAAGTTGTGGAGGAAGTGGAGGGGATGAGCAAGGTGTTTAAGGATGAGATCTGTGCAGCATGTGAGGAGGTGTGTGGAGTGAGGAGAGGAGGGAGGGGAGTGAGGGGTGCAGCGTGGTGGACGGAAGAGGTGGGAATGGCTGTGGAAGAAAAGAAGAAAGCATATAGAGAGTGGTTGGGTAGTAGAGGGAATGAAGATTCCGAGAGGCAGAAGCGAGCGAGGTACGTGGAGAGTGAGAGGGTGGTGAAGAGAGTAGTGAGGGAAAGTGGGAGAAGAGTAGATGAGGAATTTGGAAGGAGTCTGAGTGTAAAATGGAGGGAGAGTAAGAAACTGTTCTGGAAGGAAGTCAAGAAAGTTAGGGAAGGTAGCAAGGGAAACAGTAAGGGTGTGAAAGATAAGAGTGGGAGAATGCTAGCCGAGAAGCAAGAGAGGGTCGAAAGATGGAGGGAGTACTTCAGTGAGTTGCTAAATGAAAGGAATGAAGAGCCAGCAAACATAGCTGGATGTGGTGTGGGAGGGAGAAGAGGAGAGGTGGTGGAGGGGGAGGTGGGGATCAGGAGGTCGGAAGTGTGGGAAGCCATGAAGGGAGTGGAGTTGGGGAGGGCACCAGGAGCGGGTGGAGTGTGTGGGGAGGTGTTGAGGTGTGGTGGTGAGATAGTGATAGAATGGGTATGGAAAATGTGCAAACTAGCATGGGAGAGTGCACCCGATGACTGGAAGACTGGCATAATAGTCCCCCTATGTAGGGGCAAAGGGGAAAGAGGAGTGTGTGGTAACCACCGAGGAATATGTCTTCTAAGCGTAGTAGGGAAGGTATACAGTAGGGTAGTGATTGAGAGAGTGAGAGTGAGAACGGAGAAATGGATAGGCGACGAGCAGGGAGGTTTTAGGAAGGGAAGAGGATGTGTAGATCAGATTTTTACCCTGAATTGTGTTGTGGAGAAGTATCTGGAGAAGAAACAAAAGGTGTATATTGCCTTTATGGACTTGGAGAAGGCCTATGACAGAGTGGATAGAGAAGGTTTGTGGAAAGTACTTAGAATATACGGAGTAGAGAGGGCAAGTTGCTGAAAGCAGTGAAGAGCATGTATGAGGGTGCAAAGGCGGCAGTACGTGTGGAGAGTGAGCAGAGCGAGTTCTTTGACCTGAATGTTGGTTTGAAACAGGGTGTGTGATGTCCCCGTGGTTGTTTACTGTATATATGGATGGAGTTATGAAAGAAATACTATCAAGAGCAGTGGATGTTGGTGTATCGCTGAAATGGGAGGGAATTGAGTGGAAGCTACCTATACTGCTGTTTGCGGATGATACAGTTCTGATGAGTGATAATGAATGGGAGTTGCAGGGTCTGGTAAATGAGTTTGGAACAGTGTGCGAAAAACGGAATTTGAAGGTAAATACGGGGAAGAGCAAGGTTATGGTCTTCGAAAGGGGTGAAGTCACAGAGTGTGAGGTGAAGCTGAACGGTCAGGCTATGGAGATCGTCAACTCTTTTAAGTATCTGGGCAGTGTTGAGTAAAGATGGGACTATGGATGAAGAGGTGCGGGAGAGGGTACAACAGAGAGGGTTGTAGGAACGCTAAAAGCAGTAACAAGAAATAGGGTGGTCAGTATGGAAGTGAAGAAGTCCTTGCATGACAGTGTGGTAATCCCGACACTGACTTACGGAAGCGAAGCATGGACGTTGGTTGAGAGACTCAGACCAAGAGTGAGAGCAGTGGAAATAAATTACTTAAGGAGTGCGTGCGGAGTTACATGGAGGGATAGACAGACTAATGAGGAAGTAAGAAGGAGGTGTGGTGTGGAGGTAGATGTGCTGGAAAGTGTGAAAAGGAACAACTTGAGATGGTTCGGCCATATGGAACGTATGGAAAGCGAGAGAATGACTAAGAGGGTGTACGAGAGCGAGGTGGAGGGACAGAGGGGGAGAGGTAGACCGAGTATGAGGTGGAAGGATGGAGTGAGGAAGTACATGAACGAGGGCGGTGCAGCAATGAGAGGTTCAAGTGCCGACATGGCAGAGACTGGGGGAAAACTACCCCGCCCCCTGGAACTACCTGGTCACCTGGTGCAACACCGGTACTCCGCCCTGGAAAGAGAATTTTCCGGGGATTAATGCTCATAGGGTTACACCCAAAAAATGGTACAAAATATGTGTCACAAGACCGCCGGTCAACGAACCGTAGCACTCCACCACTACTTTTCGTTTTCCTTTAGTTTCATATTAAAGATTTCAGGATATATTTACCTGTCCAGAAGATTTTAAGCATATCTTTTGAATCCTCATAAAGATGAAGTATATCTTTATTAAAGATGAAGTCTTTCAAGTATCCTTTACACTTGAAACATTAGTAAGATTCCGGCATCTTTTTATCCCATAAAAAGTCTAAGCCTATCCTAATCTCTAATCCGGCTTCTCCCAGAAGCCCTCATAGATCGCCGACTTGAAGGCCGTGATACCCTATTGTATCAATCAATTGTTTGGCAAATGATCGCGAATTGCTAATCAGTTAATATAACCACCCGAAGGTATAACCGCCGGGTTTTATATGCAATGTCAAACCAATTGTACCTGCCCCAGACCTTTTTTGTAAAAAGGTCGCCGGGAGAGAAAGACTAAACAAACAAACAACATTGTTCCAATTGTTTATTAAGGATTTCAGCATATCTTTTACCTGTTCGAAAGAATTAAGCATAACTTCTGAATCCTCATAAAGATGAAACATATCTTTATTAAAGATGAAGTCCTTCAAGTATCCCTTTACACTTGAAACACTAGTAAGATTCAGGCATCTTTTTATCCCATAAAAAGTCTAAGCCTATCTTAATCTCTAATCCGGCTTCTGCCAGAAGCCCTCATAGATCGCCGTCTTGACGGCCGTGATACCCTATTGTATCAATCAATTTGTTTGGCAAATTATCGCGAATCGCAAATTCGTTAATATAACCACCCGAAGGTACAACCGCCGGGTTTTATATGCAATGTCAAACCACTTATACCTGCCCCAGACCTCTTTGTAGAAAAGGTCGCCGGGAGGGAAAGACCAAACAAAATAACTGTGTGGAGCCCCCCTCACCGGGAATAACACAGGAAGCCTGATCCCAGGCTTGACCACAGAAAACGCAGTTTCTGATGAGCCCTCAAGCGACCAAACTCGTCGGGGTAACTTACCTATTTTAGCCATCCTGACTAAAACTCGGTAACCAAAAACGGTGTTCTCGGAGCAACGAGAAAAAACGCCGGAAAGGTAACCCACACCAAACGAGACATAACAGGAGGGCGTAATGCATAAAGCAATGAATAACACAGGAAGCCTGATCCCAGGCTCGACCACAGAAAACGCAGTTTCTGATGAGCCCTCAAGCGACCAAACTCGTCGGGGTAACTTACCTATTTTAGCCATCCTGACTAAAACTCGGTAAACAAAAACGGTGTTCTCGGAGCAACGAGAAAAACGCCGGAAAGGTAACCCCCACCAAACGAGACATTTTAACACATTTTATACAAAGGGTGTGCGCAAAAATAGGGATACCTGAACAGGAGGGCGTAATGCATACAGCAAAAACCGGGGCAAAGGTAGCCATGACAGAGACTGGAGGGAAACTACTCCAGGTTCTGCATAGACCCGCCGGGACCCAGCTCTGGAAAATTTAAAATTTCCAGGAATTAATGCTCATAAGGTTAACCCACTCATGTTCGCACACAGGTGTTAAATAACCCGCCGGGTAACGAGACGTAATACTCAACGACCACAGCTCGCTACGCGGTGGGGTTTCCTAAGTAAAAGATTTCAGAATATCTTAATTTGTCCAAAAGATTTATGAATACCCTCTGACATAATATATAAAGACCATCATGGCGTTTATAAGTGATTAAGTCTTTCCGGTGGTGTTTGTTTCCATATTAAATATTGGAAAAAAAACCCTAAAAAAGACGCCGGTCCCCAAATTATCTCGTAGATAAAAAACTGGGAAGCCTGACAAATATACGAGATCTAACTTCTGCCGAAGTATCTTTTTAGATCGCCGTATGTTGAAGGCGGCAATACAAAACGTATCCCTCAAATGTCTGGTTAACTAACTGAATTGTAAATTCGTTATTCTCATCCGTGCAAGAAACACCCGCCGGGTGTGAATAATAGTTTAAAAAACGTTAACCCCAATTGTGCCCTAAAGCGCCGTATGTTGAAGGAGGCGATACACAAAGCATCCCTCAATTGACTGGTCAACTAAACTGAATTTTGCAAATTCGGTCATCCCACCCTTCCAGGTTGCACCCACCGGGTGAATTAAAGTTTAAAAGTTAACCCCAATTGTTCCCATCCCCACTTCTTTGAAACAGATCGCCGGGGAGGAAATACAACTACAGCATAGTTTTATATTGGCTTTGCAAAACCGAAAAAACTACAAACAACACGTGTCCGTATGAACACTGTTAGATGGGTACAGCCAACCCGCCGGGAATCAGAAGGAGCCTGAAACAGGCACCCCAGAGACGCAGTCCTGGGGAGCCACAGACACACACCCGCCGGGGAAACAAGCCTGTTTTAAACCACGCGTGGCCAAAACTTGGCAACCAGCCGGGGTTATCAAGGTGAAACCGAGAAAAACCCGCCGGAAAAGACCCACCCCGTCCAGATACCATCTGAACGCAACACCGGACCGAGGCGTAGCTAAAACACAACTAACGCCGGGCCCAACATAGTCCGTGGAATTAGCCAAAACACAACTAACCCAGGACACATAAATAGTCCGTGGAATTAGCCAATACACAACTAAACCAGGATACACATGACACAGTAGTACATATTTAGAAAATAAATCAATAACACTTGTATATGTGATAAAGCTACGAGAGGCTGGCTAGGCCTAGGCAGACGGATAACAGTAACATGTCGGAAAATAAACAAAAAGCACTGAATTATATCACAACAGGAATCACCGCCAACACACCACTGTAGCAAACACTTCCGGCAAAGGGAAGAACTGACTCGGGACCCAGAAAAAACTTCACTAAGTGAAGAAAAATACGCTGGGAACGACAGCAAAAATACGCTACCTCATCAGAAAGATAAAAGGAAGCAATAACGCGTAATGAAAGCCGCCTGCATCACAAAGCTAGCTTAACTGTGAAAAAATTCACCTGTCCACAACAGGACCACGAGGGTACATCCGAAATAGATGCCCCAAACATACGACCCAAAATACACTGCACTGCGGGCAACCAGCCCAGGACACTCCTGCTACGCATATCCTAACCTTACTCGATACATCCCGGAGTAAACAAATGAGAAAAAACTCACTAGGGACGCAACAAATGCGGAACCCGCGGAGCGTGGGGAGACAGGTCCGGGCAGGCTGAGCGCAGAGCAGAGAAGGAAGAATGACGCCTGCAGTAGCGTCTGGTCAAAGATCCACACAAGTACATCCACGATATGATGGAAAGCTTATTAGATAGTTATTCTTATTTTTATTTTTATTTTTATTTTTTACAAAGTTTTTTCGTAGTGAGAACCCAATTCATAATGACTGAAGCCATGAGTGAGGTCGCGTGCGCTCATGATGAAGGCTCCTCAGTTTTTTAAATGCTCTGCGCGGTAGATTCAAACTACGGCGGATTAGTGTTTGAAGAGGATGCCTTATGTAATAGGCATGTTCGTCAATGATGGAGGGGCCACTAATAAATAACGCCTTGTCAAGAGACCAGGTAGGCATGAGCTGACGGGGAGGTGGGCGGAGTTTGAAGCATGCTCTTATGAAACCTGTTTCTTCCGCCTGTGGTATGGTTAGACCTGTAAGGTCAAAGAATGGCACCCTGATAGTTGTTAAGTGATTTTTTAGAGTCACTACAGATAGACGTTTCTGTTCAAACAAATAGTTTAAATAATGAAAAACTAACGCCACCGAAGGTACTGTCTGTTCTGTTCTAACTATCCAAGAAGTAAAGGACTGCCAATGAGATTGATATTGCCTCTTGGTAGATTGTGTGTACTGATTCATAAATTTATCTGTCACGTCTCTACCATACGGCGTTAGCCACTTGGCCTCCTGAATGTCCACAATGCAAAAGTCAGCAAGGTCTTTAGGTTGCCAATCGTGTCTAAGTGGATATACCCCACCGGGTTCGGACACCACATTCTCAATTGCTGGTACCACAACTGCGCCGGCCACAGGGGCGCGATTAACGAGACTACGCCTCGATAATCCTGTAGTTTGTTGACTACGTGGCACATTAGAGAAGCGTCTGGTGGCGGAAACAGATAAATGGAACTCCACCTGTTCCAATCCGTCACCAATGCGTCGGGCCCCCCCGCCGGCGTTAATGTCCGGCGTGTGAGGTACCGAGGGAGTTTGTGATTCTCCTCTGACGCAAACAGATCCACTTGTGGACGGTAAGGCTCTGCAATCATTTGATCGAAAATGTTTTGCTTGAGTGCCCACTCTACTGTTGTGCTCTGTCTCCGTGACGTCTGCCCAGACGTTTGCTACGCCTGGGAGATATGATGCATGAAGATGAATGTGCAGCTTGTTGGCTAGCACAAAAATCTTTTCTGACACGTCTAGCAACTTCTGAGACCTCGTTGACCCTTGTTTCTGAATGCAGTGAACTGCATTGAGATTGTCCATCCTGAAGGCCACCGACTTTTCCCGTAAAGTAGAGCCGTGAACCTGAAGGAAATACAAGGGGACTAGTAACTCTTTGAGATTTATGTGAGAGGTTTCTGAAGGGGACCAAAGCCCTTGACCCTGATGCCCGAGGTTTGACTGAAAGCCCCAACCTATCGTTCCTGACGCATCCGTGTCCACCCATACCGTCGGCGGAGGAGAGGTCCATGACATGACTGAGTGCAACATTTCCCTCTTCGCCCAGACCGCTAGTAAGCTGTGTATTAATGTTGGGATAGGCCATAATTTTCCCGCCGGTAAGAGTGGGAAATATTTGTTGCCCTCCAAGATTAAACGTTTGACTTTCAACCGGCCCAACTTCACAATTAGTTCAACCCAGTTGAGAGAACCGACTAGAGATTCCCAGAGTCTCCGTGTCGTAGTCAGACTGTGGAGAGACATAAAACAAAAATTGCAAAATCTGTTTCGATTGTCCACACTCTGACTCAGAGTGAGAGACGCTGTGTGCCAGACCAGCCCTATCCACTGAATTACTCGTGAGGGAACAAGGTTTGACTTTACCAAGTTGACCTTGAATCCTAGAGATTTGACATGGTTTAACGTAATGTTGACATGAGTGTTGCATAACTCTTCTGTCTCTGCCACCACCAGCCAGTCGTCCAGATACCACAAGATCCTGATCCCCTGTTCCAAAACGGGCATCAGGGCTTGCCGGACTAATTTTGTGAAAATGCGTGGCGCTAGATTTAATCCAAACGGCATCCTTTGAAAGACATAAGTCTGATGCATTATTCTTAAAGCCAGAAATTTTTTAAAATCTCTTGTTGACCGGGACGTGCCAATACGCGTCTGTCAGGTCTAATGAACACATCCATCCTCCCGGCGGATGTGTTAGCCTGATTTGATTCACTGTCAGCATCCTGAAGGACACGTTGTGAATGTGGAGATTCAAATAAGACAGGTCTACGACCGGTCTCATCTGAATACTGTCCCTTTTTGGTACTAGAAATAGTTTGGATGTAAACACCGGGTAAGTCGGGGGGACTGGGATAATGACACTCTTGGTAATCATCACCTGAACTAGTGACTCCACCTCTAAAGAAACATGAGTGGCCTCTGTCGGCTGACGTAAGCGAGGTCGCCGGAGCCACTGCCAAGTGATGCCTTTGCGTACCACAGTCCTCGCCCATGATCTTAATGGCCATGCCTGATGACACGCCCGGAATGACCCAGTTAGCAGACTGGGGTTCGCCGGCTGGACTACTCTCTGTTCCAACACGCCTTTGACTGGCCCCGGGAGTGAGAGAGACCTTAGTTTTTTGCTGGTGGTGGTGTACTCTTGGATGACTGGCTGGGTTTGGCTGGAGGCGGGCCCTGACCTGGTCGTTGGTGAAACCTGTGGCCTTTACCTGAGAATTTACCCTGTTTATACCTGACGTGAGCCTGACCCTGGGTGGAAGAGGACTTAGGCTGATGAAAAGGCTTCGACCCACTAGCTTGAGCTTTCGAAACTGGTTTGGGTTTAGGGAAAGTAAAGGTAGGCTTCTTAGGTTGAGAGGGACTTTGTTTGAATGCTTGTGCCATATTGAAAACAGTCTTCCAAACTGCTGGAGAAATCAAAGAAGGGGTTAGAACTGGAGACAGAATTACTTGGCTTGCAATACGGTCAGGAAGTTTCTTTACTAAGAACATCCTCAGATCCTGCCTTGCTCGAACCGCCTCTAATAAGGCTGTCCGAATATCTCCTAAAGACTGAATGGAAGTTTGGAGAAGCAAGCGCCGGGAAAGTTCAATGGCCTTCCTGACTTCCGCAGTTTCGATTGCCTGAGAAGAGCGTAACAGAGACTTTGTTACTTGCTGAGTAACAATATATTGTGAAAACAGTCTAAACGCTTTTCCTCTTAACCTAAACTCGCGGTCTAGGTGAGTTGGGGAAGGCGTGCTAAATGGATCTTTTAATTCGCACAAATTGATTTTAGGGGCAGCCAAGAAATCAAACAAAGCAGAGGGGACTCCTCCGGCACTAAAAACCGGAAGAGAGAACCAAGAATGGTGCTCTTGAGGGATTTGGTGAGAAGACTTTGTAGTGAAAGTAGTGGCAAAATTTTGAACCTCTGTTTCCCAGTCCACCCAAGGTCCCGTACCCAACTGCCCCACCTGCAAGACTGGATTAGAGGCTGAGTCTGTGATCGGAAACATATCCAATTCCGGCGTCAAAGCAGAAAGTGCCTTGATGTCGTTAAAGCCATCATTCTTAGTCCAGTCAGAAAAAAGCTTTGAAGCTGAGGCAGGGGGTAGGGCTGGTGTTGATGCATACACAAAAAAGTCATGGTTATAATAACTGGGAATGGCCTTAACCCTCTCACCACGGAAGGGCTCTTGAACGCCCATAAAAAAGCATATAACAGGTACCCGGAAGGGCTCTTGAACGCCCAGTGGTTGAAAGCCTGTGAGCTTCGTGTGCGAGGCGTCGGTCCGACGCATGTAAACAACAGCCGGCTGGACCGACGCCCCGCATCTCCGGCCACAAGAAGGAGAGCGTCGCTTGTTCGTGTGTGCCTGTATGTTGTTAAGTATCGAAAAGTAGTGTAAAGTGACTGTTTTGGCCATAAAGTTATCTCCAATGAAATCATCATCACAGCTCAACCAGTTGACTTAGAGAGCTCTACTTAATGCCATTCTACAGGTAAATAAGACAGCTATGCTTGGGGATGCGCGGGAATGCGGGAAGCAGTCTGATTAACAAATATACGATAGCCTAGCCTAGACGTTTTTCGGCCAAAACACCCGGGTTTCGAGGAATATATATATAATACATAGCCGGGGCTGGAGGGTTAATATGAACATCTAAAACATCGCCTTGACTATCCAATGCTCTGAGTTTTCTAGACTTATTGCCTTGGATTACCCACTCATGTGGTACAGGGAGCTCCCCCGAAATAGTAGCTTGTGCTGCCTCTGGCTTAGTTGGTAACATTGCTACCCATGACTCATCAGGCCCGTATAAAAGAGGCATAGCTCCTTTTCTGACTGGTGCCTTGTTTAAATGGGGGGGAGTTATGTCTGATATGACCCGCACATTGGAAGTAGTGAGAGCTGCTGTGCCTGGCACAGTGGAAATTGAATCTGACACAAGAGGAGGGTTAGGTATTTTAGCTAAAGCAATGGATGTAGCCAGAGGTCGCACATTCGTTGACGTCGCGGGAGCTTCCATACCAACTGTAGGAGTTTCCGGCGTAGGGCCAAAGAACTTATTAAGTGCATTTAATAGTAACCCATCTATCTCTTCCGTAGTTACATACCTAGCAGATGACAAACTCCGTGGAGATTCGACAGTACCATGAGAGTCTTCTAGGTGGTGACCTGACTCTTCAACTTCCATCTCTGAGACCAGAGAACGCTGTTCTTCATCCCTTAAGTCTGGCCTCTCATGGGAAGATCCCGCCGAAGCCGGGACCTCCACGTGCCGCCATGTTAGATCTGGGATAGAAGATGGGACATCGGCATCCCGGTGGACGTCAGCCACTACTTGCGTCACAAAAGGATGTGTGCTGTCCTGCCAGGGCTGTGAGTATCGCCATACACCTTGGCTGTGGCTGTTACTCGCTTGCGAGCCTGGTATACTCCCCAATTGGGAGCCCTCACCCGAGCACCCTAGCGGTTTATAGTTTCCGTAAGATACTTCTAAATCTGAGGCTGACACACGTGACCTGGTAGAGAAAGCATGAATATCAAGTGATGAAATGTCCGCCGGGGCATCCTCCACCACATTCTCTGACTCCACCCCCGACCTGTCAGATTGGACGTTAGACTTGGAGGGGGTAGATGCAGAGAGCGGGGTACCAGGCTCTGGCGACAGCCGTGAGTCCGTTCGCGCCGGAGGATCCCTTTTGGATGATTTATGACTCCTACTAGACTTATGTTTAGTTCTAATAATGTCTTTAGGTCCCCTACTCTCTTCCTTTGTCCTCTTCCGTGGAGGTGAAGAAGAGTGGCCCGAAGCTTTCACCTGCTCCCTCAGGGGTGACCTTGACTTGGACCTCGTCGCCGATGCCAAGGGTGATGGAGAGCGAGGCCTCTTAGATTTGCCAGGGGAGGGTGTGGGAGCCTGTCCCCGCCCAGTCTCGGAGGCCTTACGTGTACGTATCTTACTCTTAGGGGGGGCATGTTTAATAATTAACAGTTCCCAAAGCTCAAGGTTATCACATTGCAATGCTTTATGAGCTACATTTGTTGAATAAGTAGCGAGAAGTTGTTTTACTTCTTGCAAAGCCACCGCCGCAGTATTATCTTTTTGAATCAAAATTTTAACACTTAAGAGGGTACAAATAGTGCAATTCTTTGTCACCCATATCCCCCGTGACCGATCGAGGCATTTAACACATTTAATGCACAGCTTGTGCGCAAAAATAGGGATACCGGAGCATAATGGCGTTGAACATAAAGCAATGAGAGGTTCTATGGCCGACATGACCGAGACTGGCGGAAATCTACCCACCCCGGGGATCTACCTGGTCACCTGGCGCCACGCCGGTACTCCGCCCTGGAAAGATAATATTCCCAGGAATTAATGCTCATAAGGTTACCCCAAAATGTTTCAAAAACATGTGTCATAAAACTGCTGGTCAACGAACCGTAGTCCTCAACCACTACTTTTTGCTGTCCAGCAGTTTCAAATTAAAGATTTCAGCATATCTTTACCTGTCCAAAAGATTTAAGCATATCTTCTGAGTCTTCATAAAGATGAAGCATATCTTTAATAAAGATGAAGTCCTTCAAGTATCCCTTTACACTTGAAACACTAGTAAGATTCAGGCATCTTCTTATCCCATAAAAAGTCTAAGCCTATCTTAATCTCTAATCCGACTTCTACCAGAAGCCCTCATAGATCGCCGTCTTGAAGGCCGTGATACCTTATTGTATCAATCAATTGTTTGGCAAACCATAGCGAAGTGCAAATCCGGTAATATAACCACCCGAAGGTACCACCGCCGGGTTTCATATTAAATGTCAAACCAATTGTACCTGCCCCAGACCTCTTTGCAAAACAGTCGCCAGGAGGAAAAGACCAAACAAGCAAACAGCATTGTCTTGAAGGCCGTGATACCTGATTGTATCAATCAATTGTTTGGCAAACCATAGCGAATTGCAAATCCGTTAATACAACCACCCGAAGGTACCACCGCCGGGTGTCATATTAAATGTCAAACCAATTGTACCTACCCGAGACCTCTTTGCAAAAAGGTCACCGGGAGGGAAAGACCAAACAAACAAACAGCATTGTTTCAATGGCTTTGAAAAGCCAAGAAAACCATATCCAACAGGTGTCAGCATGATCACCTAGATAAATGTGTGGAGCCCACCTCGCCGGGAATAACACAGGAAGCCTGATCACAGGCTCGACCACAGAAAACGCAGTTTCTGATGAGCCCTCAAGCTACCAAACTGGCCGGGGTAACTTACCTATTTTAGCCATCCTGACTAAAACTCGGTAAACAAAACGGCTTTCTCGGAGCAATCGAGAAAACCGCCGGAAAGGCAACCCACAACAAACAGAACGCAGTCTGATAAACATAATCAGACGCAGTCCGAAGCTCCTGGATCAGCCAATCACAACTAATCCAGGACACACATGACACATGAATACATTTTTATAATAATAAACAATGAAAACACTTGTATGTGAAAAACTACGAGTGGCTGGCTAGGCCTAGTGAAAACGGAAAACACTTAATGACGTCGAAACACAATCGAAAAGCACTTCATCCCACCAAAACTGGAACAGCAGCCACATCAACATCGTAGAAAAAGCCCGGTAAGGGTAACACTGACTCGGGACCCAGAAAGAACTACACTACGTGAAGAAAAAACACCAGGAACGTCAGTAAAAAACAAACAAGGCTACTCCCTCTGAAAGATAGGTAGAAGCCCGACATCGCGTAGTTAAAGCCGCCTAACAAGCTAGGACTAAAGATGGCTAAACACGAAAAACGTTTCAGAGCGTCCTCAACCCGGCCACGAGGGTCCGTCCGAAATAGACGCCCCAATAAAACGACCCAAAATACACTTGTTCTGCGAGAAAACCACCCATGACACCCCTGCTACGCTAATCCTAACCTTACTCAAGACATCCCAGAGTAAACAAATAAGAAAAAACTCACTAGGGACGCAAGAATGCGGAATCAAAGCGGAGCACTGTGGGGGACACAGTGGGGACTGTGGGGGGTGGGGTGAACGCAGAGCAAGGAAGGCGGATAGATGCGCTAGTCAGCGTCTGGTCCAAGAATCCACAGAAGTACATCCAGAGAATATGGAAAGCTTATGAATAGTTATTCTTATTTTATTTTTATTTTTTATTTGTTACAAAGTTTTTTCGTAGTGAGAACCCAATCATAAAGACGAACCATGAGTGATTTTGCGTGTGCTTATGATGAAGGTTCCTCTGAGCTCTGCGGCGGTAGATTCAAACTACGCGTATGAGCGTTTGAAGAGGTAGCCTTATGTAATAGGCATAATCGTCAATGATGGAGGGGCTACTAATAAATATGCCAGTGTCGGAAGCCCCAGTGTCCTCAACCTCTGCTCATAGCCCGCGTTCTTCAACGTTGGTACTAGCTTGCTAGCTCTCCTCTGCACTTTCTCCACTTCTTCTATATCCTTTACCATATATGGAGCCCACACCTGGTTCGCATATTCCCGGTGCGGCCTAACCAGCGCTGTATAGCGATTCATGAATATTTCTTCGTCAAGTGACACAAATGTCCTCCTTATCAGCCCTACAATTCTATTGGCTTTGTTTATCTTTTCTGCTAAATGTTCTGAGAAATTTAACTTATTGTCTATCACTACTCCTATATCCTTTTCTGCATTCACTTCCTCCATCGCTTCATACATACTGTATCCTACCTTGTCTATCTTGCTTGTCCCAATCCGCATGTACAGTAGGGTCCCGCATAAAACGTGTTCGCATAAAACGAGTCTCGATTAAAACGACCGACCTAAAATATTAATATTTAATTTTCGATCAGAACGAATGTCGCTTTGTACGAAATATCGTTCGCTTTGTACGAAATATCGTCGCTTTGTACGAAATATAGTTCGCTTTGTATGAAATATCGTTCGCTTTGTATGAAATATCGTTCGCTTTGTACGAAATGCTCAGACCATCCCTTCATGCCCTCCACATCTCCTTGAAGCCTAACCTAAATATTTTTATCATAAAAACTGAACCACTTGGTCTAGAGACTTCTAGTTTACACCAAAAGCAAGACGACAACGAACACTGATGCTGGATATATCTAGTTTTCACCAAAAGCAAGACAACAACGAACACTGACGCTGGATATATATATAAGCAAGGTTAGGCCATTTTTTCGTGTACAGTAAACTCCCTGTTATCCGTCGTGTCATTATTCGTCATACGACATTATTCGTCCTGCGTGAACTGGCCGAAATAATTCAATACTCGGCATAAATCAACGTTATTCGGCGCCGAACCGTAAGTCAAATTCCCCGCCTCGGCTGAACCGTCCCCGCAACACACACAGAGGCAGTGTGTGTGTGTTGCCCATACTGCCCCCACCCCTCCGCGGCCTTAATCCTCCTCAGTACTGCATAGCCCGCCACCCTATACGTTTGTATCGTCTCGCCTCGTGTTATGCGTTACTGTGATAAGTGATGGAATTCATGGCATTTTTTTACTATACCGTGCCTCTTACAATGGCTTTTCATGCTGGCCAGTGTGACAGTGATTTTGTGTATGGCCCCACCACCTCCTAAATGGCAAAGGAAAGTTCTGACCCTGGAAAAAAAGAAAGAAATTTTGGAAAAGTTGGATGCGTGGTGGGCAATACGACGCGTGTCTGAACATTTCGGTGTGGCCCGGACTACCCTACAAGACATTAGAAAGTCTGGGGATGCTATTCGTGCATACCAGGACCAATATGGACAAACCTCTCAATATATGTGTAGAAAAACTATGGTAAAACCTAAATATCAAGACTTAGACCTAGCTTGCCTAAAGTGGTATCGTCAGCAACGTGGAAGTGGCGTCCTGGTGAAAGCGACGGAGCTCAAAGCGGCGGCAGAGAAATTTGCCACAGAACTTCTGAACATCCCTGACTTTAAGGCTTCCGAAGGTTGGCTAAATCGTTTTAAACTTCGACATGGCCTTTCTAACAAGAAAACTCATGGCGAAGCTTTGGACGCCTCGGACGTGGGGGTTGACGAGTTTCGCGCCAAACTTATAAAACTTGATTGAAAAGGAAGGGCTCACTCTCAAGGAAATTTATAATGCTGACGAAACTGGGCTTTATTACCGCTCCCTCCCGACAAATACTTTAGCTGATGAAAAGGAGAAATCTGTACCAGGTCGCAAGATTTCCAAAACACGTGTTTCTGCAATGTGTGCTGCTAATGCAACAGGTACGCACCGTCTGCGCCCTGTTATTGTCGGCACTGCCAAGGTTCCTCGTTGCCTGCGGGGAATGATGGATAGACTTCCAGTTGTTTATTTCAATTCTATGAAAGCGCTTCAAAATCCTGAGAATTCGATATTTTAGCCGGGTTCAGCTTTGGCGGGAGTATTTAAAGGGCCCGAAGCTGGAGGGTTAATTATAGCATTTCTTGAGTTAAATTTTATTTTTTATTTTCTACAAAGTTTTTTCGTAGCGAGTACCCAATCATAAAGACGATTCCATTAGAGAATTAGCGTACGCTTATGAAGTTGGCTCCTCTCCCTCTCTGTGGCGGTCATTTCAAATGACTAACGCAAGAGTTTGAAAGAGAGCTATTATATAATAGGCATATCGTCAATGATTTCGGGGCCATTACTAAATATTAGGTTTTCATTCATCCCTCCGGGACTCAAACTTATATTTTATTAATCAGAATAATGTACCACCATTCAGGGAAGAGTACAGGAGAGCAGTAGAAAGACGACTAGGTGGGTTCGACCTGGAAGATATGGAGGAAGTGGAGGAGATAAGCAAGGTGTTTAAGGAAGAGGTCTGTGCAGCATGTGAGGAGGTGTGTGGAGGGAGGGGAGTGAAAGGTACAGAATGGTGGACAGAAGAGGTAAAAATAGCTGTGGAAGATAAGAAGAAAGCGTATAGAGAGTGGTTGGGTAGTAGAGGGAATGAAGATTTGGAGAGGCAGAAACGAGTGAGGTACGTGGAGAGAACGAGAGTAGTGAAGGAAAGTAAGAGAAGAGTAGATGAGGAATTTGGAAGGAATCTGAGTGTAAAATGGAGGGAGTGTAAGAAACTGTTCTGGAAAGAAGTCAAGAAAGTTAGGGAAGGTAGCAAGGGAAACAGTAAGAGTGTGAAAGATAAGAATGGGAGAATGCTAGCCGAGAAGCAAGAGAGAGTCGAAAGATGGAGGGAGTACTTCAACGAGTTGCTAAATGTAAGGAATGAAGAGCCAGCAAACATAGTGTGGGAAGCCATGAAAAGAGTGAAGTTGGGGAAAGCACCAGGAACAGATGGAGTGTGTTGGGAAATGTTGAGGTATGGTGGTGAGATAGTGATCGAATGGGTATGGAAAATGTGCAAACTAGCATGGAAGAAGGGGAATGCACCCGATGACTGGAAGACTGGCATAATAGTCCCCCTATATAAGGGGAAAGGGGAAAGGGGAAAGAGGGGTGTGTGGTAACCACCAAGGCATATGTCTTTTAAGCATAGTAGGGAAGGTGTACAGTAGGGTAGTGATTGAGAGAGTGAGAGTGAGAACGGAGAAATGGATAGGCGACGAGCAGGGAGGTTTTAGGAAGGGAAGAGGATGTATAGATCAGATTTTTACCCTGAATTGTGTTGTGGAGAAATATCTGAAGAAGAAACAAAAGGTTTATGTTGCCTTTATGGACTTGGAGAAGGCCTATGACAGAGTGGATAGAGAAGGCATGTGGAAAGTACTTAGAATATACGGAGTAGATGGCAAGTTGCTGAAAGCAGTGAAGTTCAGAGAACTGATGCCAATCCTGACCATGAAAAGAATGCCTCTCCGCCTGAAGGGAAAGGTGTATGCCTCATGTGTTAGAAGTGCAATGACGTATGCCTCAGAAACATGGGCCGTTAAAGTAGAGGATGTCAACAGAATGGAGCGTAATGAGATGAGAATGGTGAGATGGATGTGTGGGGCCAGGCTACAGGATAGAATAACAAATGTTGAGCTGAGGAGACGTTTAGGTATAAAGAGTATTAGCAAGGTGATGCGTACAAGTAGACGGGGATGGTATGGACATGTGGAGAGAATGGATGAACAAAATTGGGTGAAAAAATGCAGGTCTGTGATTGTGGAGGGAGCTGCACCAAGGGGTGGACCGAGGAAGACCTGGGATCGGAATATACGCGCCGATCTCAAATCCAAGAACTTGACAAGTAAAGCAGCCCTTAACAGGGTTGCCTGGAACGCCGCCATTAGGACAAGAGACTGAAACTGCACGTATGTGTGGAACACTCAGTCTTAAAATGTTATGTATGTATGTATGTATGTATAGTGAAGAGCATGTATGAGGGTGCAAAGACAGCAGTACGTGTGGAGAATGAGCAGAGCGAGTTCTTTGACCTGAGTGTTGGGTTGAAACAGGAGTGTGTGATGTCCCCGTGGTTGTTGTTGTTGTTGTTCCCCAAGCTGCCTGGCCGAACAGCCCCAAGGCCCCGAGCAAGGCCAAGGCCATAACCGAGCGCCCCCACAGAACCCTCCCTGCCGACCACAATAAAGCCTGGGTAACCGAAGCCACTCCATGGCGGGGAGCTGAGGAGGGTGCGGAAACGCCCGGGAAACCAAAGACCCACCCAGGGCCCTGTGCCCCTCAGCAATTATGAAGAGAAAGTTGAGGGGCAAAGGAAAAATGTGACGCTTTGGCTTCCAATCTTGGTAGATTGGGAGGTCAAACCACGGAAGAGATGCTGTCACTTGAGATCTAGAAAATATATAAGTAAAAGGAACAGTCAGAGTAAGCTATGGGTATGGCAGAGATCGCTCAGTTCTCACTCTGATAGACCAGCCCATCACCACGACTAGAACCCAATCCTCGCAGCATCAGCTAGGAAAGGCCCTAGAAAGCCGCCTTTGGCGGGGGGATAGCTCCCCTATTTCAACCCCTTTCGGGGTTGGGCACCCGCCCACACCCGCCCCGTGGTTGTTTACTGTATATATGGATGGAGTCATGAAAGAAATACTAGGAAGAGCAGTGGATGTTGGTGTATCGCTGAAAAGGGAGGGAAATAAGTGGAAGCTGCCTATACTGCTGTTTGCGGATGATACAGTTCTGATGAGCGATAATGAATGGGAGTTGCAGGGTCTGGTAAATGAGTTTGGAACAGTGTGCGAAAAACGGAATTTGAAGGTAAATGCGGGGAAGAGCAAGGTTATTGTTCTTCGAAAGGGGTGAAGTCACAGAGTGTGAGGTGAAGTTGAACGGTCAGGCTATGGAGATTGTCAGCTCTTTTAAGTATCTGGGCAGTGTGTTGAGTAAAGATGGGACTATGGATGAAGAAGTGCGGGAGAGGGTGCAACAGGGGAAGAGGGTTGTAGGAACGTTGAAAGCAGTAATAGGAAATAGAGTGGTCAGTATGGAAGTGAAGAAGTCCTTGCATGACAGTGTGGTAATCCCGACACTAACTTACGGAAGCGAAGCATGGACATTCGGGAAGAGACTCAGACCAAGAGTGAGAGCGGTGGAAATGAGTTACTTGAGAAGTGCGTGCGGAGTTACATGGAGGGATAGACAGACGAATGAGGAAGTAAGAAGGAGGTGTGGTGTGGAGGTAGATGTGCTGAAAAGTGTGAAAAGGAACAACATGAGATGGTTCGGCCATATGGAACGTATGGAAAGCGAGAGATTGACTAAGAGGGTGTACGAGAGCGAGGTGGAAGGACATAGAGGGAGAGGTGCACCGAGGTAGAGGTGAAAGGATGGAGTGAGGAAGTATATGAATGAAGGCGGTGCTGGTTGGGAGGAGGGGCGTCGACTGGATGGGGACAAAGGTGCATGGGGGTGGTTCGTTCGTGGCCACCCCTTCGTGGATCACGCCGTCAGGCAATAGATAGATAGATACCACAATTCATTCTCCTTATATACTGTCTATCTATTGCCTGACGCCGTGATCCCCGAAGGGGTGGCCTCGAACGAACCGCCCCCAAAACCGAGGCTGTTCGTCCGTTTTTCTTTGCTTAGGTATTTTTTCCGGGTGGGGGTCGCAAGCCCACCGACCCAACCTCTTTAGTCGCCTCTTACGACACGCAGAACAATACTGTATTATGAACATTTCCCGAGATTTCCTTCATATCCAATTTTTGTTTTGCATAGCCGCTCCTTTATGCCCTAAAGCAAAATTGACCCTCATTCACCCTTAGCCAATGTTGCACTTGATCAATAATAGATTTTGAATTGACTCATCCCTGGGTGTAATTCCCGCCACAAATAAGACTTGCAAAATACTGTACAATGAAAATTACACCAGAGTGTTGGAACACATTTCCACATCCGATTATATATATTTATTTTTCACTAAAATTATCTGGTTGTGGTGTGGTAGAGGTCAAAAGTTGAAGTAGCTGGCTCGCTTAGGCAACTAGCGAGAGTGCAGACAATGTGAGGAGAAGAAAGAAAGAAGGATAGGATTTCCATATGATCCCTTATATTTCGCATATAAAGCAATATTATTGAACCACTTGTGTAACTTTGAAGCTCTAGGCACTTGTGAAGAATTAGGAACCAGAAAGTAGGTGTAGAGAATGTTTTTGCAAAGAATGGAGTCAGATAAACAACGGAGAGGCTGAGGGCAGGTGGGAGGAGGGAGTAAAAATGTGTGCTTCGTCCCTTCCCCTCTCTTCCTCCACCACTGCTTGTAGGATATGTGATATATTTTGGGATATAGGATATATGATATATTTTGGGATATATGATATTGAAATGACGGGGACCAGCCAACAAGAGTCAAACACAACCAAATGCCTGCTCTCGTATTCAAACAACAACCAAATCAACCAGTGCCGTACGTATTGCCAGCATATCAAGCAGACCGAAAACCACAAAACCATCACAGACACCGCTTGAACAAGGTCATGTCAGAGAAAACGCGTCAAAACCCCTTCTCGTGATAGAAAACGCGTCACTCCCCCTTTCCAGGAGAATGAACGCGTCCATACCCTACCCCGAATCAGACCTTCTCTATTCTGAAGAAATGTTTATGAAAGTTTGCCACCTAAACCCCCAATATCTTCCTGTATCTTCTGCCCAAAGTAAACTTGACCATGGCAGCCAAGCGAACAAACAATTAGAAACTCCACATCACCTGTCCTCCAAAGTCACCTCCACACAACAGGAGAATTCTCTATTTTCCCCCCGTCAGAAATCCTTTTTTCATTACCCCAGCAGGCTGTCTGCAAGCCTAAACTAAATATAAATAAATGAAGAACATCCAAGCCATCTCGGAGAAATAACCCTTATAATTTTAGTACAACTCCTAAACTCACAATAAATAAAAAAATTCTCAACACCATGTCCCTGCTGCCCCGAGAGGACAGCCACTTAACCCGAACCAAAAAATTAATAGGATCTCAACTGACCCAAGGAAAGTTAGGCAAAACTGAAAGTTAACCAGTCGAGTAATTCTTCTTCGGACGAACCTACTTAACTGCTAGCTAACAGTTCAGATAAAGAATCCGTAGGGGCAAGCCATTCTCCCCTTAAACTCTTGACAAGCAGCCATTGATTAACCAGTCGCATACTTCTTCTTCGGACGAACCTACTTAACTGCTAATCAATAAATTAGGAAATAAGACATCTCTCAAGGCTAACCATTTGGTCCTTGAAGAGTCTTAACAAATAGTGCAAACAAGTGTGTTGAATTGTGACCCAGAAGAAAGGACGTAGAAGAAAGAAAGAGAGCATTGTCTACCTGGAAGGTGTGCTGATGCCGTGACCCTCCCCTTGGTAAAAACAGGAGAGACAACTGGACTTATCACCACGTGCGCACCAGACTCTCTACGGGCTCCTACCTTTTCTACTCAAACCTTTAAGTAACATTTGTTTTGTAAAGCGTTTTTAAGATTACAGTAAGGGTTAATAAGATATGCTAAGATTCACATTAACGTAGACCTCGAAGATTTTCCATTCTTCTCTTCTAGATATCCGTAACTCGATTTAGAGAGAACACCACACTTCTATCAGCGGGATAAATATATACCGATATATAATTCTTCGAGTATAGGCTCCTATATTCTTATGAGCAGTGATATAAATATTTGTTCGGGAAATTATACATGCACCTATACACGTAAAACCAAAGTGAACTCTTATTCAGATCTTGTTTCTATGCTAATATCATCAGCAGGGTACGTAAGTTATAGATGAGTTGTTCACAGAGTGTTTTACCATTCAGTCTCTTTAATTGACTATTATTATTATCACGCTTCATGACTTAGAATTCAGTTTGAGTTGTTTCTAACTCTGTATTTCACGTCGCATTAATTATCCGCCCGACGAGGATATCTCAGTCACGCATACATGACTATTGTATTTATTTATCCACATCTGACACGTCTAGATTTAATTTTCCAGGTTATCAACTGCTCCAAAATTTCAGACCTAAAGGAGGTGTATGTTGCTTCGCAAAATCTGAAATTGCCCTGGAGGAGGTTACTAGTTTCAATTGTCCCTATTTTGATTATTCTATATACAAATTAATTTCTGCTGGTAAATTTAAATACATATGTTGCATCTACCGTTCCCCAAATACTCCTCCAGAGCAAAGTCTTTTTGTTTCTCTGTCCTCACAACTCAGTGTCCTCAACTTAAATGCTTCTTCTGAAATCACTGTGTCGGGTGATTTTAATGTCCATAATGTTGAATGGCTCACTCATTCAGCCAGGACTGATGATGCTGGTCTTGAATGTGAGCTATTTGCAGACTCATTTAATCTCACTCAACTAGTCAACCAACCCACCCGTGTACCAGATAATCCTAATCATAATACCCACCTACTGGACTTATTTTTAACAACCAATTCAGAAAATTATGATGTTACAGTGAGGTCCCCGCTTGGATCTTCTGATCACTGTCTGATACAGGCCACCTGTCTATCACCTACCACACCTTCCCACTCTGAACCTGTTTTGGTGACTAAATGGCATTACGATAGGGCAGACTGGGAGGGTCTTCAAGGTTTCTTTATTGATATTCCCTGGACCTCTTTCTTTTCTAATGATGCACACTCCACCTTGAGCCACATACAAGATTTTGTAAAAATTGGAATAGAAACTTTTATTCCTCATCAAAAGTACAGTAAAAGATCTAATTCACCTAAATGGTTTGACCATAATTGTGCTAGAGTAACTGAACAAAAAGCAATAGCCTACAATGCATACACAAGATCAAAAACACATGAAGCCTTTAATTACTTTAGAAACATCAGAAATCATGCCAAAACTGTATTAAACCTAACTAAATCAAACTTTCTCCACAAGCAGGCAAATAAACTTCTAAATAATCCAAATGATAACAAAATATTTTGGTCTACTCTTAACTCATTCAAATCCAACTTCACTACTGCTTCATCCATTCCACCATTAAAATCTCCGACTGGCAATCTTGTAAGTGACCCACGAGGTAAAGCTAACCTTCTTGCGGATATTTTCTCCACCAACTCAACCTTAGATGAAATAAATCAAGATGTCCCTGTACTTAATTTTAATTTGCCTGAAATTCCCTCACTTAAGATCCACACCAGACATGTCAAAACTATTTTGCAGAATTTCTCAGTAAATAAGGCTTCTGGTCCAGATGAAATTCCTCCAATAGTACTTAAGAATTGCTCCTTGATGCTCGCTCCTATATTGGCAAAAAATGTCCGTCTGTGTACTCATACCTCATGCTTCCCAGTACCCTGGAAAGAAGCAAACATTCATCCAGTTCCTAGCTGTTGTTGATGATGCCTTTATTTTATACTAGCCCACTGGGCCTAGGCCCTCTCAAGGCTAGTGGTGGAGGAGGTGGTACAGAGTTTAAAGTCACGTATATGTCAGCAGTTATATGTCATTGTATAAATTTATCGCTCTCAGGAAGTGACGAATAGGGGTGAAATTGAAAGAGTCTGAGTCAGAGAGGATGCCATGTAATGAGGTGTTCAGCAAGAATCTCCGTCTTTCAGATGCATAGACGGGACAAATACAAAGAAAGTGAAAAACAGTCAATGATGTATGGCAATGTTGGCATTCAGGTGGTGGACCACGAGGGGTGGACATCAGGTAACCATGTGTGAGGCGCGTGTGGCCTTAACGTAATCTAGTTAATAGGGTTTGGTCTGCACGTGAACCATTAATTGAAGAGGGCCACAAGTGTATGTCATCCTTAATGGAGCGAAGGTGGCCAGTTAATGGTTGCGCTCTCCACTCAACTCGCCAAGCGTCATAAACATGGCGACGGAGGACAGGGAGCATATCCTCCGAACGCAGCAAAGTAGTAGAGGGTGTACCATGACACGCTTGCTTAGCGAGGAAGTCTGCACGCTCATTCCCGGGAATTCCTACATGCGCGGGGATCCAGCACAGTGTGATGGAACGATTAGCGCACTGTAATTTGTGTATTGTGTGGATGATAGTCTTGACCAATGGGTCCTTGGGGGCAAATACACATAAGGCTTGCAGTGCACTCTTTGAGTCACTACAGATAACGACCCGTGGAGAGTTCCTCGACAATCCAGTTCCTAAAAAAGGTGCCTCTTCAGATCCATCAAACTACAAACCAATAGCTATAACTTCCACTCTTGGTAAAGTCTTTGAAATTATATTAAATAATCACATAATTAAGCATCTTGAGAATAATAAATTAATCAGTGATAGGCAATATGGTTTTAGACGATGTCGATCAACTGCAGACATTCTTTGCCTTCTTACGCATCAAATTAACCAAGCTACAGACCAACATGGTGAAACACATACAATAGCACTGGATATATCAAAGGCATTTGATAGAGTCTGGCATCAATCCTTATTGTCGAAGATGTCACACTACGGCCTTGCATCATTAGTTCCACTAATTTCTTCTTATCTTCATAACAGAAAAATATGTGTAATGTTAGATGGCCTTTATTCTCAATTTCACTCAATAAATGCTGGTGTTCCCCAGGGATCAGTTTTGGCCCCAATTCTGTTCCTCATTCATATCAATGATCTCATATCTACCACTCATAATCCAATACATTCCTACGCAGATGACTCAACACTCCACAGTTCCTTCACATTTACCAATTCTTTCACCCAACCCGATCTTATAAATTCAAAAATAAACACTGCAATTTCTCTGAACCAGGACCTTTCTAGAATTAATGGATGGGGACAAAAGAATCTAGTTTCCTTTAATGCACAGAAAACCAAGTACTGTACATTCAATTTTCTAACCGACAGAATCTCACTGACTCCCATATATTTTTAATGATGTAAATATTCCCACTTCCCCTAGTATTGACATTCTCGGTGTAACATTAACTACTAACTTGAGCTGGACACATTATGTTAGAAGCATTGCTAAGAATGCCTCTAAAAAACTGGGACTCCTGTACAGAGTTCGAGAATTCTTCACTGACGAGCAGTTGGCCGTAATATATAAAGTCATGTGCGTTCTCAGATGGATTACTGTTCACCTCTGTGGGGTGGAAGTGGAGTGGTTGCATTGAGGCAGTTGGACAAAATTCAAAATAAAGCTATTAGATTAATCAATAACCCTGCAATCACACAGGACCTTCCTACATTATCCATACAAAGAAACGTTGCATCCCTTGCATTATTCTACAGATATTTTCACAGCAATTGTTCCGAGGAACTTACTTCAATTGTGCCGCCTCTCCACATCTTTCCCCGTAGAACTAGGGCAGCTGAGAGCGCCCATGAATTTACACTTTCTCCTCCACAATGCAGAACTTCTGCTTATCAGAATTCATTTATCCCCAGAGCTACTACTCTTTGGAATTCACTTCCCTCGAATTGCTTTCCACAAACTTACAATCTACAAATGTTTAAATCCAGTTGTTACAAACATTTGATGAATGGAGGATGCCTTTAGGCACATGGATCTTTTTGTTTTATCTGTGTTTTTCCTTCCTCCGTTCATTGTCTCCTTAAAAAAAAAAAATTAACCCATTTATGAATTTATATTCATTATCTTAACTCTTCGACTTCTTTGAGTTAATTCTCCTGTAGCCATTGCATTAACGTAAATCAAATACAGTAGTACAGTAAAAGTCCGATAATTGGAATATCCCGATAGTCCGAATTTTTGAAAATGTGGCCAAATCCGAATTCACCCGATAGTCCGAATTTCAAGAAGTCCCAAAGTTCCCTTTTTGAGGCATTAGTCCACTCAAATGACACATAATGGAGCACACACATATCATATGTTCACTTTAAAAGTTTACCATTGTCATTGTAGCCTATTACCTACTTCAAAACATTAAGATTAATGGTCAAAGGAAGCTACTGATATAAACGTAAACACCACATCGTCTGCTAGAGAGTTTGTTTTGCTCTTGAACGCATCCTTGGGACGCTCCGATGCGCTACTGGCTTGCACCGCATCGTCTGCAAGCGCATTCAGTCTTGCGCTTGAAAACGCACCTTTGGACGTTCCGATACGCTACTATTTATAGTTCAGTGATCGGAGCGTCCCAAGGGTGCTTTCAAGAGCAAGACAAACTCGCTAGTAGATGATGCGGACATGTGGTGTTTACGTTTATATCAGCAGATTCCTTTGACCATTAATCTGAATGTTTTGAAGTAGGTAATAGGCTACAATGACAATGGTAAACTTTTGAAGTGATTTCATGAACATATGATATGTGTGCACCATTGTGTCATTTGGGTGGCCTAATGCCTCAATGTTTTCGTCAGGCCAATAATACACAGGTTCATAGGGGTAAAGTCCGATAATCCGAAAAATCCGGTAATCCGAACGAGTCCTGGTCCACTGCAATTCGGATTAAAGGAAGTTTACTGTACATTATTTACCATAACTTCAGTGCTGTATGTATGTTATCGCAGTAACTAATATTTACACTCAGCGTGAAGCTCCTTCGCCTTCGCTAAATTCCTTCCAAGGTACTATTTATTGTTCGAGACTAAATCGCTCTGTGTACACTGTACAGTACACTTATTTTGTGTTTACGATAGAACATTCTATTAATATTTGTACTATTGTATAACCTAATCCACTTTCTCCCAGGTTATCAATTATCCTAGGACTAATTACATTCATAATTCATATTTATTGTCTGGTCGAAGTGCTCCTCTCCCTACAGGATTTTCGATCTTTAATTTGTATTTATCTGACTACCCTAGCTTAAGGAATAAAACTTGTGAACCTCAATTGTGTATTCTGTGTCCATTGATTATTATTGTTGCATGATTTATAATATTGAAGTTAGTTATGCTCCAGTGAGAGTGTTCAGATTCCCATTCTTTCCTAAGGTGGAAAAGAGGAATCATTATCAAGCATGTTAAATTATAACGTCGCATAACAGATATTTTGGAATATAGGATATAGGATATATTTTGGGATATAGGATATAGGATATATTTTTGGTTGATGAACGATCTCTGAGCGCTGCCACGCTCCACGATGAGGGTGAGTGTGTGAAGTGTGAGTGTATTATGATTTTGGATATCAAGAGTTAACACTTAGTCCTACTTGTCACCAAATGTTTATACGTATCCCACCTATGCACGTTTTTTTAACGCTCTTAGAAAATTGCGCTTCTGTGAGGCCTATCACCGTCCATCAGGAGAGCCTCATATGAGGCCTATCGCATTTAATAGGTTAATATATATTGCACTTGGCTGATATTTTCCTAATTCATCCTATTCCACTTTTCACTGTAGGGGATGACACATATACCGAGGATCGGAGTGATGTGGATCAGACCAGTGGGACATCCTTTGTATTCAACCCTCACCGCTCCTTAGCTCTGGAAAAGCAGCGCCAACGTCTCCCTGTCTTCACCGCTCGTAATCATATCCTCCACCTGGTTGAGACCAAACAGACCACCATTGTTGTTGGAGAAACTGGCTCAGGGAAGAGTACACAGATACCACAGGTACAGCCACAATCTTTTAGGGGAGCGTTTGACAAAAACAATGGTTATGCCATATTCACTTTAAATATGCATTAATCACTTTCATATTTATTGTATGATGAAATGACAATATATACATTATTTTAAGACCTCTAACCCCCCCCCCCTCTTTAGGGGGCAGTCCCCCCCCCCCCCTTAATTTTCAAAACGATAGTCCTCGGTTATTATTGGTTCCATCCCCTTCATTATATGAGAGGGAGAGGTGCACTGAAGGAGAGGTGGAAGGATGGAGTGAGGAAGTATATGAATGAAGGCGGTGCTGGTTGGGAGGAGGGGCGTCGACTGACTGGGGACAGAGGTGCATGGGGCAGTTCGTTCGTGGCCACCCCTTCGGGGATCACGGCATCAGGCAATAGATAGATAGATAGATAGAATATTTTTGTTGTTTGCTTTTGTTTATTGTTTATAATTTTTATCTTATTTTGGCCAACAATTTGCAAGAAAAATATTTACCAAAAATTCCTATTCACAGATATATAAAAAAAAAAGCAAAGTATTGCTTTGAAGAGAAAATATTCCTCTTGCTCTCAGTTTTTGTTTCATCAAAATCAACCCAAAACTAGCTGAGGAGTAGCAATTTGAATATGAAAAACTTATGTTTTGAGATATGGGCCTTTGAAGGTTGCAAGGAGTAGGCCTAGCGGCGCAAGCTACCTTCCACCGTGAGAGCTAGAAGCTCACTGAAGCCTAGGACTGGGTGTGTGGTGATATTGGTACATCTTAAGAAGCATATTCACAAGTTAGAAAGAATCCAGAGAGCAGTTACTAGATTGGTTCCAAGTCTCAGAGAACTGCCATATGAAGGGAGGCTAGACAAATTAAATCTACTGAGTCTAAAAGAGAGGAGAGAGAGGGGAGACATGATAATGATGTACAAATGCACCCGAGGGCTGGAGAGGCTGGATAGGGAGGATATATTAATTATGGATACAGGAATAACTAGAGGCCACAGCTACAAAGTAAAAAGACCTACCTGCAAGAACGATATCAGGAAGTTTAGCTTCCCCTATAGATGTACAGTATTGACAAATGGAATAGGCTGGAGGAGGAGGTGGTAGGGGCAAGGAACATCCATATTTTCAAGAAAAAATTGGATGAAAGTAGACTGAGAGACGGGACAATTCGAGCTTAGCTCAACTCCTGTAAACTACAATTAGGTACATTACGGGTTTGACAACCCGTAGGGAAGGAAGGAAAACCTTCTATTTAGGAGTGGTTCCGTAGTCAATGACGAAGAGCCTATACTATATATAGGCTGAGATTCCGGGACCCGTTCGGGATTCCCCGGAGTTCTTATCACAACCGTTGCGTATATAGCATAAAAACAATCCTTGGTTAATACCCATTAAATCTTACCAAGGGCTCGTCATTGAAAATGAATACCACTAGAAATAAAATTTAAAGAAGAATCTATCATTTCAAACCTCCCGGTGCCTCAGCCCTCCAGCTGTGCTGTCGTTATGCTTCCCTTGCACGTTATGCCAAACTTTCTAGCGTGTTTATCTGCCTCAAATGTTATATCAAGTTGGGCATGTGCATGGGAAGGGGAAGGTGGGAGGGAACCTTTGCGTCATTGACTACGGAACCACTCCTAAATAGAAGGTTTTCTATTGAAGTGTGAGAGTTTGTGTTTCTTTGTGTTGATGCCATCTATGTTCAGTTGAAGAATGTTAATATTATGTGCACGATGTATGTTGGGTGCTGCTGCACGAGGATGGAGTGGGGGTGGGGGTGAGGGGCGGGGGGGGGGGGAGGGGCTGGGGGGGGGATGGGTGAGGTGGAATTGGGGAGCAGGAGATGGGGGTTGGAATGGATTAGGATGGGGTGTGGTGTGTTGAGTTGAGGATGTGGATGGTATGGGAAGGTTAGGTGAGTTAGGGAGGAGAGGTGGACGGGTTTTAGGGGGGGGAGTGGATGATATGGGAAGGTTAGGTGGGTTGGGGAGGAGAGGTGGACGGGTTTTAGGTGAGGGATTTGACTGGGAGAGGGAGGGGCATGAGGAACAGGTCCAGGTGTTTGTGTAGTGTTTCTTGGAGGCAAGTGTTGTGCAGGCGAAGTGGGTCCAGTTCCCGCATCAATTGCAGAGAACTGAACCCTTAGTATGGCGACTCGAAGTGATGGGTTTTGAGCAAGTTGGACATATGTATGTGTACGAGGCCATCCAGCTCTCCTGAGCTATCAGAAGAGACTGGATGACTCCGTTGTCGACGCCTGCCCGGGATGTAACACAGCACCCCATGCCATTAAACACATCATAGAAGACTGCATTTCACACAACCACTTACGCCAACAACACAATCTACACTCAATGAGAGCTCTGTGGGAAAGCCCGATCGTGGCCATGGCCTTTCTCAGGGACTCGGGGCTGTTCGGCCAGGCAGCTTAGGGAACAACAACAACAACTACGCGTGGGATGCGTACTGTGCTGTCAGCACGTACGTTCGTTTGCGCGTACATGGGAGTTAAATATAAATGGGGAAAATAGGTATTGGTCTGGGTCCGACCGAAAGTTGTACTATTTCTACCTCTCATCACCTAAAATCCACAAATATATAACATATTACTGTACAAATATGTTTTCATAACCTAATCTACCACACAAAATACATTTAATGTATACAAATAAGACACAAACATAAATTAACTCACATTGGTAGTGGTTGAGCAATGCCGGATCTGCGCCATCGATCGATAGCACTGCGCCCGAAACGGATCGACCGAAATAATAGGCCTAGCCGCCTAGGCTTACTGGTAAAGTTTTTAGTCGAAAAGTAATACCTATAGCCTATAGCCTATAGTTTCATATAGCCTACATAGTGTCAAGTGAGATAGTTCAATAGCTCATATACATATTAAAGAATTGGCTTCACATCATTTAGCCAGGAGAGAGCAGTGGGCTTTGAAGAGACTTTCGAAAGAAGTGTAAACAATCTCGCCTCCAACTACCGAACAGAAACAGATTTTCCATTTCCGATTTTGTTAGCTCAATAAATGATACATGCAATGTAAAACGAAGAACAGTCTTTTAATAGATTCATAATATCCTGTTGTGCTTTATAGATACATAATCGTTTGGTACGGGAGATATGTCTCTCTCCACAGTCAACAGTGACGACGTTGGAGGGCTTGGCGTCACGTCAATATGGCCGCCCGAAACTCTCCAACAGATACGAATCGACTCCCGCTCGTACGCTCGGCGCGTACATTCGAATAATTGAGCGTACTTTTCGATTTGTTGCCTCAATTGTGGTTAGAGCGTAGTTTTATTTCGCGTAGATAAATTGCGCGTAATTTGAGGGTTCACTGTACTTGTATATGCTTAGTATAGTACTAGAGATAACTCAATTTTAACAAAGTCCCGAGTAAAACTTCATTCACTCAGTATTACTGATAATGTTTATATTCATTCAGAGTGGGACAAAAGGTGCACTACACTCTCCAATCCTAAATTATGGTACAAGGTTGTAGGATTATTCCTACCCTTTATTAACCCTTAACTAGCGGCGCGCGACTTATGTCGAGTTAAAAAAACTGGCAAAAAACGGGTGAAAAAAGGGTGAAAATCGAGTGAAAATGGGTGGGATAGTAATGATCCATACGTCCGACATCTGTGGCCTCCCGGCCCACACTAACTCCAGTTCCCCCACCGCACGGGAGGATGACAGTGTAACCAATAGTTCGCTAAAAGTGAGCAAGGTAGCAAAATCAGCTAAACTTCCATCTTCGAGGTAACACTGTCAGTGCTCCACGAGTGCTACGTAGCTGTATGTGGCATCATTGTGTAGCGATTTCCGCCTAGTTTTTGGCGCAATACAGTTCCTTTCATACTGATGGTTGATATAGCAGTCAGAATGGCCTGAAAAGGCCCAAAATGGCCACAGAGGGCCCGCTAGACAAGGGTTAAGAACAGTATTTCAATACCATAGTTACCCTGTTCATTCATGCATAGCCATATAGGTTAGGAGGATTAATAATTTAGCCGTCCGGCTGGCTTAGTTGATAGCGTGCCTGATAACCATCTGGCAGGTCTCGCGTTTCAATCCCCTCTCAGATTGAAAAGTTTTCAGGGATATAGCCGGCGGTTACCATCTCCCCATGAGCAAGGGGGATGGGTAATAGTCAATGGTAGACTAAAGAAAGCCAAGCGCTGGTGAATCCTCGAAGGAGGAGAACGGGCGCTATATAAGTAACCTGACGATTATTATTGTTATTATAATTATTAACTTTTATTCCCAAACAAAGGCGGTACAAAATTAAGAGATATTATCTCTCTTTCCTTAGACCAAGTACAGTAGGGTCCCGCATAAAACGTGTTCGCATAAAACGAGTCTCGATTAAAACGACCGACCTAAAATTCGCTTTGTACGAAATATCGTCGCTTTGTATGAAATGTCGTTCGCTTTGTACGAAATATCGTTCGCTTTGTACGAAAATTTTCGCTTACAGTGAACATTGACGATATTGCGCCACCAAAATGCTGTGTTCACATAAAACGAAATCGCATAAAACGCCCTCGTTTATCGACCATAAACTCGTTTTATGTGAGACCCTACTGTATATACATGGACACGATTAACCGGTTGGTTCTCATCCATTCGTTTTACACAGATTTTACTGTTTTACCTACTATTAGTAGATCAAAAAATTTGATTTACAAAGAATCCCACATTATCACTCCTTCAATAAAGGATACTATGATATTGTCGTTCACGTATAACTACTAGTAGTAAATCAATATTTTGAATCACAAAGATTCCCAGGTTACCACTCCTCCAATAAGGATACTATGGCATAATCAGTATCATTCAAGGCTAACGCTTGACTACTCAACTCGACAATAAACATTTCATATTTTAGGCTCCGGACCAACTCTCGAGTTGGTCAAGGACCCCAATGGAAATACTCCTAACGGCCTTATTGGGCTATCCTTAGTTGGAATTATGCAAAGCTGGTACATGTCATATTTGTAACATACTATTTATTAGTGGCCCCTCCATCATTGACGAACATGCCTATTACATAAGGCATCCTCCTCAAACACTAATCCGCCGTAGTTTTGAATCTACCGCGCAGAGCATTTAAAAACTGAGGAGCCTTCATCATGAGCGCACGCGACCTCACTCATGGCTTCAGTCATTATGAAATGGGTTCTCACTACGAAAAAACTTCGTAAAAAATAAAAACAAAAAGAAAATAAGAATAACTATCCAATAAGCTTTCCATCATATCGTGGATGTACTTGTGTGGATTTCTGACCAGACGCTGATTCAGGCGTCATTCTTCCTTCTCTGCTCTGCGCTCAGCCCGCCCGGACGTGCCTCCCCACGCTCCGCTGGTTCCGCATTCGTTGCGTCCCTAGTGAGTTTTTTCTCATTTGTTTACTCCAGGATGTATCGAGTAAGGTTAGGATAGGCGTAGCAGGAGTGTCCTGGGCTGGTTGCCCGCAGTGCAGTGTATTTTGGGTCGAGTGTATGGGGCATCTATTTCGGATGTACCCTCGTGGTCACGTTGTGGACATGTGAACTTTTTCACAGTTGACTTAGTTTGTGATGCAGGCGGCTTTCACTACGCGTTAATTATTGCTGCCTTTTATCTTTCTGATGAGGTAAGCTGTGTTTTCTGACGTTCCCAGCGTATTTTTCTTCACTTAGTGAAGTTTTTTCTGGGTCCCGAGTCAGTCTTCCCTGGGTTGGAAGTTGTTGCTACGGTGGTGTGTTGGCGGTGGTTCCTGTTGTGATATTTCCAGTGTGTGTGTATATTTCAACTGTTTTTATGCCGTCTGCCTAGGCCTAGCCAGCCGCTCGTAGCTTTGCCACATGTACTAGTGTTATTATTTATTATTTATAAATATGCCCTACTGTGTCATGTGTATCCGGGTTTTAGTTGTGTATTGGCTAATTCCTCGGACTATAATTGTTTCCTGGTTTAGTTGTGTATTGGCTAATTCCACGGATTATGGTGTGACCTTGGGTTAGCCGTGCGTGGCTATCCTCGTGTCGTGTGTTGTTCAGATGGTATCTGTTCAGGGTGGGTTTCCTTCCGGCGGGTTTTTTCTCGGTTTCACCGTGAAAAAATCCTGGCCGAGAGCAGTGTTGGGCCACACGTGGTTGTTAACACTGGCTTGTATCCCCGGCGGGGGGGTGTCTGTGGCTCTCCAGGACTGCGTCTCTGTGGGTGCCTGGTTTCAGGCCTCCTTTGATTCCCGGCGGGATGGCTGTACCCATCCATATAAAACGGCGTCCTTGTGGACATACGTTTTAGGAGTTTTTTCTACCTGGTTTTACGACAACCACATGAAAAAACTTAGCTGTTGTTTAGGCTTTCCTCCCCGGCGATCTTTTACAAAGAAGCGGGGACAGGAACTTATGGGGTTAACTTTTAAAACTTCTCACCCGGCGGGTGCACCTGGGTAGGGTGAGATGAACGACTTAGGTCTTCCAGTTAGTTAACCGATCCATTATAGTGATACTCTGTGTATCGCTGCCTTTACTATTTACGGCGATTGAAGGTTCAATTAGGTTAAATATCGATTCTCACACCCGGCGGGTGCTCCTAGGTGGAGGAATTAAGGAATTTTACAAAATTCATTTTAACCTATTTAATTTAGTGATACTATCAGGTATCGCCGCCTTCGATCTTACGGCGATCTTTTGGGACAATTCGTTAAACATTAGATCTCGTATCATCCTGCCCTGGGCTATTCTACTATAATAATTCAAGGGCCGGCGTCTTTTTGGGGGGTTGCTTTGTTACAAAATTGAATCTTGAGACAGTCACCTCCTCCGAGAGACTATAAGTGCCATGCTGGACCATTATATCAGAGGGTATTCTTCACTTTCTTTAGCAAAAGATTTGTTTAGACTTTACACCCCGCCGCGTAGCGAGATGTGTTAGTTGTGTCTTTGCATCTCGTTACCCGGCGGGTTATTAACACTGGTGTGCGATCATGTTGGATTACCCTTATGAGCATTAATTCCTGGAAATTTTCTTGTTTTTTCCAGAGCTGAGCTCCGGCGGACCAATACAGACCCGGCGGTAGTTTTCACCCACCAGTCTCTGTCATGGCTACCGTGGCCCCAGTTTTTGCCCTGTGCATTACCCCTACTTGTGCTGGTATCCCTATTTTTGCACACACCCTTTGCATAAGGTGTGTTAAATGTCTAGACCGTTCAAGGGGTCTCTGGGTGATGCATAATTGTTCCTTTTGTTCTCAATTAGCTGTTAAAGTCCTTTGTGATAATGATAAGACCGCGGCGGTAGCGTTGAGAGAGGTTCGACAACAAATGTCGGCCTACACTACCATTGTCGCGCATAAGTCACTTCAATGTGACAACGTCCCACTTTGGGATAGATTGCTGTCAGAACACCCTCCCCCTAAACGTTCCTCTAGAGTCACGAGTGTTAAGCCGACGGAGACTAGTCAGGGTCCTGTATCGTCTGCGACTACAACTAAACGCCCGAGAGAGCCTACACCCCCGGCATCCGCCTCCTCGTCGCGGGCGAGATCTAGGTCAAGGTCACCTCTCAGACAACAGTCTTCTAGTCGGGCCTCTTCGCCGGAGAGTAAGAAGAGTAAGACGGAAGATTCCACCAGTGGTCACGGCGGAGATTCTTCCAGATCTAAGACTAGTTCGCGGTCACACCGCAGCCATAAATCCTCAAAAAAGGATTCACATCGGAAGTCCTCTCGACATTCCCCTAAGTCTAGTGCATCTCATCGTACCTCTACACCTGACAGAGTTTGTGTTAGGGCCTCTGAGTCCAGTGCAGCACCTGTCCCTAAAGAGGAGTTGCCAATTAATATTTTAACCCTGGAAATGGAAAGTTCAGGAGGGTCAATAATTGAGAATGTTTCAGACTCTCAAGAGAGCGTAGGCCAGGGCCTTGGTGTTTGGCGGTTTGCCCAACCACGGTCTGACCACCCACGTCCGACTCATACGAGTCACACAGTAGCCGACGTCCACAGGGACGCGGCGACCCCATCCTCTATCCCAGACCTATCTTGGAAACAAGGTACCCCTGCCTCGGCGGGGTCTTCTCAGGAGGATCGGGAGGAAAAAGACGAAGTTTCAATAATTTCGGATATGGAAGGACAAGGGTCAGGCTCAGGCTTGGACGCCGCAAGAGATAATAATGATTCTCCTATAAGTTCTTCATCTAACCAGTTTGTTACAGCACAAGAAATTGATGGGTTGCTTACTCATGCTTTATCTAAATTTTTTGGTCAGCAACAAGAAAACCCCACAATGGACTTGGGGGCTCCCTCGACAAGCTCTACGGTACGGCCTCTGATGACGTCATTTGATTTATCTAAGATTCCTAACCCTCCTACTCTGTCACCTGCAAGGAGCACTAAGCCTGCCACGGCGGCATTGACAACTTCAAATGTTAGGGTCATAACGGATGTTAATCCACCCCCTCTAGACAAAGCACCTCTTAGAAAGGTAGCTATGCCCCTGCTTTATGGGCCAGACGAGTCATGGGTTCTTTTGAACCCCTCTAAACCAGAGCTTGCCCAAACTACCTTGTCAGGGGAACTCCCGGTACCGCGTGAGTGGTTTATCCAGGGCAACAAGTCAAAGAAATTAAGGGCCATGGATGCCTTAGGTAATGTTCTGGACGTAAACATTAAGGCTATACCTAGTTATTATCACCAGGATTATTTTGTGTATGCTTCTAAGCCTGCTTTACCCCCTGCCTCAGCTTTAAAACTATTTTCAGACTGGTCTAAGCTGGATGGGTTTAATGATATTAAGACTCTGTCAGCTCTTACTCCTGAACTAGATTTACGGACCGTCACAGACGACGCAGCTAATCCAGTTTTGAAGGTGGGACAGTTGGGTCCAGGACCTTGGGTGGATTGGGAGGTAGAGGCTCAAAACTTTGCAACCACTTTCACTTCTAAATCTTCCCACCAGATCCCTCAGGACTCACATTCATGGTTTTCCATGCCGGTGGGTTCTGCCGGCGGAGTCCCGGCGGCTTTGTTTGCATTCCTAGCTGCCCCTAAGATTAATCTTTGTGAACTGAAGGACCCGTTCACTACCCCTACCCCTACTCACCTAGACAGAGAATTTAGGCTACGAGGAAAAGCTTTTCGCCTGTTTTCACAGTACATAGTATCTCAGCAGGTGGCTAAGTCTTTACTACGATCTACTCAGGCAATCGCAGACGCGGATGCTCGAAGATCAGTTGAGTTATCCCGGCGACTGATTCTTCAGTCGTCAATCCAATCCTTAGGTGACATACGCACCGCCTTGCTTGAGGCGGTGCGAGCACGACAAGATCTTAGGATGTCGTTAGTTCGCAAGCTACCTGAGCGCATTGCTAACCAGGTGGTGATGTCACCAGTACTTACCCCTTCTTTAATGTCCCCTGAAGTATGGCGAACGGTGTTCAATATGGCACAGGCCGTTAAGCACAGTCCCACCCCTTCTAAGAAACCTGCATTTAACTTCCCCAAACCCAGGCCTACTACTAAAGCCCAGCCAGGGGGATCTAAACCATTTCTTCCGCCTAAGTCCTCCCACTCCCCCCAGGGTCAGTATAGGCATAGACAGAATAGGTTTTCAGGTCAGAGAGGACGCGGCCAAAATAAACCAGGTCAGGGCCAGTCTTCGACCAACACCAGCCAGCCGGCGAAGCGGCCAGCACCAACCCCACCATCAAAAAACTAAAGTCTCTCTCACTCCCGGCGCCTACCTTAAGGCCGGAGGAACCGAGGGTAGTACAGCCGACGAACCCTTGTCTGCTAACTGGGTCGTTCCGAACGTGTCACCAAGCATGGCCGTTAAACACTTGGGCACGGATGGTGGCACGCAAAGGCATCACTTGGCAGTGGCTCCGGCGACCTCGATTACGTCAGCCGACAACGGCGAATTTTGTTTCTTTAGAGGTGGAGTCACTAGCCCAGGAAATGATTGCGAAGAATGTCATCATCCCGTTCCCCCCAAATTACCCTGTATTCACGTCCAAGCTATTTTTGGTTCCCAAAAGGGACAGTGTTCAGATGAGGCCGGTCGTAGACCTGTCTTATCTGAATCTTCACATTCACAACGAATCTTTCAGAATGTTAACAGTACACCAAATCAGGCTAACACTTCCGCCGGGAGGTTGGATGTGTTCACTAGACCTGACAGACGCCTATTGGCACGTATCGGTCAACAAAAGATTTCAAAGGTTTTTGGCCTTACGGATCAGGCACCAAAATTTTGTTTTTCAGAGGATGCCGTTCGGTTTGAACCTAGCACCTCGATTATTCACAAAACTAGTCCGGCAAGCCCTGATGCCATTGTTAAAACAAGGGATCAGAGTGTTGTGATATCTGGACGACTGGCTGGTGGTGGCAGAGACACAACAATTATGCATAAAACATGTCAATATCATTTTAAATCATGTCAAAACTCTAGGCTTCAAGGTAAATCTGGTAAAGTCAAACCTTGTTCCCTCACGAGTAATTCAGTGGATAGGGCTGGTCTGGGACACCGCCGCTCTCACTCTGAGTCAGAGTGTGGACAATCGCAACAGGTTTCGCAGGAAACTGTTCAGGTTTCTTCACAGTCTGACTACGACACGGAGGGTCTGGGAGTCTCTGGTCGGCTCTCTCAACTGGATTCAACTAACTGTCAAGTTGGGCCGGTTGAAAGTAAAACGATTAATATTGGAAGGCAACAAATATTTCCCGCTCTTACCGGCGGGAAAATATTGGCCCATCCCGAAATTAATCCACACCTTGCTAGCGGTCTGGGCGAAGAGGGAAACATTGCACTCAATAATGTCATGGACCTCTCCTCCACCAACGGTATGGGTAGACACGGATGCGTCAGGCACAATAGGTTGGGGATTTCAGTCAAATCAGGGGCACCAGGGTCAGGGGCTTTGGTCCCACTTAGAAATCTCGCACATCAATGTCAAAGAATTACTAGTCCCCTTATATTTCCTTCAGGCTCACGGCCCGGCGTTACGGGACAAGTCGGTGGCCTTCAGAATGGACAATCTGAATGCAGTCCACTGTATTCAGAAACAAGGGTCAACGAGGTCAAGGAAGTTGCTAAACGTGTCAGAAGAGATTTTTGCTCTAGCCAACAGTCTAGATATTTATCTGCACGCTTCTTATCTCCCAGGCGTAGCGAACGTCTGGGCAGACGCTCTATCCCGGCGACAAAGCACGACAGTAGAATGGGAGCTCAAGCAACTCATTTTCAACCTAATGATTGCAGAGCTCTCCCATCCACAAGTGGATCTTTTTGCGTCCGAGGAGACTCACAAACTCCATCTATACCTCACCCGCCGGGCGAAAACGCCGGCAGGGGGGCCAGACGCCCTAGTGACAGACTGGAACAGATGGAGCTCCATCTATCTGTTTCCGCCGCCAGATGCGTCACTAATGTGCCACGTAGTGAACAAACTACGAGATTATCGAGGCTTAGTCTCGCTAATCGCGCCACTGTGGCCGGCGCAGTTGTGGTACCAGCAATTGAAAATGTGGTGCCCGGACCCGGTATCGCTCCCGGTCGGGTATTTCCACTTAGACGCGATTGGCAACCTAGCGACCTCGCTGACTTTTGCATTATGGACATTCAGGAGGCCAAGTGGCTAGCACCATACGGTAGAGATGTGACAAATAAATTACTTAATCAATATACTCAGTCTACAAAGCGACAGTATCAATCACATTGGCAAGCCTTTACTTCTTGGATCGTTAGGACAGAACAAACTGTACCCTCAGTGGCATTAGTTTTTAATTATTTAAATTATCTGTTTGAGCAGAAACGTTTATCTGTGGTAACATTAAAATATCACTTAACTGCGATTAGAGTGCCCTTTTTAGACCTTACAGGTCTCTCCATACCGGTAGCGGAGGAAACAGGTTTTATGAGAGCATGTTTTAAACTCCGCCCACCTCCCCGTCAGCTCATGCCTACTTGGTCTCTGGACAAAGCTTTGTCTTTGCTTCACTCTCGTCTGTACCAAAATACTGCAGACTTTGCATTACTCTTAAAAAAGGCGGTTTTCCTTTTGGCTTTAGCCACCGGAAACAGAGTGTCTGAGCTGGCGGCGATGAGCAACACACCTAATTGTCTTAGGTTTGGTAGACTTAATGAATGTATTTCCATTGCACCCTCCCCAGGTTTTGTAGCCAAGAATGAGCATAGTGCACACGTGTTTTCTGAGTTCACGGTGCCGGCGTTAAAAAGGGGAAAGGTGCATCATAATTTATGTCCAGTACAAGCTCTAACCAAATATTTGAGAGTAGCTCCTCACAACCCCCAAGGTGCTTTATGGGTAGCAAGTACGGGTAAACGCTTACTTAAACGGCGATTAGCCTCTCTTCTGGTAGAAGTCATTAAAGAAAGTAATCCCGGCGTTGTGGGTCGGGCCCACGATTTACGCAAATGGGCAGCCTCTTTACGTTTCCTGAAATTTTTTTCAGTTGAAGACATAGCGTCCACGCAGTTGTGGGCGTCTAACCATACGTTTCTGTCTAGATACTTGTCAGTTGCTCTAGACAAACCTTCCTTACCATGTATAGCTTTAAGGCAGAGGGTCTAGGTGGCCCTGCAGTCACTTTTGTTTACTTTCATGGGAAAGGGGGGGGGGGGGGTGCAGTCAGTTGACACAGGACACCCTAGACCCCGCCGGAGTATGAGAGCTGTGATACAATTTAAGGTTAAAATGTGTTATGAAAATTTCTCAGTGAGAAATTGTGCTAGTACAATGTTAAGTACAAAACAACGGTGTTGTTAGAGTAGTTTAGCTGCGAAAGCAATTTAGTTTTAGATTATTGGAGTTCCTTTGCAATTTATCTCCAAGTTTATGTTGGGGTTTATTATGTGCACATGTAAACTTATAACTTGTTATTTTTTGTCACCACTCGTTGAGTGGGGTGCCTTTGTAACTACAGATCTGTGTTCAGAATCTTCAGGGTTACCAATTTTTTGTCAGGCAGGCTTCTTTGAAGCACGCACCTGCCTGAACCCCCTTTTTCTTGTATTTGTTCGGCTACGCCGTTAATTAAATATATTTTCAAAGTAAGAATACTATGTGGTTGTTTTTATTATCTGCTTTTCTAGAGTTATGATATGATTACGAATGTCCCCCTCCAGTCTTAGAAATCAGGCATGTTCGTCAATGATGGAGGGGCCACTAATAAATTATAGGTTTGACTCCTGTAAGGAGATAAAGAAAACCTAATATTTAGTAGTGGCCCCGTAATCATTGACGACTGGGGCCCTCCCGACCGTCCCCTTCCCATTCGTTGATGTATTAAGGATTTTGGTTTACTTGATATGTCAGTGAAGGAAGAATGACGCCTGAATCAGCGTCTGGTCAGAAATCCACACAAGTACATCCACGATATGATGGAAAGCTTATTGGATAGTTATTCTTATTTTCTTTTTGTTTTTATTTTTTACGAAGTTTTTTCGTAGTGAGAACCCATTTCATAATGACTGAAGCCATGAGTGAGGTCGCGTGCGCTCATGATGAAGGCTCCTCAGTTTTTAAATGCTCTGCGCGGTAGATTCAAAACTACGGCGGATTAGTGTTTGAAGAGGATGCCTTATGTAATAGGCATGTTCGTCAATGATTACGGGGCCACTACTAAATATTAGGTTTTCTTTATCTCCTTACAGGAGTCAAACCTATAATGTGGTACCAACTCGGTAAATTGCTAACTGAATAAATAATATTATTATTATTATTATTAATGATTCATTGAATAGATACATATTCAATGTATTTCGGAACTTATAAAAGCATTGATGGAAAAAAGGCAAAGGCCTAGCCTATCCCTAAAACTGGCTTCCGCTAGAGGCCTAGCCTATCCCTAAAACTGGCGTCCGCTAGCTAAACTAACGAAGCCTAAAAACTGAAATAGAGGCATTCTAACTAACCTGGCTTACATAACATAATGTATTAATATAAAGAGGAAAAGATAGAAATACTGTACAGAAAATAAAAATAATATTCATATAATAATAATGGTCGTAGCATGTGGCGCGTCCCGTGGAAGTCGTCAGCTCTCTGGAAATGTTCAATATACATACATATCTATGACGCCTCCTTACTATAAGGTAACATATACTTCCCAGAAGAGGCAGCAGGAAACTTCTAAAGATGAAAAGTAGCACATCCTGAGAGCACAAAATTAGTCCAACCTGTCGCACGGGACGCGACCACAAGAAGGACCCAGCGTGACCAGCTGGGGGACGCGTGCAAGGGAAGGACTGTATAACGGCACACTAGTTGATTTAGTAAGACAACATTCATAGTTTCTAATCTTTACTCATAAAAAAATTCTTTCTTTTTCTAATGGTTACCTTTTTTAATGACGTTCCCTAGGAACTAAGTAAAGGGTTTCACACTAGGATGTACTTTTTATATATTTGGGTCGCGTTATGCTTTCTCCGGGACCCTCACGGGGGTCTCCGGGGAGCCCTTATATATATAAGGCTCTCACGTCATTGACGGAGAGAACCATTACTAAATAGGGTGTTGAGTGGTACTTGAAAAGTAGACATAATGGATAAAAAACACCATCTGAGGAAGAGCACTTTATTGACAACGTTTCGCAGATAGCTTCATCAGGTCACTAACCTGTTTGTTAGTGACCTGATGAAGCTATCTGCGAAACGTTGTCAATAAAGTGCTCTTCCTCAGATGGTGTTTTTTATCCACTAAATTATAGGTTTGACTCCTGTAAGGAGATAAAGAAAACCTAATATTTAGTAGTGGCCCCGTAATCATTGACGAACATGCCTATTACATAAGGCATCCTCTTCAAACACTAATCCGCCGTAGTTTGAATCTACCGCGCAGAGCATTTAAAATCTGAGGAGCCTTCATCATGAGCGCACGCGACCTCACTCATGGCTTCAGTCATTATGAATTGGGTTCTCACTACGAAAAAACTTCGTAAAAAATAAAAACAAAAAGAAAATAAGAATAACTATCCAATAAGCTTTCCATCATATCGTGGATGTACTTGTGTGGATCTTTGACCAGACGCTGATTCAGGCGTCATTCTTCCTTCACTGACATATCAAATAAACCAAAATCCTTAATACATCAACGAATGGGAAGGGGATGGTCGGGAGGGCCCCAGTCGTCAATGATTACGGGGCCACTACTAAATATTAGGTTTTCTTTATCTCCTTACAGGAGTCAAACCTATAATTTATTAGTGGCCCCTCCATCATTGACGAACATGCCTGATTTCTAAGACTGGAGGGGGACATTCGTAATCATATCATAACTCTAGAAAAGCAGATAATAAAAACAACCACATAGTATTCTTACTTTGAAAATATATTTAAATACGGCGCAGCCCATATATATACAAGAAAGGGGTTCAGGCAGGTGCGTGCTTCAAAGAAGCCTGCTTGACAAAAGGGTAACTCTGAAGATTCTGTGAACAGATCTGTAGTTACAAAGGCACCCCACTCAACGAGTGGTGACAAAAATAACAAGTTATAAGTTTACATGTGCACATAATAAACCCCAAAATAATCGTGGAGATAATTTGCAAAAGATCTTCACTGTTTAATATTAAATTGCTTTCGCAGCTAAAACTACTATAACAACCCCGTTGTTTTGTACTAACATTGTACTAGCACAATTTCTCGCAGAGAAATGTTCATATCACATTAACCATAAATTGTATCACAGCTCTTACACTCCGGCGGGGTCTAGGGTGTCCTATGTTAACTGACTGCACCCCCCCCCCCCCTTTTTCTTGAAAGTAAACAAAAGTGACTGAAGGGCCACCTAGACCCTCTGCCTTAAAGCTATACATGGTAAGGAAGGTTTGTCTAGAGCAACTGACAAGTATCTAGTCAAAAACGTATGATTAGACGCCCACAACTGTGTGGACGAAATATCTTCTACTGAAAAATTCTTCAGGAAACGTAAAGAGGCTGCCCATTTGCGTAAATCGTGGGCCCGACCCACAACGCCGGGATTACTCTCTTTAATGACTTCGACCAGAAGAGAAGCTAATCTCCGTTTCATTAAGCGTTTACCCGTACTCGCTACCCATAAAGCACCTTGGGGGTTTAGAGGAGCCACTCTCAAATATTTGGTTAGAGCTTGCACTGGACATAGATTATGATGCACCTTTCCCCTTTTTAACGCCGGCACCGTGAACTCAGAAAACACGTGTGCACTGTGCTCATTCTTGGCTACAAATCCCGGGGAAGGTGCAATGTGAATACATTCATTAAGTCTACCAAACCTAAGGCAATTAGGTGTGTTGCTCATCGCCGCCAGCTCAGACACTCTGTTCCCGGTGGCCAAAGCCAAAAGGAATACAGCCTTTTTTAAGAGTAATGCAAAATCTGCAGTATTTTGGTACAGACGAGAGTGAAGTAAAGACAATGCCTTGTCCAGAGACCAAGTAGGCATGAGCTGACGGGGAGGTGGGCGGAGTTTAAAACATGCCCTCATTAAACCTGTTTCCTCCGGCACCGGTATGGAGAGACCTGTAAGGTCTAAAAAGGGCACTCTAATTGCAGTTAAGTGATTTTTTAACGTTACCACAGATATAGGTTTCTGCTCAAACAGATAATTTAAATAATTAAAAACTAATGCTACTGATGGCACAGTCTGTTCTGTTCTAATGATCCAAGAAGTAAAGGCTTGCCAATGTGAGTGATACTGTCGTTTCGTAGACTGAGTATATTGATTTAATAATTTATTGGTCACATCTCTACCGTATGGTGCTAGCCACTTGGCCTCCTGAATGTCCATAATGCAAAAGTCAGCGAGGTCGCTAGGTTGCCAATCGTGTCTAAGTGGAAATACCCGACCGGGAGCGACACCGGGTGCGGGCACCACGTCTTTAATTGCTGGTACCACAACTGCGCCGGCCACAGGGGCGCGACTACTGAGACTAAGCCTCGATAATCTTGTAGTTTGTTCACTACGTGGCACATTAGTGATGCGTCTGGCGGCGGAAACAGATAGATGGAGCTCCATCTGTTCCAGTCTGTCACTAGGGCGTCTGGCCCCCCTGCCGGCGTTTTCGTCCGGCGGGCGAGGTATAGAGGGAGTTTGTGAGTCTCCTCGGATGCAAACAGATCCACTTGTGGATGGGAGAGCTCTGCAATCATTAGGTTGAAAATGGGTTGCTTGAGCTCCCATTCTACTGTCGTGCTCTGTCTCCGGGACAGAGCGTCTGCCCAGACGTTTGCTACGCCTGGGAGATAAGATGCGTGAAGATAAGTGTCTAGTCTGTTGGCTAGAGTAAAAATCTCTTCCGACACGTTTAGCAACTTCCTTGACCTCGTTGACCCCTGTTTCTGAATACAGTGAACTGCATTCAGATTGTCCATTCTGAAGGCCACCGACTTGCCCCGTAAAGCAGGGCCGTGAGCCTGAAGGAAATACAAGGGGACTAGTAATTCTTTGACATTGATGTGGGAGATTTCTAAGTGGGACCAAAGCCCCTGACCCTGGTGCCCCTGATTTGACTGAAAATCCCCAACCTATTGTGCCTGACGCATCCGTGTCTACCCATACCGTTGGCGGAGGAGAGGTCCATGACATTATTGAGTGCAATGTTTCCCTCTTCGCCCAGACCGCTAGTAAGGTGTGGATTAATTTCGGGATGGGCCATAATTTTCCCGCCGGTAAGAGAGGGAAATATTTGTTGCCTTCCAATATTAAACGTTTTACTTTCAACCGGCCCAACATAACTGTTAGTTGAATCCAGTTGAGAGAGCCGACCAGAGACTCCCAGACCCTCCGCGTCGTAGTCAGACTGTGAAGAAACATGAACAGTTTCCTGCGAAACCTGTTGCGATTGTCCACACTCTGACTCAGAGTGAGAGCAGCCGTGTCCCAGACCAGCCCTATCCACTGAATTACTCGTGAGGGAACAAGATTTGACTTTACCAGATTTACCTTGAACCCTAGAGTTTTGACATGATTTAAAATGATGTTGACATGTTTGATGCATAATTGTTCTGTCTCTGCCACCACCAGCCAGACGTCTAGGTACCACAAAACTCTGATTCCTTGTTTTAACAACGGCATCAGGGCTTGCCGGACTAATTTCGTGAATAATCGAGGTGCCAGGTTCAAACCGAATGGCATCCGTTGAAAAACAAAATTTTGGTGCCTGATCCGTAAGGCCAGAAACCTTTGAAATCTTTTGTTGACCGATACGTGCCAATAGGCGTCTGTCAGGTCTAGGGAACACATCCAACCTCCCGGCGGAAGTGTTAGCCTGATTTGGTGTACTGTTAACATTCGGAATGACTCGTTGTGAATGTGAAGGTTCAGATAAGACAGGTCTACGACCGGTCTCATCTGAACACTGTCCCTTTTGGGAACCAAAAATAGCTTGGACGTGAATACAGGGTAATTTGGGGGGACCGGGATGATGACATTCTTGGCAATCATTTCCTGGACCAGTGACTTCACCTCTAAAGAAACAAAATTCGCCGTTGTCGGCTGACGTAAGCGAGGTCGCCGGAGCCACTGCCAAGTGATGCCTTTGCGTGCCACCATCCGTGCCCAAGTGTTTAACGGCCATGCTTGGTGACACGTTCGGAACGACCCAGTTAGCAGACAAGGGTTCGTCGGCTGTACTACCCTCGGATCCGCCGGCCTTAAGATTGGCACCGGGAGTGAGAGAGACTTTAGTTTTTTGATGGTGGAGTTAGTGGTGCTGGACGCTTCGCCGGCTGGCTGGCGTTGGCCGAAGACGGGCCCTGACCTGGCTTATTATGGCCGCGTCCTCTCTGACCTGAAAACCTACTCTGTACTGACCTTGAGGGGAGGGGGAGGACTTAGGTGGAAGAAAGGGCTTAGATCCCCCCGGCTGAGCTTTAGCGGCTGGCCTGGGTTTGGGGAAGTTAAAGGCAGGTTTCTTAGAAGGGGTGGGACTGTGTTTAAAGGCCTGCGCCATATTAAACACCGTTCGCCACACGTCAGGGGACATTAAAGAGGGAGTAAGCACTGGTGACATGATCACCTGATTCGCAATGCGATCAGGCAGTTTGCGGACTAAAGACATTCTGAGGTCTTGTCTCGCTCGTACCGCCTCAAGCAAGGCGGTGCGGATGTCACCCAGAGATTGGATTGACGACTGAAGAAGCAGTCGCCGGGACAATTCAACCGATCGTCTGGCATCCGCGTCTGCGATTGCCTGAGTGGACCGGAGCAAAGACTTTGCTACCTGTTGAGACACTATGTATTGAGAGAACAGGCGAAAAGCTTTCCCCCTTAGCCCAAATTCTCGGTCTAGGTGAGTTGGGGTAGGGGTAGTGAAAGGGTCTTTTAGCTCACAAAGATTAATTTTAGGGGCAGCTAAGAAAGCAAACAAAGCTGAAGGGACTCCGCCGGCAGAACACACTGGCATGGAGAACCAAGAATGAGTATCTTGAGGGATCTGGTGGGAAGTTTTGGAAGTAAATGTGGTCGCAAAGTTTTGAGCCTCTGTCTCCCATTCCACCCAAGGTCCTGGACCCAACTGCCCCACCTTCAAGACTGGATTAGCTGCTTCGTCTGTGACGGTTTGTAAATCAAGTTCTGGAGTGAGAGCTGACAGAGTCTTAATGTCATTAAACCCATCCAGCTTAGACCAGTCTGAAAACAATTTTGAAGCTGAGGCAGGGGGTAAAGCCGGCTTAGTAGCATAAACAAAATAGTCCTGGTGATAATAACTAGGTATAGCCTTTATATTAACGTCTAGTACATTTCCCAAAGTATCCAAGGCCCTTAATTTCTTAGATTTATTGCCCTGGATGACCCACTCACGCGGTACTGGGAGTTCCCCTGACAAGGTAGGTTGGGCGAGCTCTGGTTTAGTGGGGGTCAAAAGGACCCATGACTCGTCTGGTCCGTAAAGCAAGGGCATAGCTACCTTTCTGAGAGGCGCCTTGTCTAGAGGGGGTGGATTGACATCCGTTATAACCCTTACATTCGAAGTGGTCAATGCCGCCGTAGCAGGCCTAGTAACCACTGATGGTGACAGAGTGGGAGGGTGAGGGATCTGAGTTAAAGCAATAGAAGTCATCAGAGGCCGTACCGTAGAACTTGTCGTGGGAGCTCCCAAGTCCACTGTGGGAGTTTCCTGTTGTTGGCCAAAAAATTTAGATAAAGCATTACTAAGTAGCCCATCAATTTCCTGTGCAGTGACAAATTGACTTGATGATGTACTCACTGGTGAATCATTAATATCCTGCGCGGCGTCTAAGCCTGAACCTGACTCTTGCCCTTCCATATCCGAAATTTTGAAACCTCGTCTTTATCATCCTGTTCCTCCTGAGAAGATCCCGCCGAAGCTGGGGTACCTTGTTGCCAAGATAAGTCAGGAATAGAGGATGGGATCGCCGCGTCCCTGTGGACGTCAGCCACTGTGTGACTAGTTTGAGCCGGAAGAGGGTGGTCAGACCCCGGCCGAGAAAATCGCCAAACACCGAGGCCTTGGCCTACACTCTCTTGGGAGTCTGAAACACTCTCAATCACTGATCCCCCTGAACTCTCCAATTCCAGGGTTAAAATGTTAATGGGTAAATCATCTTTAGGTACAGGCACTGTACTGGACCCTTGAGACCGAACACAAACTCTGTCTGGGGTAGAGGTACGATGAGAAGCACTAGAAACTGGCGAATGTAGGGAGGCCTTTCTATTATGGGAATCCTTTTTGGAAGATTTATGGCTGCGGTGTGACCGTGAACTACTCTTCGATTTGGAGGATTTATCGCCGTGACCACTGGTGGAACTTTCCGTCTTACTCTTCTTACTCGATGGTGAAGAGGCAAGACTAGGTGGCTGGTGTCTGAGAGGTGACCTAGACCGAGATCTCTCCCGAGACGAGGAGGCTGCCGCCGGGGGTGTAGGCTCTCTTGGACGTTTCGGAGTAGCAGCAGAAGACACAGAACCCTGACCAGTCTCCGCCGGCTTATGACTAGTTACTCGAGAGGAACGTTTAGGGGGAGGGTGTTCGAAAAGCAGCCTATCCCAAAGAGGGACGTTGTCACATTGAAGTGACTTATGAGCCACAATCGTAGTATATGCTGACATCTGTTGCCTAACCTCTCGTAAGGCGACCGCTGCGGTCCTATCATTGTCGCGGAGGACCTTGACACTTAATTGGGAGCAAAAGGAACAGTTGCGCATCACCCACAGACCCCTTGAACGGTCTAGACATTTAACACACTTGATGCAAAGAGTGTGCGCAAAAATAGGGATACCGGCACAGGTAGGGGTAATGCATAAAGCAAAAACTGGGGCCAAGGTAGCCATGACAGAGACTGGTGGGGAAAACTACTGCCGGGTCTGTATTGGTCCGCCGGAGCCCAGCTCTGGAAAAAAAGAACATTTCCAGGAATTAATGATCATAAGGTTAACCCAACATGTTCGCACACAAGTGTTAATAACCCGCCGGGTAACGAGATGTAATGACACAACGATCACAGCTCGCTACGCGGCGGGGTTCAGAATATCTAAACATATCTTTAAGAAAGTGAAGAATACCCTCTGACATAATATAAAGGACCAGCATGGCGTTTATAGTCTTTCCGGTGGTGACTGTTTCAAGATTCAATTTTGGAAAACAACCCCCCACAAAGACGCCGGCCCTTGAATTATTTAGCAGAATAACACAGGGCAGGCTGATACGAGATCTGATTTCTAACGAATTGTCACAAAAGATCGCCGTAAGTTTGAAGGCGGCGATACATTAACGTATCTCTCAATTAAGTGGTTAACGAAATTGAATTGTAAATTCCTTATTTCCTCCTCCCAGGAGCACCCGCCGGGTGTAAAAACGATGTTAACCCTAATTGAACCTTCGATCGCCGTAAGTGTAAAGGCGGCGATACATATAGTATCACTAAAATGGATCGGTTAACTAACTGAATGACCTAGTCGTTCATCCCACCCTACCAAGGTGCACCCGCCGGGTGAGATGTCAAAACGTTAACCCCATAAGTTCCTGTCCCCACTTCTTTGTAAAAGATCGCCGGGGAGGAAAGCCCTTAACAACAGCTAGGTTTTTTCCTGTGGTTTGTAAAACCGGGTAGAAAAACTTCATAACATATGTCCGCATGAACAATGTTAGATGGGTACAGCCAATCCGCCGGGAATCAAAGGGAGCCTGAAAACAGGCACCAACACAGAGACGCAGTCCTGGAGAGCCACAGACACCTCATCGCCGGGGACACAAGCCTGTGTTGAAACCACGTGTGGCCCAACACGGCTCTCGGCCGGGTTTTTTCATGGTGTAACCGAGAAAAAACCCGCCGGAAAGTAACCCACCCCGTTCAGAAACCATCTGAACGCACATACGACTCGAAGGAAAGCCAAGCACGACTAGCCTAGGGTCCACACAATAATCCGTGGAATTAGCCAATACACAACTAAACCAGGAAACAAACATAGTCCGTGGAATTAGCCAATACACAACTAAACCCGGATACACATGACACAGTAGGACATATTTAGAAAATAAACAATAACACTTGTACATGTGGCAAAGCTACGAGCGGCTGGCTAGGCCTAAGTAGACGGCATAAGAAATGTTGAAATATAAACAAAAAACACTGGAAATATAACAACAGGAACCACCGCCAACACACCACTGTAGCAAATACTTCCGGCAAAGGGAAGACTGACTCGGGACCCAGAAAAAACTTCACTAAGTGAAGAAAAATACGCTGGGAACGTCAGTAAGCAACGCTTACCTCATCAGAAAGATAAAAGGCAGCATAACTAACGCGTAATGAAAGCCGCCTGCATCACAAGCTAACTCAACTGTGAAAAGATCACAAGTCCACAACAGGACCACGAGGGTACATCCGAAATAGATGCCCCAAACACACGACCCAAAATACACTGCACTGCGGGCAACCAGCCCAGGACACTCCTGCTACGCATATCCTAACCTTACTCGATACATCCCGGAGTAAACAAATGAGAAAAAACTCACTAGGGACGCAGCAAATGCGGAACCAGCGGAGCGTGGGGAGACACGTCCGGGCAGGCTGAGCGCAGAGCAGAGAAGGAAGAATGACGCCTGAATCAGCGTCTGGTCAAAGATCCACACAAGTACATCCACGATATGATGGAAAGCTTATTGGACAGTTATTCTTATTTTCTTTTTGTTTTTATTTTTTACGAAGTTTTTTCGTAGTGAGAACCCAATTCATAATGACTGAAGCCATGAGTGAGGTCGCGTGCGCTCATGATGAAGGCTCCTCAGATTTTAAATGCTCTGCGCGGTAGATTCAAACTACGGCGGATTAGTGTTTGAAGAGGATGCCTTATGTAATAGGCATGTTCGTCAATGATGGAGGGGCCACTAATAAATAGGGCTTTGGCAGTGACTAGGGCTGTGGAGATGGGCATACGACGACGTACCTGATCACTTATCCAAATTTCCAGAAGCGTCTCCATCTTATCCATTGCTGGGTCACGGGTTCGAGTGGTCCTTGTAGTTTGCACAGTCGACACAGTTTCTGCAGCCTTCTTGATAGCATCCGACGATTTGAAGATCGTAGACACAGTCGAGGGGGACAAGCCATGTTGGCGAGCGATACTATTAGTCTTTTCACCACGCTCACGTCTTCTTATCACATCCAACTTCATTTCAAGGGTAAGGCTCTTCCTGGCGGCCTTGGCTACTTGTTTTCCAGGCCTAGTTGCAGGTCATTTAGGCATGATGACTGATGTAAACCAATGCACGTGTAGGTAGGTAGGTAGGTAGGACTAGGTAGCGTGCGCCGTTCAGGTACCGGTACCTGTAGCGTTCGGTGGCGTCTCGGTACGCATTGGTAAATCTCGGTAAAATATTTGTTAAGTCGAACCCAAAGTGTTTGTTGTGCGGGCAAGGGGTAGTAATATGAAACCTTCGTTAAAGTGAAAATTCGTTGCAAGAGTGTTCGTTGTGCAAGGGTTTACTGTACAGCGCTTATTCCCATGGTGCACCCAGCGTCGACAAATTTTTTTTTTTTATGTGATTGAGGGAGGCAAAAGGCATAACTGCCTATAGCGAGTGCCTCCCCCATAGTTGAAAGAGTGACAGGGCCAAAATCAAGGGACGTTCGAGCCAAAATGCCTGGACACACGGAGTTTGAAGCAATTTAAGTCATAGGAAGAGGGAAAGACTGATTCTGGGAGAGAGTTCCAGAGCTCAGATGTTGAGTAGAAGAAAGTTTGAGAGGAACGTTTCACTCTTGGGTTGGAGAGTTGCACAGAGTAGGGGTGGGATTGAGTTGCAAGACGGGTACCACGTGCCCTACGTAAAGGAGGTGGTATGCACTGGGATAGCTCTGAGGAACACTGATTATTATAGTAGCGATAGAATAGCGAGAGAGATGCAACATTGCGGCGGAGAGAGAGAGATTGCAGAGAGTTGGTGAGTGGACGGGAGTTAATGATACGAAAGGCCTTCCTTTCAACCTTGTCTAGGAGAGCGGTGTGAGAGGAACCTCCCCACACATGTGAACAATACTCAATACAAGGGCGCACTATGCCCCTGTACAGAGCAAGAAGCTGTGCAGGGGAAAAGAACCCCCTAATGCTACATTGAATCGCGTTAACGCCCACACCCTTTCCACACACTGCACATGGGTATGCACCGCTCTTTTCCACATTGCCTGGTCTCAATCTACAATGCATAACCTTGGTTTTGTTAGTATTGACTCTTAAACCCTTGCTCGCCATGCCCTCTCTCCATTCTCTGAATTTGGCTTAGCATCTTGCATACTGTCAGCTATTAGGACTAAATCGTCTGCATAAAACAGTTCCAACGGGAGTCCGCCTCTAAAAACTCTAGACAGTGCCTCCAAGAGTCAAAACCATAATAAAGAGGAGGGGGGCTTAACACTGAACCCTGATGGACTCCAACACGGACTGCGAACTCATCACTCAGTACACCCTTCACCCTCACCGCACTTCGCGAATCCTCATACATCTTCATTATCACACGCACCAGCCACTCTTCCACACCAAGTTTCCTCATAGCCCACTGCACAACATCTCTAGGCACCCTATCAAAGGCCTTCTCCAGGTCTACAAACACAAAGTAAAGATCCCTGCCTTTTAGCAAGTATCTTTCCTGTATCTGCCTGACTATGAAGATAGCATCGGTTGTACCCCGTCCTGGCATAAAACCAAACTGAAAATCATCAATGGAGATGCTTTGCCTGATCAAACCCTCAAAGACTCTCTCACAGACCTGCATGATTTGGTCAAGCATTTTCAGGCCCCTATAATTTCCTCTATCTAGCACATCCCCTTTTCCTTTGTATATATTTACTATTACACTTTTGAGCCAATCCTCTGGGATTTTCTCATCTTTAATAATGGTGTTTATCAACTCAGTGACTAAGTTGATAAACACCATTATTAAAGATAAGAAAATCCCAGAGGATTGGCTCAAAAGTGTAATAGTAAATATATACAAAGGAAAAGGGGGTCGAGGCTGCCATTGTTGCTAGAATTAGATGTGGCTGGGGAAGTTCAGAGAACTGCTGCCAATCCTGACCATGAAAAGAATGCCGCTCCCCCTGAAGGGAAAGGTGTATGCCTCATGTGTTAGAAGTGCAATCACGTATGCCTCAGAAACATGGGCCGTTAAAGTAGAGGATGTCAACAGAATGGAACGTATTGAGATGAGAATGGTGAGATGGATGTGTGGGGCCAGGCTACAGGATAGAATAACAAATGTTGATCTGAGGAGACATTTAGGTATAAAGAGTATTAGCGAGGTGATGCGTACAAGTAGACTGGGATGGTATGGACATGTGGAGAGAATGGATGAACAAAATTGGGTGAAAAAATGCAGGTCTGTGATTGTGGAGGGAGCTGCACCAAGGGGTGGACCGAGGAAGACCTGGGATCGGACTATATGCGCCGATCTCAAATCCAAGAACTTGACAAGTGAAGCAGCCCTTAACAGGGTTGCCTGGAACGCCGCCATTACGACAAGAGACTGAAACTGCACGTATGTGTGGAACACTTAGTCTTAAAATTTGATGTATGTATGTATGTAGGTGGTAAACCGATGGCGTATCATGTCATACAGCTTCCTGATTTTCCAAAGCCGATCTTGAAGGTGGACTGCCATGTTGTTGGTCATGTGCAGATAGGACAGAATGTAAAAATATCTGTCCCTGGACATATGCAGTAGAGCCCCCATCTTCACCACATCAGTCTTCGTTGTTTCAATCTTCGTGGTAGACAACAAATATTCCCACTTTCCATGTTTGCTCAAAAAGCTTTCATCTTGGCACACAAATATTCCATTCAAAACCCGAAAAAAAAATGAAAAACTCGACATAAAGCTAGAAAACATACACAAAACAATAAAAAAAGTTAACTGAACTAAATGAATCTGCCATTGTCAAAGTGTTTGCCGCTTATAGACGAAATCCGAGATCCGATCGTCATTGCGCAAGATGCCGCCATCTTTGTATGACGTCAACACTAGCTCACAGTCCACTCGTTTATATGTTGAAAAACCAGCTGTTTGCAAGTTTTTTTGTGCCTGAACCTCGTATCTCTCGCGTTTATTATAACCTCTAGTTCATCTGGTGATAGGAATGGTGGACCTGGTGGTAGTAATCTTAGTCTTACAGTAGATCCTCTGGAAAAAAAGGCAAACTAGACCTGGGTATCCAGTGACTTTGTTTTTGGCCTGGGGTAAATAGTTTCTTGTTTGACAGCCTAACAAGCATAAAAGGTTTGGAAATATAATGCCCACATTAATCCTCGGAATCCGGGAGGCCTCATATGAGGCAAAATTCGAGGCTAAAAATCGCCGCTATAATCATCAGAACTCGGCAACCACGCGTTGTAGCGACGTCATCTCTACGGCATTCTACAAACAACAAAAAGTTCTACAATTTGCAAAAACATTGACTGCTCTAGCTGGTCTCAATCAGTAGCTACTGAATTATGAAGTTTGACTATACCAAAATTCATATGAGGCCCCCCGGATCCCATGGGTTAAGGGGAGCGTCCGGCTGGCCAGACCATTAAATGAGCGAAATATATAAAAAATCTGAAAGATTTCCTGAGAAATGGCAACACTTTCAGCAGTATCGTGAGAAAAATTCATGCAGAAATTCTGTATAATTACCGAGTTATGCACATTCCTCCCCCACACCAACACGTATTATTGGGAATACATAGCTAGTCATACTAACAACATTATCCAACAATAACTAGCAAAAATAGCATAAAAGTAAACAAGTTGCATGGTAGTACAGGTATTGTGGTTTGTGGCAATGTGTGTATTTACCTAATTTAGTATTGGTTCCTTCGTCAATGACAAAGAGCCTATACTATATATAGGCTGAGATTCCGGGACCCGTTCGGGATTCCCCGGAGTTCTTATCACAACCGTTGCGTATATAGCATCAAAACAATCCTTGGTTAATACCCATTAAATCTTACCAAGGGCTCATCATTGAAAATGAATACCACTAGAAATAAAATTTAAAGAAGAATCTATCATTTCAAACCTCCCGGTGCCTCAGCCCTCCAGCTGTGCTGTCGTTATGCTTCCCTTGCACGTGATGCCAGAATTTCTAGCGTGTTTATCTGCCTCTTTACGGTTGTGATCCAGACGAGTCGGACGTGTGCCCCCTTGCTCTGGGCGTCTCGGCGTTTGCTTGGCTTTCTCACTCCTAGTGAGTCCTTGTTATATATTATTTGAGTTAGGTCCAAACATGAATTGAGTAATCGCCCTGTATGTTTCAGAGGGCCTCCGTCCACGCCGAAAATATATGGATACTGCTTCGCCATTCTTAATATTGGTTGTTCGTCGTAGTAAGTGATTATTGTTATATTAGGCTATATCCTATACAATGCTTGCATTTAATTATTTACTTATCATAAGCTATTATTCATTTTATTCGTGTGCCCCCAGGATACACGTTGAACTCTAAGGATATTATTAATTCAAAGTTTTCCTTGTAAAGTAGCCAACACGATTTCCTGATTTCTACTACAGTAGTATTAAATTTTTCAAAGTCGCTTCACTTTTATAAGTCGCTTCACTTTATAGTTTGCATGCTTCTAGCATTACTTCGAGCTGATAGGGTCTTAGCTAGACTTATTGATTCCCTTATATGTCCCATTCTTGCACCAGTACTTATTTATAAGGCCATGCTTTGTTCGCCACCTCGGACAAGTGTCCACGAGGGCGGCCAATAGGCCTAGCTAGCTCGGCTTCCCTCTACTGAATTTTACATGAGGGACCAATTGTTCTCTTCCTATATGAGTAATATGTTATGAAGTGCTTCGATACCAATGATTCCTAAGAGTTTGCATGACCAAGTGCAAGAGCACCAACTAAAAACCTATACAATTTGCATGCTTCGAGTCCCGGAGTCGGCGGGGCTCCTGTGTCCCTCCGTTCTCTCCGGGTCTCCGGGTTTAGAACTCCGGGTACTAATTGGTTTCGAGTAAATAAATATAAGCACCAACACAATTATATGTTAATTTTTTAAAATAGAAAGAGTTTGCATGAAACCAAATGGAGCAACAAAGTTTCCTCCAGTGCTAGCTCTTGCACTGGAGGACAGGATGATACCCCCCAAACCCATTAAGTAGATGGTTATGTTTATTCAATGCCTTATTACCAGGGTGTAAGGTAATAGAAAGTGCGTTCTACCTGTCACCTTAAATAAAAAAAGGGGGGGGGGGCACGTTAAGTCCAGGACAAGTTGGCAGGACACACAACCCGGAATGGATAACAAGAGTGCTATTACTGCACTAGATCTGTTACATAACAATATCAATACGTTATTGCAACTATAAATGCATAGCTTTATTTTAATTTTAGTTTTGTGATATACAATTATCAGTATTCACACCTCAGTAGTTCTGTCTTTCCGAGATAAGGCTTCTTTAATGGTACCCGCCTTATACTGTACATCTTTTTCTTACGACTATACTCTTATATTTAGACACATGTCACAGTTTTCGTTTTGGTCTTCCAAATAGTTTCTCGCGGTTTAGCGTGATGAGCTTATGTAGGTCCCTCCACCGGTCGTGATATTCTAGGCACTTACGTCATTGACGTAAGGAGCCACCAATAAATTACGGTTTTGACAACCCGTAAGGGAAGGAAGGAAAAACTACTATTTATTGGTGGCTCATGGAGTCAATGACGAAGAGTGCCCTCCCACCATCCCCTTCCCATACACATGCTCAACTTGATATTACATTAGAGAAGGTTCCTGGGAGGAACAGCCAACTAGCAGGTGTATGGGAAACAGAGGTAGACCGTGAGTGTGCGTAGGCGCGGTGTTCAAACTGTGCTAATTCTTTCTTTTTATATCCTACTTTTCAGTGGCTCCGACCCAATGACGTACCATAGGAATGAATAAGGGGTACCCCCTATGATGATCTTGGTTCTCGCCCACCGTGATCCAGGTTAACCCGGGCTCAGAGGAGCCCGGAACGAGGCCATATTAACATAGGTACTTACGTCATTGACTCCAGGAGCCACCAATAAATAGTAGTTTTTCCTTCCTTCCCTTACGGGTTGTCAAAACCGTAATATATAGGGACGTCTCCCCTACCCCCAAAACATGCACACACACATGTTCAATCACTAGGGGTATACATAGGCATATAATAAAAATACAGAAAATTTAGCATCCTAAATTACCTGAAGCCTACGCCGGAGATCCCTAACTTAGGCTGACCACGAGGTCCGAAGAACATCACAGGTAGACGACGCTCCGAAGACCCAGCAACAGCACCCAGACAAGGGGAGGCCCACCATAGGGGCCTACAAGCAAAACACGAACTCTGGAAGGCGGAGCACCACACCCTTAAACCAGAGCATTTGCTGATTCTTGAATAGTAGGGCATGTACTTTCCTCAATACTGACAGTCTGTATCATGCCTTGTAGATTGGTAGCCTCCTAGCTAAAGTAACACAAAAGCTAAAGGCGTAACACAACAATAATAAAGCACACGCGGTACGACAATCCTGGGACGCGTAGATGCCTGTTACAATAGTACCCTAAAATTACACATACTTCCTGCGGACATACCAATCTGGCAGCCGTGCTAGCTAATTCTAAACCTTGTTACTACAACACAGATCTATACATATGAGTAAGGACTCACTAGAAGCTCTGGAACGTCGAATGAAGCGGAGCTCGGCGAAAGCCTTGTTGACAGGATGGCCGCGGAAGTTGGAAGGACGAAGATGGCCGCAAGAGGGCCTGGTGTCGGGGAAGCAAAACATGAGAAATCCACGCATATGGCAAGTCATATGATAACAGATATTAAGTTATTTTTTCTTTTTTATATTTTACAAAAAAAAAATCTGTAGGGTACCCGATCAAAATGACGATTCCATAAGGGAATTAAGTGTGCACTTATGACGAGTACTCCATGATAACTTCCGCGCGGGATATTCAAAATACTGGCGCGGGATGTTGTTGTTGTTGTTCCCTAAGCTGCCTGGCCGAACAGCCCCGAGTCCCTGAGGAAGGCCATGGCCACGATCGGGCTTTCCCACAGAGCTCTCATTGAGTGTAGGTTGTGTTGTTGGCGTAAGTGGTTGTGTGAAATGCAGTCTTCTATGATGTGTTTAATGGTATGGGGTGCTGTGTTACATCCCGGGCAGGCGTCGACAACGGAGTCATCCAGTCTCTTCTGATAGCTCAGGAGAGCTGGATGGTGTCCGCATCTCAGCCTGGCCAGGTGGACTCTGTCCTCGCGAGGGAGGGAGGATTCGGAAGGATGGATTTCGGGAGGTCGTGCATGCAGCTGCGTGTTGTCTGTGAGTGAGTGGATGGATTGGCGAGAGATATGAGTATGGATGTGCTTCTGGAAGTTGGTTCGGGGTGGGCAGGGAGGGAGAGAGGACAATAACTGTACTTACACTAGTTGTATTTGCGGGAGTGAGAATGCTCGTTAATTCCCGCCTCCTAAGATATGTTTGTCATACCGTGCTTTGAAACTATGCACTGATGGTGCAGACACTACTTCGGCTGGCAATTTGTTCCACCCACTAATCGAGTTGGTAGGAAATCTTTTACTTTTCAGATCAGATTTACTATTTAGCACTTTTAGTTTGTAGCTGTGACCTCTTGTCCTCTCACCTCCATCCCTCTCTATGAAGTTTTCTTGGCCGATTTTGTCAATACCTCTAACACATTTATATATCTGAATTTGCTGTCCTCGTTTCCTTCTCTGTTCCAGTGTAGGTAGATTCAATCTCTCGAGCCTCTCTTGGTACTCCAAATTTTCCAAACCTGGGATCATCCTCGTAGCTGCTCTCTGTACCCTCTCAATTTTGTGGATATGTTTCTTCAAGTGAGGGGACCACACTACAGATGCATATTCCATCCTGGGTCTTATTATTGCCGTTATTATTTGTTTCATGGTGTTTTCATTAAGATAATTGAAAGACATCCTAATATTTGCCAATAATGCTAGTGATTCTCTCACTATCTTATTTACGTGGCTTTCTGGAGACATGTTATCCCTAAATTCTATCCCCAAGTCTTTTTCTTTTTCTGCTTTGGGAATCACTTCGTTTCCTAGTTTATAATCTTTTCTAGGTCTGTACTTGCTTTTACCCATTTCTAGAGTCTTACATTTCCCTGCATTGAACTCCATATTCCATTTGATGCTCCATTCATGGATCTTTTGCAAATCTGCTTGGAGCTCAAGGCAATTCTCCTGGGTTCTGATCGTTTTAAGCAGCTTAGCATCGTCCGCAAACATACTCATGTAGCTTGTTAGTCCCTCAGGCAAGTCATTTACAAATATTAGAAACATGATTGGGGCTAGAACAGATCCTTGTGGTACCCCACTCGTAATTTGAGTCCAGTTTGACGATTTCCCCCTTACTGTTGTTCTCATCTGTCTTCCGCTAAGGTAGCTCTCCATCCATTTCAGCAGTTTGTCTCCTACTTTTCCCTCATGTTTTAATTTCCACAGCAATCTCTTGTGTGGAACTTTGTCAAATGCCTTTTTAAAGTCTAGGTAGGCACAGTCTACCCATCCTTCCCTCTTGTCCACTGTGTCTATTACTCTAGAGTAAAAACTCAACAAGTTGCTTACACATGATCTGCCACCTCTGAATCCAAATTGTCGGTCAGTAATTAATCTTTTGGATTCCAGGTAGTTCACCCATTTGTCCCTTATTAATCCTTCCAGAATCTTCATGAGGATGCTCAATAGTGATACAGGTCTATAGTTCAGTGGTTTATCTCTGCTTCCTCCCTTAAATATAGGAATAATGTTTGCTCTTTTCCATTCTGTAGGTACTATCCCTGTGTCCAATGATTTGGTCATTATGTCATATAACGGTATACTCAGTTCCATAGCATTTTCTTTAATAATCCAGCCTGATACTCCGTCCGGTCCAGCGGCTTTGTTTGGATCCACCTTACTCATTTTGTCTATGAGCTCTGGTCTGTTAAATGTTACTTCCGGCATTTCCTCTGTACCTATCTCATTGGTTTCTGGTGCAATGAATTCTCCTTCTTTTGTAAATACTGATGCAAAATTTCTATTTAGTTCTTCCGCAATCTCTGTATCCTCTTCTATGATTCTGGTTCCACTTTTAATCTTAACGATCGTGGCTTTTATCTTCCTTTTGCCGTTTACAAATTTGAAAACATTTTTGGATTCTTTTCATAGTTCTCCACTATCCCTTTCTCATGGTTTGCCTCTGACCTCCTCCTCATTTCTGTGTATTTGTTTCTCTCCTCTTTATACTTTTGCCTGTTATCTTCCGAATCCCAGTTTCTCATCTTTTTCCAGGCTTTGTGTTTTGCTTCCTGTGCTTGCCTACATTCGCGGTTAAACCATACTTTGCGATTACTTTCTTTCCTTTTATTAATGTACTTAGGGACAAAAGTTTTTATACCAGTATCATAGATCTCCATGAATGCCTTGAGTTTTTTGTCTACCTCACTTTCAGATAACACCTGATCCCAATTTTGTGACTTGAAAAAATCCCGTAGTCCTACGAAATCGGTTCTGGAATACATCCAGTGATTTTCCTTGTGCTTTTCCCTTCCCTTGGGTAGATTATACTTCAATAGTAAGTCTATGTCTAGAACTGCATGGTCGCTTTTTCCTAGTGGGCATAGGTACTGAATACTTTGAACCTCCTCCTCCCTTCTTGTGAATAGAAGGTCCAATCTAGCTGGTTGATCACTTCCCCTTACTCTTGTTAACTCTTTTACATGTTGGTATATAGAATTTTCCATGGCCATACTTAAAAATTCATAGCTCCAACTTTCCTCCCCTGCTCCGGCTTCAAGATCTTCCCAATTCACTTCCTTGCAGTTAAAGTCCCCACACATGACTATTTCATTCTTTGAAGCCAAGATATTTCCTAGCACACTAATTGTTTCCTTACGCATTAGGCTATGCTCCTCCTTACCCCATGTCTTCGTCTGTGTTACATGTCTTCGAGAGAGGACAATAATTGTGTGTGATACCGTGTGCTGGGTGTTGTTTTGATATTTCTTGGTGTCTGTGGGTGTGTTGCCATGTAGTTTAGTGGGTGGTCTTGGTTCGTGGAGGCTGCTGCCAGGAATTGAGTGCCTCTCATATCCAGATGGTCTTTGACTTTGAGGATTTTGGTTTCTTGATGTAGATGATCTGTGGGTGCAGTAGCTGTGCAGCCTGTAATGATCTTCAGGGCTTTGTTTTGGATAGTCTGTAAGGTCTTATGATGTGTTTCAGCTAGGTTAGAAGCCCAGGCTGGGCGGGGGATGTTGAATGGAGACTATTATACTAATAGGCGATGTCGTCAATGATGAAGGGGCCCTATTAAATACTACGGGTTTGACAACCCATAGGGAAGGAAGGAAAACCTTCTATTTAGGAGTGGTTCCGTAGTCAATGACGAAGAGCCTATACTATATATAGGCTGAGATTCCGGGACCCGTTCGGGATTCCCCGGAGTTCTTATCACAACCGTTGCGTATATAGCATAAAAACAATCCTTGGTTAATACCCATTAAATCTTACCAAGGGCTCGTCATTGAAAATGAATACCACTAGAAATAAAATTTAAAGAAGAATCTATCATTTCAAACCTCCCGGTGCCTCAGCCCTCCAGCTGTGCTGTCGTTATGCTTCCCTTGCACGTTATGCCAGACTTTCTAGCGTGTTTATCTGCCTCAAATGTTATATCAAGTTGGGCATGTGCATGGGAAGGGGAAGGTGGGAGGGAACCTTTGCGTCATTGACTACGGAACCACTCCTAAATAGAAGGTTTTCCTTCCTTCCCTACGGGTTGTCAAACCCGTAATTTAGTATTGGTTCCTTCGTCAATGACGAAGAGCCTAGAATATCACGACTGGAGGTGGGACATCAGATGCTCAATGTATCCAGAGAGAACCAATTAACAGATAGGCTGACACCGGGAGAAAATCAAATTACTGTACTGTATTAGAGAAAGAAGAGGTGGGTATACTGGGAAGCCTCATAAAGAAGGAAAGATGGAAGAATAGTCATAACTTAAAATGTGTTGAGGAGAACAAGATGTAAAAATGTGTATGAACAGATGCTTTAATGTCAAAACATCTCATACTATAATGCTCCTGAAGCTGTGCAACAAGTTAGCAAGCGCATTTCTTGCTTGCATTGGTATAAAAACCAAAAAATGAACTATTTGTTCATACTTTTTCAGTACATACAACTCGTACTTATTCCTTATAGAAGAAAACTCTTTGTCTTCGTATACTTATTTATGTTCTACATCCCCCCCCCCCCCCTTTTTTTTTTTTTTTTTTTTTTTTTTTTTTTTTTTTTTTTTTTTTTTTTTGAGATTCCGAAGGCGGAAAGGAGAACCAGACTCATTCAGTACATACAACTCGTACTATTTACTATAGAAGACAAATCCTTTGTCTTCTTACTTAGTCATGGTGAATAAAACTCTTTCAGTGTGACGCCTATTGCCTGATTGTGGTTACCGACTATTAGGCCTTCGATTTAGGGTGAAAGATAGGATCGTATTTTGCTCTTAGCCATTTGGCCCGTTAAACGTCCATAATGCAAAAGTTAGAGAAATCTGAAGGCTTCCAGCTTGGTCCAAGAGGAATTTGAGAGATTGGAAATTTCACTGGATACGGGCACTATAGGCTCAGGCGGTTGTATCCCTTTTGTATGGGCCAAATTGGCGCAAAGTGACACACTAGACCCTTGTCTGATTTTGCATCTGAGGGTCGTGCCTGGGGGAGGGAATAGGTAGATGGACGACCCTGTGTTCTGTAGCTGACACATACTTTGGCCTATGCATACTTTTGTTTTATATATTTAAAATCACCCATAACATATATATGCAATACAAAGTTAGCAGATATTTTCCTTCCAATTTTGTCAATTAATAATTGATAATTGTTTATAATCAGCTTACAATTATGTTTATAGTCATTATCGGCTGCATATGGACCTTCCCTTTATTACTATACTATACAAGAACGTAGTGTAGTCGTATACTGTATAAGAAAATTGTGTAGAATCACACAAATCTTGAGATAAACTGTACATCTTATAGGTGTTTGGTATAGTGATGTCTACAGTCGTAGCTCTGGCGTTAGTTCCGAAGCGTTCACCAGAGGTCTCAAGGAATTGTCGGTAGGGAGAATTGACCTCAAAAGAGGCCAGTCCCTGCGCCGGGGTTATTGACCACCGGGTTATAGATTGAGGGGTCTTTGCTAATGTGTGGAATGCCAAAAGGTCTACTTGTGGATGGGAAGGAAGAGTCGGCTTGGTGAAAGCTTCCTGTTTGAGTGCCCATACCACTGGAGTAGCCTACTCTTGCCCCGGGATAAGGTGTCACCCCAAAGGTTGGCCCTTCCCGGGAGGTACTAGGCTGAAATGTAGGGGTGAATCCGCTTGCTGAAAGCTTCTTGTGTGAGTGCCCGTTCCACTGACTTGCACTTGCACCGGGATAAGGTGTCCGTAAGAAATCTTTGATCTCTTGTGAAGAACGGAATGTGCCAAAAGGCATCCTTGAGGTTCAACGTTATCAGTCACACGTCCTGATGAAGGAGTAGCCGTATCCGAGGCACTGTGAGCATGCAAAATCTGTAATTTTGTGTGAGGAGAGGTCTCTGCCTGGTCTCATCTTTAAGCCGTCTCATTTGGGAACAAGAAACGTGCGCGATAGGAAAACTGTGGTTCCTTTTAGAACTGGCACTAATACCATCTGCTTTAATCATTCTTTGATTACTTCTATGACGTTTGGTGAAAGTATCATTGTATTGTTGTGCAGATCACATATGACAAGTAGCAAATCTATGTTCCTCATTTGGAGCTTTAGTGGGGCAATTGCAGTGATGGCTAGAGCAAATTTTGCCGCCTCTACTGCCCATTCCACCCACGGACCTTGTCCCACTCCTTCTAAGGGAACATGCGAGACTGAGGGTCTGTAGCAACAGTTTCTATCTTTGTAGAACACACTGAGGAGGGGCTTTATAGCATTAAGAGCAGCAAGCTTAGAGAAATCTGACCGAGACTCCCGGGATGTTGTGGCAGAAAACATTGGGGCAGGGTTGTCCACAAAACTGAATATCAGACCTGGAAGGGAAAGGAGACACGACTATTTCCATTCCCCGCCTTTCAGCATCTTTTGCTCGCAGATGTTTTAACTCATTTACCTCGAGGACCCCGGCTTGAGGGACCTGGTAAAGTTCAGGGATACCTGTCTCCGCGTCTTCCGGAATAGGAGGATCACTGATTGGTTGTCAAACTCGGGCAGGATCATAAAGCAAAGACATTGTCTTGTTGGGAAACCCCGGGTCCTCCTCAAGGGCACCCGGAGTGAAGGGGTTAGGAATAGCCCCACCTGTCAAGGGTGGGAATCGCTACTGATTCACCGGTTAGGGAACACTAGGACCAATTGACCCTGAGGGACGAGGTGTGTGGTGGTCTTTATTCATATAAGGACAGGTTGTAAAGGAACAGTAGGTAGCGTAGAAGGCATTAGCTGAGAGGACAGCCTAACCTGGGGAGTCAGAGACTCTTGTCTCTGACTAAACTTGGACTTAATTGCTGCTAGAACCTTTGTTTGGAACAGGGTCTCCAACTTCGTTGGGACGTGGGCAAAAGAATGTTTAGGAAACTCACGTAGGCATTATGGATAATGTCTGGGACTTAGGATATGTAACCTTTTACATCACTCCAAATATTGAGCAAAACCTAAGGCGCCCCAGCCGCAGTTATGTGGCCCATCAGATTGTGATGTTTCACGAAGGGTGCACAGTTTGTACACTTCTTAGTAGCCCACTAGCTAGCTTACAATCAACACAAGACAGATGGCGTACATACTTCGTACGTCCAAGAAGGGGGAATTTGTTGCATCTTGTGAACCCGAACCACTGCACAATGGTCGTGGCGATTACAAGAGAGAGCTGTTGCTCATCAGGCCAAGAATTAATGTTACATAATACTAGAGCAAAGAATAAAATCATGTACCGACTCGTCATGCACAAGGCCTATGGAATGCCGAGTAGCCTGTTGGCTATATGAATGCAGTAAAAGAAGTTAGAACGGGGTAGCACATCAGCTGCATCTTATATAAAGATGGATTAGAGTGGGATAGTCGAAGGTTATCATTAATATGATTAGAGTATCCCCCCCCCCCCCTTTTTCTCTCATTCGTGGTTCTACATTGAGAACCCAAGGTGAAGACTTTTAACAGCGACTCAACAAGAAATTACGTTGGGCAACACCTGGCGGTGAATAGCCTATTGGCTATATGAATGCCGTAAAAGAGGTTAGAGTAGAGTAGCGTATCTGCTATCTCTTATATAAATTCATTGTCCTCCATTGAGAACTTATGGGAAAGATGTTTATCATTGACCTGGAAAGACACGCCGTTGGGCATCACCCGGAGATGGAGGTGAAGCCCGAAGACCTTCATAGCAACCCGATCGGGAATACGGAACCGGAGAGAGTGGACCGTAGCTAAGAGTCAAGGTCTATTTCAGTTCAATTCAATTCGAGAGACTGTAATTGCAATTTGCAGTAACTTAAGTTATAACAATGGAATAATAATAATAATAATAATAATAATCAGTAGATTATCAATGTCACTGGAGGGCCGTTGGGTACCCGGTACCTGGACACCATTGGTTAGTCCGTGTATATCAATTCAATATTGGGCTTATAATAGTGATAGTATCCGGAGGAAGCTTTGCTCCTCATCTGTCCCTAATAGCCCACTGGGGCACAGGAGTCCCGCCGACTCCAGGGCTCAAAGTTTCCGAACTATTTCCATGTCAGAAGTGATAACATAAATAAGCAGGAACCTTTTTGTACCTGGCTTATATATTGAAAAATGAAGTAAAGCCATCGAAAAACTTCATAATATAATTTCAATATTTGGCTTATGATAGGGATAGTACCCGGAGGAAACTTTTCCTTTATAGTTCAATAATAGCACACACTATTGGCACCCAGCATATACATTGAAAAATTAAGTAAATCCAAAAAAATTCTTCCTACTATAATGTTAATGTTTGGCTTATAATAGGGATAGGAACCGAAGCAAACATTGTTCCTTATAGTTCAACAATAGCGGAACCATTGGCCCCCCGCTTATGTATTGAATAATGAAGTAAATCCATGGAAAAACTTTGAATTATAAAGTCAATATTTGGCTTATAATAGGGATAGTACCCAGAGGAAGCGTTGGTCCTTAACCTTCAACAACAGTGGAACCCTTGGCACCCCGCTTATAAATTGAAAAATGAAGGAAATCCCTTTAACCACCTCCTAATATACATTCAATATTTGGTTTTCAATAGGGATCGTACCCGGAGGAAATTATGTTCCTTATAGTCCAAAATAGCGGAACCATTGGTCCTCAGCTTATTCATTGAAAAATGAAGTAAAACCCTCGAAAAACTCCTGATATACTGTCAATATTTGGTTTATAATAGGGATAGTACCCGGAGGAAACGGTGTTTCTTATATTGTAGTTCGATAATAGCGGAACCATTGGCTCCCAGCTTATCTATTGACAAATGAAGTAAATCCACCAAAAAACTTCATATAATACTTATATCTAGGAAGATACCAATCTATCTCTTGTGCTGTAACTTTCAGTAGAGTGAGGCTCTGAGCTATAGCCTATTGGCCACTTCCGCGCTCGATGTGACGAGCGTGAGAAAACTTCATAATATCGAGTTAATATTTGGCTTAAAAATAGGAATAGTATTCGGAGGAACATTGTTCCTTATAGGTCAAAAATATCGGAACCATTGGCCCCCCGCTTATATGTTGACAAATGAAGTAAATCCCTCGAAAATCTTCATAATATAATATTTATATATGTATACAGTATATAATACTTATATCTAGGAAGATACCAATCTATCTCTTGTGCTGTAACTTTCAGTAGAGTGAAGCTCTGGCCTATTGGCCACTTCCGCGCTCGATGTGACGAGCGTGAGAAAACTTCATAATATCGAGTCAATATTTGGCTTAAAAATAGGAATAGTATCCGGAGGAACAGTGTTCCTTATAAGTCAACAATATCGGAACCATTGGCCCCCCGCTTATATGTTGAAAAATGAAGTAAACCCCTCGAAAAACTTCATAATATAATATTTATATATCTATATAGGAAGAGATCATCTATCTCTTATATTATCAAATTCAGTAGTGATGCTCGAGCCAGGCCTATTGGCCGCTTCCGTGATCGCGCGCTCGCGTGAGAATATCCCGATATAAAAATCCATAAGTTGTTGTTGTTGTTCCCTAAGCTGCCTGGCCGAACAGCCCCGAGTCCCTGAGGAAGGCCATGGCCACGATCGGGCTTTCCCACAGAGCTCTCATTGAGTGTAGATTGTGTTGTTGGCGTAAGTGGTTGTGTGAAATGCAGTCTTCTATGATGTGTTTAATGGTATGGGGTGCTGTGTTACATCCCGGGCAGGCGTCGACAACGGAGTCATCCAGTCTCTTCTGATAGCTCAGGAGAGCTGGATGGTGTCCGCATCTCAGCCTGGCCAGGTGGACTCTGTCCTCGCGAGGAAGGGAGGATTCGGAAGGATGGATTTCGGGAGGTCGTGCATGCAGCTGCGTGTTGTCTGTGAGTGAGTGGATGGATCGGTGAGAGATATGAGTATGGATGTGCTTCTGGAAGTTGGTTCGGGGTGGGCAGGGAGGGAGAGAGGACAATAATTGTGTGTGATACCGTGTGCTGGGTGTTATTTTGATATTTCTTGGTGTCTGTGGGTGTGTTGCCATGTAGTTTAGTGGGTGGTCTTGGTTCGTGGAGGCTGCTGCCAGGAATTGAGTGCCTCTCATGTCCAGATGGTCTTTGACTCTGAGGATTTTGGTTTCTTGATGTAGGTGATCTGTGGGTGCAGTAGCTGTGCAGCCTGTAATGATCTTCAGGTCTTTGTTTTGAATAGTCTGTAAGGTCTTATGATGTGTTTCAGCTAGGTTAGAAGCCCAGGCTGGGCTTGCGTATTCCATCACTGATTTTATGTATTGTTTATATACTGTGGTGGTAGTTTCTTTGTTGTGTCCAAATTTTGTGTGAGCAAGTGACCTGAGGGCGTTAAGTCTGGGTGTCAGTTTCTTTTTAATGTTTGTGGTGTGCTGTTTGAATGTCATATGAGTATCATATGTTACTCCTAGGATTTTGGGTGTGTGTGTATGTGTTAGGGTGTGTTGTTTATGGTGAGTTGAGGGATGTATTCGTGTTCTCCTGTCCAGCTTGTGAGCAGGGTTGCGGTGGATTTGGCTGGGGCTAGATTAAGTCTGTTTGTAGTGCACCAGCCGTGTAGTGTGTTGAGATAGGGTTGAAGGAGATCTGTTGCTCTTTTTGGGTCATGTGTGTGCATGTGAGTGTTATGTCATCTGCATAGGAGGTTAAGTTTATTTGGGGCGTATTGGGTGTAGTTATATCGTGCATGTACAGATTGAAGAGTGCGGGCGATAGGACGGATCCTTGTGGGACTCCGTTTGGAAAGTTTCTGATTTTAGATGACTGACCGGCAAAAGATACGTGTGCACATCTGCCTGCTAGGAAGTTGGCCAGCCACCTTTTTGTGTTGTTGTGCATGTGTGTGTTGTAGATTTTGTGTGTTAGGTTGTGGCGGGGGATGGCATCGAAGGCTTTACTAATGTCGAGTGTGGCTAATAGTGATCTGTGTGGTGGTCTAGCTGAGTTGATGCCGTCAAAAGCTGTAAAAGGTGTTGATGCCGTCGAAAGCTCTTTGTGTAAGGTCTGTGAGAAGAGTGTTTGTGGAGTGCAGTGGCCTAAAGCCATGTTGTGTTGGAGCTAGGGGTAGGTCAGGTGTAATTAGTTGTAATACTAGGCGTTCCATGACTTTGGAGGGGGAGCAAAGGAGTGTGATGGGGCGGTGCGAGGAGGGTAGCGTGGGGTCTTTGTTGGGTTTGGGGAATGTGAATGATACCATGCTTCCAAATGTCTGGTATTGTGTTGTGTGAATTTTTTGTATGTTTTGAGTGCTTGTATGCCTTGTGGCATAGGTGTGAATAGCTGTAGTTTGATATTTAGTGAGTGCTTGTATGCCTTGTGGTCCAGGTGTCTGAGGTGTATGTTGCTTATGTTGTCTAGGCCACAGGCGGGTGAGTGCTTGAGATTGTTGATGATATGCTTTGTCTGGTGATTGGTGAAGGGTGTATAGTCAGGGTCTGTGGGGAATTGTCTCTTACGTCGGATGACACGTCGGTCGTCTTTGTGAGGTTTTAGGTGGCTGACATGTGAGAAGTGATTGATGAGAGTGTTTGCTTGTTGTTTACATGAAGGAGTAGAGTCTGTTGTTGTGATTGCGGCATGTGATTGTGTTGTGTTGCTGTTGGAAAGTGTGATGCTTTTCCCCAAAAAACGTAGAGTTTTTTGGGGTTTGTTTTGTGATCAAGTGTTTGTAGGAAGTTATTCCAATTTAGTTTTTGTTGTTCTTGTATTTTGTTGTTAGTTTGGGTGTTGAGTGCTTGAATTTGTTGTGTGATGTCTTGTGTGTGGGGTGCTGGGGAGTGTTTCAGTATGTCGCGTTGTCTGATGAGGTTTTGAATTTCTGGTGTGAAGTTGGGGTTGTGTCTTTTTCTGTTACCTCTTGGAATGTGTTTCTTGTCAGCGTTTTGGATAGTTTTATTGAGTATGTGTACAGCATTGTTGATGTTAGTGATGGGTGTACTGTTTAGAGTTGTGAAGTGTTGTTCTGTCTCATTTGTGAATGCTTCCCAGTTAGCTCTTTTATAATTGGTGTATGTATTTTTGTGGCTAGCTGGGGTGAGTCTGGTTTTGGTGGTGATAATGATCGGGAGGTGGTCAGAGCCTAAGGTTCTGACCACCCTCCAGGATGTTGTGGGGGCGAGTTCTGGGGAGCAAAAGGTGATGTCAGGAGATGATGGGTTATAGAGGGCTTGGTGAGGAATATGGGTATGTTGATGGATGTCGTTAAGGATGATGAGGTTATCGGTTTGGTTTTGTAGTACCAGCCCTCTGTCTGTGTCGGGGTTGTCGACAAACCAGGCCGACGTCTTGGCGTTGAAGTCACCACCCAGGATGATGTGTGGGGTGTTTGTGATGTAACTGAACCCTTAGTGTGGCGACTCGAAGTGATGGGTTTTGAGCAAGTTGGACATATGTACTGTATGTGTACGTGGGTCCTGGGTTGCTCTCAATGTCTCCGGCTAGAAGAAGTCTTCGAGAAATGACAGCCGGAGAGTCATTTCTCGTTGTGTCATTTCTGTGTGATGTGTGTGTGTGGTGTGAGAGGTGTGGAAATTCCCGGCACGACCGAAGCCGCTCCAAGGACCCGTGCCCCCAGGGAGGGGGCAGGGGATGGTTGTGACGGTTTTGCTCCCGAAACTGCTCCCCGCGGCCGGCATCCGGTTTTCCTCCACTGGTCGTTGATCTTATCTCCGGCCGTGGAGGGTCAGCAGCCATCCGCGGTTGGCAGCTCCGGGAGGTGGTCCTATGGCGTAGACGCCGCCACCAGGAGTAGAGTCCAGAGCATATCCGCTCAAATTAATGTTACCAGTGTATAACTATGAAAGTGTAGAATACTTTAATATATGAGCAAAGAAGTAGTGATCACGTAAACTGCAGACTATGTACGTAATACGTATCTGCCATAACTCATATAAGAATGGATTCCAGGGGGATATATTCTATCGGCTATCATGAATACGATTAGAGTGCTATCTAATCGGGATAGTATCCTGAGGAAAACATTGTTCCTCATCTTTATCTAGGTCAAGCCTAACAAGTTTGGGGCGAGGACAGTTAGGGGAGGAAGTGCCTTTTAACCCTCTCCGACATACGACGCGATTTGAGCCTATTGGGGATACTTTAAAACCTTTGTTACCATCAGGGGTATTTAGAAACCTTTAGTTTATAGTTACTTCAACCTCTGCAGTTGTCTTTGAGTTAGCTGTGGGCAGAAAACTAATTTTGGAGAGGTAATTATAAGAGTGAGAGAACTCTATTTCTTATTGCTAATCTGGCAACCTCTGCATCATATGAGTCTGAAGGGGTTAACTCTGTAGGTATAGACCTCTTTTTAGGAGTTTCTTTTGTGGAAGACACAGAGCGTCCAGTAAGAAATAAACATAGTCCCTACTGACCATGTCTGGGACTTTTTTTTTTGAGGATATATAAACTTTCACTTCATCCCAAATGTTTAGTAATACCTGAGTCGCCCCCGTTGCTGTTATGTGGCCACACGGATTGTGATAGTGTTACACGAAGAGTGCACAATTTGTACATTTTTTAGGAGCCCACTTAGTCAATGTACAATTCACACAAGACATCTGGCGTACATACCTCGTCAGTTGTGGCTCAGGTGAGGGGGCGGAGATTACTGAGGAGAGCTATAGCCCACCTGTCAGAAAAAGGCCAAGAATCAATGTTACATAATATAAGAGCAAAGAACCAAAGCATGCACCAGTTCCTTATGTATAAGGCTCATGTAATGTTGAGTATCCTGCTGGCCCTATGAATGTTTAAAAGAATTTAGAGTAGGGTAGCATATTCGCTACATCGTATATAAGAATGGATTTAAGTGGGATAGTCTATAGGCTATCATAAATATATGTACCAAAAACAAAATTGGGTGGGGTGGGTCGTCCGTTGTTGAAAAATGTGGTGCGAATGGCATCGCGCGGCGAGAAAAACATCGAGCGGCAAGATTTACCCGCGCGTATATTCTGCCGTCTCGGGGTAGAACCAAGGGGAGTGCTTGTATGCCTTGTGGTTCCAGGTGTCTGAGGTGTATGTTGCTTATGTTGTCTAGGCCACAGGCGGGTGAGTGCTTGAGATTGTTGATGATATGCTTTGTCTGGTGATTGGTGAAGGGTGTATAGTCAGGGTCTGTGGGGAATTGTCTCTTACGTCGGATGACACGTCGGTCGTCTTTGTGAGGTTTTAGGTGGCTGACATGTGAAAAGTGATTGATGAGAGTGTTTGCTTGTTGTTTACATGAAGGAGTAGAGTCTGTTGTTGTTGTTGTTGTTGTTCCCTAAGCTGCCTGGCCGAACAGCCCCGAGTCCCTGAGAAAGGCCATGGCCACGATCGGGCTTTCCCACAGAGCTCTCATTGAGTGTAGATTGTGTTGTTGGCGTAAGTGGTTGTGTGAAATGCAGTCTTCTATGATGTGTTTAATGGTATGGGGTGCTGTGTTACATCCCGGACAGGCGTCGACAACGGAGTCATCCAGTCTCTTCTGATAGCTCAGGAGAGCTGGATGGTGTCCGCATCTCAGCCTGGCCAGGTGGACTCTGTCCTCGCGAGGAAGGGAGGATTCGGAAGGATGGATTTCGGGAGGTCGTGCATGCAGCTGTGTGTTGTCTGTGAGTGAGTGGATGGATCGGTGAGAGATATGAGTATGGATGTGCTTCTGGAAGTTGGTTCGGGGTGGGCAGGGAGGGAGAGAGGACAATAATTGTGTGTGATACCGTGTGCTGGGTGTTGTTTTGATATTTCTTGGTGTCTGTGGGTGTGTTGCCATGTAGTTTAGTGGGTGGTCTTGGTTCGTGGAGGCTGCTGCCAGAATTGAGTGCCTCTCATGTCCAGATGGTCTTTGACTTTGAGGATTTTGGTTTCTTGATGTAGGTGATCTGTGGGTGCAGTAGCTGTACAGCCTGTAATGATCTTCAGGGCTTTGTTTTGAATAGTCTGTAAGGTCTTATGATGTGTTTCAGCTAGGTTAGAAGCCCAGGCTGGGCTTGCGTATTCCATCACTGATCTTATGTATTGTTTATATACTGTGGTGGTAGTTTCTTTGTTGTGTCCAAATTTTGTGTGAGCAAGTGACCTGAGGGCGTTAAGTCTGGGTGTCAGTTTCTTTTTAATGTTTGTGGTGTGCTGTTTGAATGTCATATGAGTATCATATGTTACTCCTAGGATTTTGGGTGTGTGTGTATGTGTTAGGGGTGTGTTGTTTATGGTGAGTTGAGGGATGTATTCGTGTTCTCCTGTCCAACTTGTGAGCAGGGTTGCGGTGGATTTGGCTGGGGCTAGATTAAGTCTGTTTGTAGTGCACCAGCCATGTAGTGTGTTGAGATAGGGTTAAAGGAGATCTGTTGCTCTTTTTGGGTCATGGTGTGTGCATGTGAGTGTTATGTCATCTGCATAGGAGGCTAAGTTTATTTGGGGCGTATTGGGTGTAGTTATATCGTGCATGTACAGATTGAAGAGTGCGGGCGATAGGACGGATCCTTGTGGGACTCCGTTTGGAAAGTTTCTGATTTTAGATGACTGACCGGCAAAAGATACGTGTGCACATCTGCCTGCTAGGAAGTTGGCCAGCCACCGTTTTGTGTTGTTGTGCATGTTTGTGTTGTAGATTTTGTTTGTTAGGTTGTGGCGGGGGATGGCATCGAAGGCTTTACTAATGTCGAGTGTGGCTAATAGTGATCTGTGTGGTGGTCTAGCTGAATTGATGCCGTCGAAAGCTCTTTGTGTAAGGTCTGTGAGAAGAGTGTTTGTGGAGTGCAGTGGCCTAAAGCCATGTTGTGTTGGAGCTAGGGGTAGGTCAGGTGTAATTAGTTGTAATACTGCGTGGGGTCTTTGTTGGGTTTGGGGAAAGTGATGATGATACCATGCTTCCAAGCTTGTATGCCTTGTGGTCCCAGGTATCTGCTTATGTTGTCTAGGCCACAGGCGGGTGAGTGCTTGAGATTGTTGATGATATGCTTTGTCTGGTGATTGGTGAAGGGTGTATAGTCAGGGTCTGTGGGGAATTGTCTCTTACGTCGGATGACACGTCGGTCGTCTTTGTGAGGTTTTAGGTGGCTGACATGTGAAAAGTGATTGATGAGAGTGTTTGCTTGTTGTTTACATGAAGGAGTAGAGTCTGTTGTTGTGATTGCAGCATGTGATTGTGTTGTGTTGCTGTTGGAAAGTGTGATGCTGTTTAGTGTTTTGTATAGTTTTTTGGGGTTTGTTTTGTGATCAAGTGTTTGTAGGAAGTTATTCCAATTTAGTTTTTGTTGTTCTTGTATTTTGTTGTTAGTTTGGGTGTTGAGTGCTTGAATTTGTTGTGTGATGTCTTGTGTGTGGGGTGCTGGGGAGTGTTTCAGTATGTCGCGTTGTCTGATGAGGTTTTGAATTTCTGGTGTGAAGTTGGGGTTGTGTCTTTTTCTGTTACCTCTTGGAATGTGTTTCTTGTCAGCATTTTGGATAGTTTTATTGAGTATGTGTACAGCATTGTTGATGTTAGTGATGGGTGTACTGTTTAGAGTTGTGAAGTGTTGTTCTGTCTCATTTGTGAATGCTTCCCAGTTAGCTCTTTTATAATTGGTGTATGTGTGTTTGTGGCTAGCTGGGGTGAGTCTGGTTTTGGTGGTGATAATGATCGGGAGGTGGTCAGAGCCTAAGGTTCTGACCACCCTCCAGGATGTTGTGGGGGCGAGTTCTGGGGAGCAAAAGGTGATGTCTGGAGATGATGGGTTATAGAGGGCTTGGTGAGGAATATGGGTATGTTGATGGATGTCGTTAAGGATGATGAGGTTATCGGTTTGGTTTTGTAGTACAGCCCTCTGTCTGTGTCGGGGTTGTCGACAAACCAGGCCGACGTCTTGGCGTTGAAGTCACCACCCAGGATGATGTGTGGGGTGTGTGGGGTGTTTGTGATGTGTTGTAAGTGTGGTCTGTATTCATTTGGTACTGTAGGGGATGTTTGGGGAGGGATGTATGTGTTTATGATGGTTATGTTGGAGTTGTTGCCAGTGCGTATTTTAATTGACTGTATTTCTGTTGTGTTATCATTTGGGGGGAGGAGTGATTTGGTTTGTACACTGGTTACTATGTATGATATTTCTTTGTGTACCAGGGTGATGAGTCCACCGCCCCCGCCGACAGCCCGGTCTTGTCTGATGGTGGTGAAATTATGAAATGTGGGTGTTTTTTGTGTTGTGCGGAGTTTTGTTTCTTGTAAGATGGCAATGTGTATGTTGTGTTGTTTGATGAAGTGTGAGAGTTCGTGTTTCTTTGTGTTGATGCCATCTATGTTCAGTTGAAGAATGTTAATGTTATGTGCACGATGTATGTTGGGTGCTGCTGCACGAGGATGGGGTGGGGGTGGGGGTGATGGGGGGGGTGGGGGTGAGGGAGGGGCTGGGGGTTGGGATGGGTGAGGTGGGGGTGGGGATTGGGGAGCAGGAGATGGGGGTTGGAATAAGGTTAGGAGGAGAGGTGGACGGGTTTTAGGCGAGGGATTTGACGGGGAGAGGGAGGGGCATGAGGAACAGGTCCAGGTGTTTGTGTAGTGTTTCTTGGAGGCAAGTGTTGTGCAGGTGAAGTGGGTCCAGTTCCCACATGAATTGCAGAGAACTGAACCCTTAGTATGGCGACTCGAAGTGATGGGTTTTGAGCAAGTTGGACATATGTATGTGAACGTGGGTCCTGGGTTGCTCTCAATGTCTCCGGCTAGAAGAAGTCTTCGAGAAATGACAGCCGGAGAGTCATTTCTCGGTGTAGGAAAAACTGTGTGATGTGTGGGTGTGGTGTGAGAGGTGTGGAAATTCCCGGCGCGACCGAAGCCGCTCCAAGGACCCGTGCCCCCAGGGAGGGGGCAGGGGATGGTTGTGACGGTTTGGCTCCCGAAACTGCTCCCCGCGGCCGGCATCCGGTTTTCCTCCACTGGTCGTTGATTTTGTCTTCGGCTGTGGAGGGTCGGCAGCCATCCGCGGTTGGCAGCCTCGGGAGGTGGCCCCACGGCGTAGACGCCGCCACATCAGGACCAAGGACCAAGACAGTAGAGTCTGTTGTTGTGATTGCAGCATGTGATTGTGTTGTGTTGCTGTTGGAAAGTGTGATGCTGTTTAGTGTTTTGTAGAGTTTTTTGGGGTTTGTTTTGTGATCAAGTGTTTGTAGGAAGTTATTCCAATTTAGTTTGTGTTGTTCTTGTATTTTGTTGTTAGTTTGGGTGTTGAGTGCTTGAATTTGTTGTGTGATGTCTTGTGTGTGGGGTGCTGGGGAGTGTTTCAGTATGTCGCGTTGTCTGATGAGGTTTTGAATTTCTGGTGTGAAGTTGGGGTTGTGTCTTTTCCTGTTACCTCTTGGAATGTGTTTCTTGTCAGCGTTTTGGATCGTTTTATTGAGTATGTGTACAGCATTATTGATGTTAGTGATGGGTGTACTGTTTAGAGTTGTGAAGTGTTGTTCTGTCTCATTTGTGAATGCTTCCCAGTTAGCTCTTTTATAATTGGTGTATGTGTGTTTGTGGCTAGCTGGGGTGAGTCTGGTTTTGGTGGTGATAATGATCGGGAGGTGGTCAGAGCCTAAGGTTCTGACCACCCTCCAGGATGTTGTGGGGGCGAGTTCTGGGGAGCAAAAGGTGATGTCAGGAGATGATGGGTTATAGAGGGCTTGGTGAGGAATATGGGTATGTTGATGGATGTCGTTAAGGATGATGAGGTTATCGGTTTGGTTTTGTAGTACCAGCCCTCTGTCTGTGTCGGGGTTGTCGACAAACCAGGCCGACGTCTTGGCGTTGAAGTCACCACCCAGGATGATGTGTGGGGTGTTTGTGATGTGTTGTAAGTGTGGTCTGTATTCATTTGGTACTGTAGGGGATGTTTGGGGAGGGATGTATGTGTTTATGATGGTTATGTTGGAGTTGTTGCCAGTGCGTATTTTAATTGATTGTATTTCTGTTGTGTTATCATTTGGGGGGAGGAGGGATTTGGTTTGTACACTGGTTACTATGTATGATATTTCTTTGTGTACCAGGGTGATGAGTCCACCGCCCCCGCCGACAGCCCGGTCTTGTCTGATGGTGGTGAAATTATGAAATGTGGGTGTTTTTTGTGTTGTGCGGAGTTTTGTTTCTTGTACCACAAGGCATACAAGCACTCACTAACATATCAAACTACAGCTATTCACACAACACAATACCAGACATTTGGAAGCATGGTATCATCATCACATTCCCCAAACCCAACAAAGACCCCACACTACCCTCCTCGCACCGCCCCATCACACTTCTTTGCTCCCCCTCCAAAGTCATGGAACGCCTAGTATTACAACTAATTACACCTGACCTACCCCTAGCTCTAACACAACATGGCTTTAGGCCACTGCACTCCACAAACACTCTTCTCACAGACCTTACACAAAGAGCTTTCGACGGCATCAACTCAGCTAGACCACCACACAGATCACTATTAGCCACACTCGACATTAGTAAAGCCTTTGATGCCATCCCCCACCACAACCTAACAAACAAAATCTACAACACAAACATGCACAACAACACAAAAAGGTGGCTGGCCAACTTCCTAGCAGGCAGATGTGCACACATATCTTTTGCCGGTCAGTCATCTAAAATCAGAAACTTTCCAAACGGAGTCCCACAAGGATCCGTCCTATCGCCCGCACTCTTCAATCTGTACATGCACGATATAACTACACCCAATTCGCCCCACATAAACTTAGCCTCCTATGCAGATGACATAACACTCACATGCACACACCATGACCCAAAAAGAGCAACAGATCTCCTTCAACCCTATCTCAACACACTACATGGTTGGTGCACTACAAACAGACTTAATCTAGCCCCAGCCAAATCCACCGCAACCCTGCTCACAAGTTGGACAGGAGAACACGAATACATCCCTCAACTCACCATAAACAACACACCCCTAACACATACACACACACCCAAACTCCTAGGAGTAACATATGATACTCATATGACATTCAAACAGCACACCACAAACATTAAAAAGAAACTGACACCCAGACTTAACGCCCTCAGGTCACTTGCTCACACAAAATTTGGACACAACAAAGAAACTACCACCACAATATATAAACAATACATAAGATCAGTGATGGAATACGCAAGCCCAGCCTGGGCTTCTAACCTAGCTGAAACACATCATAAGACCTTACAGACTATTCAAAACAAAGCCCTGAAGATCATTACAGGCTGCACAGCTACTTCACCCACAGATCACCTACATCAAGAAACCAAAATTCTCAAAGTCAAAGACCATCTGGACATGAGAGGCACTCAATTCCTGGCAGCAGCCTCCACGAACCAAGACCACCCACTAAACTACATGGCAACACACCCACAGACACCAAGAAATATCAAAACAACACCCAGCACACGGTATCACACACAATTATTGTCCTCTCTCCCTCCCTGCCCACCCCGAACCAACTTCCAGAAGCACATCCATACTCATATCTCTCACCGATCCATCCACTCACTCACAGACAACACGCAGCTGCATGCACGACCTCCCGAAATCCATCCTTCCGAATCCTCCCTTCCTCGCGAGGACAGAGTCCACCTGGCCAGGCTGAGATGCGGACACCATCCAGCTCTCCTGAGCTATCAGAAGAGACTGGATGACTCCGTTGTCGACGCCTGCCCGGGATGTAACACAGCACCCCATACCATTAAACACATCATAGAAGACTGCATTTCACACAACCACTTACGCCAACAACACAATCTACACTCAATGAGAGCTCTGTGGGAAAGCCCGATCGTGGCCATGGCCTTTCTCAGGGACTCGGGGCTGTTCGGCCAGGCAGCTTAGGGAACAACAACAACAACAACAACCAAGGGGAGTGGAGGGTGGGTTGATGTAAATATCGCATATATATCGTAAGTTTAGCACTTTCAAGCCTTCTAGTGTACATGTACGTGACCCATCTGAATATTACATAGCAAGAAATAAGGTGCATATAAGCAATATTATAGGTTTGACTCCTGCAAGGAGATAAAGAAAACCTAATATTTAGTAGTGGCCCCGTAATCATTGACGATTATGCCTATTACATAAGGCACCCTCTTCAAACACTCATCCGCCGTAGTTTGAATCTACCGCGCAGAGCATAAAAAATTGAGGATCCTTCATCATGAGCGCACGCAACCTCACTCATGGTTCAGTCATTATGAATTGGGTTCTCACTACGAAAAAACTTCGTAAAAAATAAAAACAAAAACAAAATAAGAATAACTATTCAATAAGCTTTCCATATAATCGTGGATGCACTTGTGTGGATCTTTGACCAGACGCTGACTCAGGCGTCATTCTTCCTTCACTGACATATCAAGTAAACCAAAATCCTTAATACACAAACGAATGGGAAGGGGATGGTCGGGAGGGCCCCAGTCGTCAATGATTACGGGGCCACTACTAAATATTAGGTTTTCTTTATCTCCTTGCAGGAGTCAAACCTATAATTTATTAGTGGCCCATCCATCATTGACGAACATGCCTGATATCTAAGACTGGAGGGGGACATTCGTAATCATATCATAACTCTAGTAAAAGCAGATAATCAAACAACCAGATAGTATTCTTACTTCGAAAAGATATATATATTTATTGGCGCAGCACATATATACAAAAAGGGGTACAAGCAGGAGCGTGCTTCAAAGAAGCCTGCTTGATAAAAAGGATTAACTCTTGAGACTCTGCAAACAGATCTGTAAGTTAATAAGGCACCCCACTCAACATCAGTGGTGAAAAATAACAAACTTATAAGTTTACATGTGCACATATAACCCCATAATAGTAGTGGATATATCTCGCAAAATATAACCAATGCTTAAAATTAATTGCTTTCACAGCTAAAACTACTTACAACAACACTGTTGTTTGTACTATCATTGTACTAGCACAATTTCCTGCACTGAATAGTACAGAGAAATTTTTCATATCACAATACCCATAACTAGTATCACAGCTCACATAGTCCGGCGGGGTCTAGGGTGTCCTATGTTACACTGACTGCACCCCCAACCCCCCCCCCCTCCCTTTTCCTTGAAATTAAACAAAAGTGACTTAGGGTCCACCTAGACCCTCTTCCTTTTTTTTTTTTTTTTTTTTTTTAAGAGACAATGAACGGAGGAAGGAAAAACACAGATAAAACAAAAAGGTCCATGTGCCTAAAGGCATCCTCCATTCATAAAATGTTTGTAACAACTGGATTTAAACATTTGTAGATTGTAAGTTTGTGGAAAGCAATTCGAGGGAAGTGAATTCCAAAGAGTAGTAGCTCTGGGGATAAATGAATTCTGATAAGCAGAAGTTCTGCATTGTGGAGGAGAAAGTGTAAATTCATGGGCGCTCTCAGTTGCCCTAGTTCTACGGGGAAAGATGTGGAGAGGTGGCACAATTGAAGCAAGTTCTTCGCCTTAAAGCTATACATGGCAAGGAAGGTTTGTCTAGAGCTATTGACAGGTATCGAGTCAAAAACGTATGATTAGAGGCCCACAACTGTGTGGACGTAATATCTTCAACAGAAAAATTCTTAAGGAAACGCAAAGAGGCTGCCCACTTGCATAAATCGTGGGCCCTACCCACAACACCGGGATTACTCTCTTTAATGACCTCGACCAAGAGAGAAGCCAATTTACGTTTTAACAAGCGCTTACCCGTACTTGCTACCCATAAAGCACCCTGGGGATTTAGAGGAGCTACTCTCAAATATTTGGTTAGAGCCTGCACTGGACATAAATTATGGTGCACCTTTCCCCTTTTCAACGCCGGCACCGTGAACTCTGAAAACACGTGTTCACTGTGCTCATTCTTGGCTATGAACCCTGGGGAAGGTGCAATGTGAATACACTCATTAAGCCTACCAAACCTGAGGCAATTAGGTGTGTTGCTCATCGCCGCCAGCTCAGATACTCTGTTCCCGGTGGCCAAAGCCATAAGGAATACTGCCTTTTTGAGAAGTAATGTAAAATCTGCAGTATTTTGGTACAGATGGGAATGAAGTAATGACAATGCTTTGTCCAGAGACCAAGTAGGCATGAGCTGACGGGGATGTGGACGGAGTTTAAAACATGCCCTCATAAAACCTGTTTCCTCCGTGACTGGTATGGTGAGACCGGTAAGGTCCCGAAATGGCATTCTAATCGCTGTTAAGTGATTTTTTAACGTTACCACAGATAAACGTTTTTGTTCGAACAGATAATTTAAATAATTAAAAACCAAAGCCACCGAGGGCACAGTTTGTTCTGTCCTAAGAATCCAAGAAGTAAAGGCTTGCCAATGCGATTGATACTGTCGTTTTGTAGACTGGGTATATTGATTCATGAATTTATTGGTCACGTCTCTACCATACGGTGCTAGCCATTTGGCCTCCTGAATGTCCATAATGCAAAAGTCAGCGAGGTCGCTAGGTTGCCAATCGTGTCTAAGTGGAAAAACCCGACCGGGAGGGACACCACATTTTCAATTGCTGGTACCACAACTGCGCCGGCCACAGAGGCACGATTATCGAGACGCCGCCCCGATAACCTCGTATTTTGTTCACTACTTGGCACATTAGAGACGCGTCTGGCGGTGGAAACAGATAAATGGAGCTCCATCTGTTCCAGTCTGTCACCAGGGCGTCTGGCCCACCCGCCGGCGTTATTGTCCGGCGGGTGAGGTACATTGAGAGTTTGTGAGTCTCCTCTGATGCAAACAGATCCACTTGTGGATGGTAAGGCTCCGCAATCATTTGGTCGAAAATGGTTTGCTTGAGCGCCCATTCTACTGTTGTGCTCTGTCTCCGAGACAGAGCGTCTGCCCAGACGTTTGCTATGCCTGGGAGATAAGATGCGTGAAGATGAATGTCCAGCCTGTTGGCTAGAATAAAAATATCTTCTGACACGTTTAGCAACTTCCGAGATCTCGTTGACCCTTGTTTCTGAATACAGTGAACCGCATTCAGATTGTCCATTCTGAAGGCCACCGACTTGCCCCGCAAAGTAGAGCCGTGAGCCTGAAGGAAAAACAAGGGGACTAGTAACATTTCCCTCTTCGCCAAGACCGCTAGTAAGTTGTGGATTAATTTTGGTATGGGCCATAATTTTTCCGCCGGCAATACCGGAAAATATTTGTTGCCCTCCAATATTAAACGCTTTACTTTCAACCGGCCCAACATTACAGTTAGTTGAATCCAGTTGAGAGAGCCGACCAGACTCCCAGATTCTCCGTGTCGTAGTCAGACTGTGAAGGAACAGGAACAGTTTCCTGCGAAATCTGTTTCGATTGTCCACACTCTGACTCAGAGTGAGAGCAGCTGTGTCCCAAACCAGCCTTATCCACTGAACTACTCGTGAGGGAACAAGGTTTGACTTTACCAGATATACCTTGAACCCTAGAGTTTTGACATGTTATGTTGACATGATTTATGCATACTTGCTCCGTCTCTACCACCACTAGCCAGTCGTCTAGGTACCACAAAATCCTGATCCCTTGTTTTAATAAGGGCATCAGGGCTTGCCGGACTAATTTCGTGAATAAGCGAGGTGCCAGGTTTAATCCAAACGGCATCCTCTGAAAAACATAATTTTGATGCCTGATCCGTAAGGCCAGAAATCGTTGAAATCTTTTGTTTACCGAGACATGCCAATACGCGTCTGTCAGGTCTAAAGAACACATCCATCCTCCCGGCGGAAGTGTTAGCCTGATTTGATGTACTGTCAACATCCTGAATGACACGTTGTGAATGTGAAGGTTCAGATAAGACAGGTCTACGACGGGTCTCATCTGAACACTGTCCCTTTTGGGTACCAGAAATAGCTTGGATGTGAAAACTGGGTAATTTGGAGGGACCGGGATGATGACATTCTTGGCGATCATTTCCTTGATCAGTGACTCCACCTCTAATGAAACTAGATTCGCCGTTGTCGGCTGACGTAAACGAGGTCGCCGGAGCCACTGCCAGGTGATGCCTTTGCGTGCCACCATCCTTGCCCAAGTATTTAATGGCCATGCTTGGTGACATGTTCGGAACGACCCAGTTAGCAGACAAGGGTTTTCCGGCTGTACTACCCTCGGATCCACCCGCCTTGAGATCGGCCCCGGGAGTGAGAGAGACTAGTTTTTTGATGGTGGTGGAGGTGGTGGTGGTGGACGCTTAGCCGACTGGCCGGCGTTGGCAGAAGAAGGGCCCTGACCTGGTTTGTTATAGCCTCGTCCTTTCTGACCTGTAAACTTACCCTGTTTATACCTGTACTGACCTTGGGGGGAAGAGGACTTAGGTAGGTGAAAGGGCTTAGACCCCCCGGGCTGCTCTTTTGCGACTGACTTGGGTTTGTGAAAATTAAAGGCAGGTCTCTTAGAAGGGGTGGGACTATGCTTAAAGGCCTGAGCCATATTAAAAACAGTTCTCCACACATCAGGGGACATTAAAGAGGGAGTTAGCACCGGTGACATGACCACCTGGTTCGCAATCCTCTCAGGAAGTTTCCTTACCAGGGACATCCGGAGATCTTGTCTCGCCCGTACCGCCTCAAGCAAGGCTGTGCGTATATCACCCAACGACTGAATCGACGTCTGCAGGAGCAGTCGCCGAGATAGTTCAACCGATCTCCTGGCATCCGCGTCCGCGATTGCCTGGGTAGATCTTAGCATCGATTTCGCCACTTGGTGCGTCACAATGTATTGGGAGAAAAGTCTAAACGCTTTCCCCCTTAGCCTAAATTCTCGGTCAAGGTGAGTTGGGGAAGGTGTAGTAAAAGGTTCCTTGAGTTCACAGAGATTGATTTTGGGGGCAGCTAAGAAAGCAAACAAAGCAGATGGGACTCCTCCAGCCGAACACACTGGCATAGAGAACCAAGAATGACTGTCCTGAGGAATTTGGTGGGAGGATTTCGAGGTGAAGGTGGTAGCAAAGTTCTGAGCCTCTATTTCCCATTCCACCCAAGGTCCCGGGCCCAACTGCCCCACCTTCAACACTGGATTAGCGGCTGTGTCTGTGACAGTTTGCAAATCTAGTTCTGGAGTGAGAGCTGACAGTGTTTTGATATCATTAAAACCATCATGCTTGGACCAGTCAGAAAACAGTTTTGAAGCTGAGGCAGGGGGCAGGGCAGGTGTAGCAGTATATACAAAATAGTCTATCTATCTATCTATTGCCTGACGCCGTGATCCCTGAAGGGGTGGCCACGAACGAACCGCCCCCATGCACCTCTGTCCCCAGTCAGTCGACGCCCCTCCCCCCCAACCAGCACCGCCTTCGTTCATGTAGTTCCTCACTCCATCCTTCCACCTCATATTCGGTCTACCTCTCCCCCTCTGTCCCTCCACCTCGCTCTCGTACACCCTCTTAGTCATTCTCGCTTTCCATACGTTCCATATGGCCGAACCATCTCAAGTTGTTCCTTTTCACACTTTCCAGCACATCTACCTCCACACCACACCTCCTTACTTCCTCATTAGTCTGTCTATCCCTCCATGTAACTCCGCACGCACTCCTTAAGTAATTCATTTCCACTGCTCTCACTCTTGGTCTGAGTCTCTCAACCAACGTCCATGCTTCGCTTCCGTAAGTCAGTGTCGGGATTACCACACTGTCATGCAAGGACTTCTTCACTTCCATACTGACCACCCTATTTCTTGTTACTGCTTTTAGCGTTCCTACAACCCTCTTCCCCTGTTGTACCCTCTCCCGCACCTCTTCATCCATAGTCCCATCTTTACTCAACACACTGCCCAGATACTTAAAAGAGTTGACGATCTCCATAGCCTGACCGTTCAGCTTCACCTCACACTCTGTGACTTCACCCCTTTCGAAGACCATAACCTTGCTCTTCCCCGTATTTACCTTCAAATTCCGTTTTTCGCACACTGTTCCAAACTCATTTACCAGACTCTGCAACTCCCATTCATTATCACTCGTCAGAACTGTATCATCCGCAAACAGCAGTATAGGTAGCTTCCACTCAATTCCCTCCCTTTTCAGCGATACACCAACATCCACTGCTCTTGATAGTATTTCTTTCATAACTTCATCCATATATACAGTAAACAACCACGGGTACATCACACACCCCTGTTTCAAACCAACATTCAGGTCAAAGAACTCGCTCTGCTCACTCTCCACACGTACTGCCGCCTTTGCACCCTCATACATGCTCTTCACTGCTTTCAGCAACTTGCCCTCTACTCCGTATATTCTAAGTACTTTCCACAAACCTTCTCTATCCACTCTGTCATAGGCCTTCTCCAAGTCCATAAAGGCAACATGCACCTTTTGTTTCTTCTCCAGATACTTCTCCACAACACAATTCAGGGTAAAAATCTGATCTACACATCCTCTTCCCTTCCTAAAACCTCCCTGCTCGTCGCCTATCCATTTCTCCGTTCTCACTCTCACTCTCTCAATCACTACCCTACTGTACAAAATAGTCCTGGTGATAATAGTTAGGAATGGCCTTAACATTAACATCTAGTACATTACCCAAATTATCCAAGGCTCGTAACTTTTTAGATTTATTGCCTTGGATTACCCACTCTCGTGGCACTGGAAGTTCCCCTGACAAGGTGGGCTGTGCGACCTCTGGTTTAGTGGGGATCAATTGTACCCATGACTCGTCTGGACCGTATAATAGGGGCATCGCTACCTTTCTTAATGGCGCTTTGTCTAAAGGGGGCGGATTCACATCCGTTACCACCCTTACACTAGAAGTAGTCAGTGCCGCCGAAGCAGGCCTAGCGACCACAGATGGTGATATAGAGGGGGGGTGAGGAATCTTAGTTAAGGCAATAGAAGTAATCAGAGGCCGAACATTGGAACCTGTCATGGAAGCTCCCAGGTCCACTGTAGGAGTCTCCGGCTGTTGGCCAAATTTTTTTGTTAGAGCATTAACCAATAACCCATCTATTTCTTCTGCCGTGACAAATTTAGTTGATGACGAACTCAGAGGTGAATCATTCCGATCCTGTGCGTCGTCTAAAACTGAACCCGACTCTTGCACCTCTATGTCAGAGACTATAGACACCTCGTCTTTGTCATCTAGCTCACCGTGAGAGGCTTCCGCCGAAGCCGGAGTCCCGTCTTGTTGCCAAGTCAAATCTGGAATGGACGATGGGATCGCCGCGTCCCGGTGGACATCAGCCACTGTTTGTGTATCTTGAGACAGACGTCGGCTTTCGGTCCCTGGTCGAGAATACCGCCATACCCCCAGGCCTTGGCCTGTACTCCCTTGGGAGTCCGATATCATGGAGCCCCCACTTGACTCTGCTAGAGGACGATCACTGTCCACCGAACTCTCCAACTCTAATGTTAGAATACTAATTGGTAAACTGTCCTTTGGTGCTGGCACCACACTTGCCCCATTAGCTTGGATACTCGATCTGTCGGGAGTAGACGCATGAAGAGAGGCACTAGACTCCGGTGAACGCCGGGAGGCCTTTCGTTCATGCGAATCTTTCCTGGAAGATTTATAGCTACGGTGTGACCGAGAACTGCCTTTGTACTTTGTAGACTTCTCACTATGACTACTTGTGGACCCCTCTGCCTTGCTCTTCTTACTCGCAGGCGAAGAAGCGAGACTAGGCGGCTACTGTCTAAGAGGTGACCTGGACCTGGATCGCGCCCGTGACGAGGAGGCTGCCACCGGGGGCGTAGGTTCTCGCGGTCTCTTAGATGTGCCTGGGGCTGGAGAAAGTGTAATTCCCTGTCCAGTCTCTGCCGACTTTCGTACAGTTACTCTAGAGGGACGTTTAGTGGGGGGGTGCTCAATTAGTAACTTATCCCAAAGAGTTACATTATCACATTGAAGTGACTTATGAGCCACTGTGGTAGTACAGTATAAGTGGTCATTTGCTGCCTAACCTCCCTCAAAGCGACCGCTGCGGTCTTATCATTGTCTTGCAAAACTTTATGGCTTAATTGAGAGCAGAAGGTACAGTTCCGCATAACCCACATACCCCTTGAGCGATCGAGACATTTAACACATTTAATGCAAAGGGTGTGTGCAAAGATAGGGATACCCGAACAGGAGGGCGTAATGCACAAAGCAAAAACAGGGGCAAAGGTAGCCATGACAGAGACTGGTGGGAAACTTACTCCAGGTTCTCTATAGACCCGCCGGGACCCAGCTCTGGAAAAAAAGAAAATTTCCAGGAATTAATGCTCATAAGGTTAACCCAACAATGTTCGCACACAAGTGTTAAATAACCCGCCGGGTAACGAGACGTAATACTCAACGACTACAGCTCGCTACGCGGTGGGGTTCATTAGTAAAGATTTCAGAATATCTTAACCTGTCCAAAAGATTTATGAATACCCTCTGACATGATATAAAGACCAGCATGGCGTTTATAACTGACTTAGTCTTCCCGGTGGTGTTTGGTTCAAGATTTTATTGGGAAAAAAAAACTAAAAAGACGCCGGCCCCCGTATTATCTCGCAGATCAAAAACTGGGAAACCTAGCCAAAATACGAGATCTGACTTCTCCCGAAGTGTTCTTTAGATCGCCATATGTTAAAGGCGGCGATACAAAACGTATCCCTCAATTGTCTGGTTAACTACACTGAATTGCAAATTCGTTATTCCCACCCTTCCAAGGAGCACCCGCCGGGTGTGAATTTAAGTTTAAAAAACGTTAACCCCAATTGTGCCCTAAATCGCCGTATGTTGAAGGCGGCGATACAAAATGCATCCCTCAATTGTCTGGTCAACTATATTGAATTTTGCAAATTCGTTAATCCCACCCTTCCAAGGTGTACCCGCCGGGTGTGATTTTAAGATTATAACGTTAACCCCAATTGTTCCTATCCCCACTTCTTTGCAAAAGATCACCGGGGAGGAAAACCAAACAACAACAGCTTAGCTTTTACTGGCTTTGCAAAACCGGGAAAAAACTACACACAACACGTGTCCGCATGAACACTGTTAGATGGGTACAGCCATCCCGCCGGGATTCATAGGGAGCCTGAACACAGGCACCACCACAGAGACGCAGTCCTGGAGAGCCTCAAACAACCACTCGCCGGGGAAAACAAGCCTCTTTTAAAACCACGCATGGCTATAACTCGGCAACCAGCCGGGTTTTTCATGGTGTAACCGAGAAAAACCCGCCGGAGAAGGCAACCCACCCCGTCCAGATACCATCTGAACGCACCAAATAGACTGTGGAGTTAGCCAAAGCACAACTAACCCCGGGCCCACAAATAGTCCGTGGAATTAGCCAATACACAACTAAACCAGGACACATAAATAGTCCGTGGAATTAGCCAATACACAACTAAACCAGGACACACATGACACAGTAGTACATATTTATAACATAAATCAATAACACTTGTACATGTGGCAAAGCTACGAGAGGCTGGCTAGGCCTAGGCAGACGGATAAAAAGTAAACAAGTCGTAATATAAACAAAAAGCACTGAAATATATCACAACAGGAACCACCGCCAACACACCACTGTAGCAAACACTTCCGACAAAGGGAAGAACTGACTCGGGACCCAGAAAAAACTTCACTAAGTGAAGAAAAATATGCTGGGAACGTCAGCAAAAACAAGCTACCTCATCAGAAAGATAAAAGGAAGCAATAATAACGCGTAATGAAAGCCGCCTGCATCACAAAGCTAGCTAACTGTGAAAAAGTTCACATGTCCACAACAGGACCACGAGGGTACATCCGAAATAGATGCCCCAAAAACACAACCCAAAACACACTGCACTGCGGACAACCTGCCCAGGACACTCCTGCTACGCATATCCTAACCTTACTCGATACATCCCGGAGTAAACAAATGAGAAAAAACTCACTAGGGACGCAGCAAATGTGGAACCAGCGGAGCGTGGGGAGGCACGTCCGGGTCGGTTGAGCGCAGAGCAGAGAAGGAAGAATTACGCCTGAGTCAGCGTCTGGTCAAAGATCCACACAAGTACATCCACGATTATGTGGAAAGCTTATTGAATAGTTATTCTTATTTTCTTTTTGTTTTTATTTTTTACAAAGTTTTTTCGTAGTGAGAACCAAATTCATAATGACTGAACCATGAGTGAGGTTGCGTGCGCTCATGATGAAGGATCCTCAATTTTTTATGCTCTGCGCGGTAGATTCAAACTACAGCGGATGAGTGTTTGAAGAGGGTGCCTTATGTAATAGGCATAATCGTCAATGATGGAGGGGCCACTAATAAATACGATATATAGAGGCGAAATTGTAGCGTGAGAAACGGTGAATGAATGACAATAAAGGGAAGGAAGGAGGGAGGAGGGAGGAGGGAGGTAGATGCGCCCGAGGGCAGGGCTGGCTGTGTCATCAGGCGGCGTGGCAGAGCGACGTATAGGCTCCATGGCTAGTGCTTGTGTACTGCTTGCCCGCGCGCGGCTGGGGTGTGCCGGGTGGTGGTATCGAGAGTTGCCAACCACCATTACTCGCACACCACTTTGTTGCCGCCTGACTCATAACCCGCAGTTTTCGTATGTGTTTAAAAACCCGGCTCATATGAGGACGGTCGCCGTCCACCAGTACGGACTCACATGAGGACGGTCGCAGCCCATAGGTTAACCCTCGGAATCCGAGAGGCCTCATATGAGGCAAACAAAAATATTGGCAGGAATCCGGGAGGCCTCATATGAGGCAAAATGCGCGGCTAAAATCATCATAACTCGGCAACCACGCGTCGTAGCGATGTCATCTCAACGCCAGTCTACAGACAACAAGATGTTCTACAATTTGCAAAAATATTGACTGCTCTCGGTGGTCTCAATCAGTAGCTACTGAATTATGAAGCTTGACTGTACGAAAATGGCCCCGGACACAGTGATCCGCCTCATATGAGGGCCCCCGGATCCGGAGGGTTAAGGCTACACATATTATTTAATTCAATAATTAACAATATATCCTAGTCATAGTCACAATACCCCTAACACGAGGCTTCGGGCAGAAAGACGACGACACGCGAAGCAAGGAGCTCCCACGATGGCACCGCCATCCGCCACCACCGACGCCTCAAGCCAGAGGGGAAAGCAGAAAACAAAATCACTCCAGAAAGTTTCACACCGACAACTCTTGGACTATAGCGTCTGCTAAATAATTGACTACAGTAAGATCTCACATCTAACGAATATTAGGTGCCAAAAAAAAAAGTGTTAGATCCAGATTCGTTAGATGTAAATACATAAACTAATGGGAAAAATGGTAATTGGTGTCAACATTTTGGCCAAGTCTCCAGTTTTCACCCATTTTTGCCCTTACGAGAAATATTTTGAGACAAAATAAATACAAATCATTTAATATATTAATAATTAGAAAAATTAATAATAAATCAATTTATGAGTGAATAATGAGGTGTGTAGGTTAGACGATGTCTAAGATATCCGAGGCAAGGAGGCTAGGCTACTGAGAAGCGCCGTGCACCTCCTCACCTCCTCCCCTCCACCACCTCCTCCCTCTCTCTCCGTTTAGGCTTAGCCCTCTTCACTGTTACATGTTTCCATTCTCTGCACTCCCACCTCCAGTATCTGAGGCTTGGCGTAACACACCGCCAGACAATTATTAGATGGGACGGAACTTCGAAAGGCAGAACAAAAGGTTGGAGCTAGACAAGCAATTTAGAACACACATCGAGTATGGCGTGGACTGACGATAGCAGGGTTACCAAATAGTCCGCTAGATAGTAAATAAATGCTGATAATCGCTAGAATAATGCCACAATCTCCAAAATATTACTAACAAAATGCCGAAAATCTCAAGAATATCGCTAGAATTCATGTTTGCTAGATGTAGCCTACAAATTTGCCTCTAGATAAAAGTAAATATCTCCAAATCTAGCGGGAAAGTAGCTAAATTGGCAACACTAGACGATAGTGGCGGGGAGGGAGAGAGGGACGCCAGGAAGCGTTAAATATTCAGCGATCGGCGGGAAATTTGCAAATTTGATCCCGGGCACCCAGAATAATTGCCGTTAGATAGGAATTTTGGATTGTTAGTTACGAGATCGGGTAGGGCTCCAAATAGGTTGTTAGATCAAAATGAGTTAGATGCGAGATTCCACTGTACTAGCTACTCCCGTCCAAAATTGACGGCCAAGTAGACGAGCCCAGCATTGTAGAGCCTCCTAACTGGCTAAAAGGCAAAACTAAATGCTGAAAAGGAAAAGTTAACATGAGGCGCCCTGATCCGATGCGGACCACATTGACGCTTAACACTGTACCCTATATTACACACTTCCTAAGACCGTGCCAATGTGGACGACCGTACTAACTAATCTGAACCTATTCTATAATGTCTCAGATAAATACAAATGAGCAAAATACTCACTAAGAGGCGAACGAATGTAGAATGAAGAGAGACCGACTCGCATGTCTGCACAGCACGGTCGCAGGAAGAGGAAGGCCGAGATAACGCAGGAGGATCAGCGTCTGGCTGCGCATGGGAAAATATCCACAAATCGGGAAGCCTGATTATATTATTTTTATTAATCTCACCACCACACCCCCAATGAAATTAATTAAAGTATATATGATCCACCGGGATTCGAACCCGGGTTATCACACACATATTTTTGCCACCTTAACCATTACACCACCAGGACGGTCAAAGGCCCATGCACACGCCTACGACTTATTATCCATTCTCGAACACTGGATATCAATCCAATCACGTTCACACTCCCAACCGCACCATGGTAGCCCACTGTCCAAGTGAGAGGAAAGAATATTCATGGGGCACAGATCATATAGACCGGCCTCTCGAAGAAATATCCCTAAACCTACTAATAATATTATTTTTATTAATCTCACCACCACACCCCCAATGAAATTAATTAAAGTATATATGATCCACCGGGATTCGAACCCGGGTTATCACACACATATTTTTGCCACCTTAACCATTACACCACCAGGACGGTCAAAGGCCCATGCACACGCCTACGACTTATTATCCATTCTCGAACACTGGATATCAATCCAATCACGTTCACACTCCCAACCGCACCATGGTAGCCCACTGTCCAAGTGAGAGGAAAGAATATTCATGGGGCACAGATCATATAGACCGGCCTCTCGAAGAAATATCCCTAAACCTACTAATAATATTATTTTTATTAATCTCACCACCACACCCCCAATGAAATTAATTAAAGTATATATGATCCACCGGGATTCGAACCCGGGTTATCACACACATATTTTTGCCACCTTAACCATTACACCACCAGGACGGTCAAAGGCCCATGCACACGCCTACGACTTATTATCCATTCTCGAACACTGGATATCAATCCAATCACGTTCACACTCCCAACCGCACCATGGTAGCCCACTGTCCAAGTGAGAGGAAAGAATATTCATGGGGCACAGATCATATAGACCGGCCTCTCGAAGAAATATCCCTAAACCTACTAATAATATTATTTTTATTAATCTCACCCCCACACCCCCAATGAAATTAATTAAAGTATATATGATCCACCGGGATTCGAACCCGGGTTATCACACACATATTTTTGCCACCTTAACCATTACACCACCAGGACGGTCAAAGGCCCATGCACACGCCTACGACTTATTATCCATTCTCGAACACTGGATATCAATCCAATCACGTTCACACTCCCAACCGCACCATGGTAGCCCACTGTCCAAGTGAGAGGAAAGAATATTCATGGGGCACAGATCATATAGACCGGCCTCTCGAAGAAATATCCCTAAACCTACTAATAATATTATTTTTATTAATCTCACCACCACACCCCCAATGAAATTAATTAAAGGATATATGATCCACCGGGATTCGAACCCGGGTTATCACACACATATTTTTGCCACCTTAACCATTACACCACCAGGACGGTCAAAGGCCCATGCACACGCCTACGACTTATTATCCATTCTCGAACACTGGATATCAATCCAATCACGTTCACACTCCCAACCGCACCATGGTAGCCCACTGTCCAAGTGAGAGGAAAGAATATTCATGGGGCACAGATCATATAGACCGGCCTCTCGAAGAAATATCCCTAAACCTACTAATAATATTATTTTTATTAATCTCACCACCACCCCCAATGAAATTAATTAAAGTATATATGATCCACCGGGATTCGAACCCGGGTTATCACACACATATTTTTGCCACCTTAACCATTACACCACCAGGACGGTCAAAGGCCCATGCACACGCCTACGACTTATTATCCATTCTCGAACACTGGATATCAATCCAATCACGTTCACACTCCCAACCGCACCATGGTAGCCCACTGTCCAAGTGAGAGGAAAGAATATTCATGGGGCACAGATCATATAGACCGGCCTCTCGAAGAAATATCCCTAAACCTACTAATAATATTATTTTTATTAATCTCACCACCACACCCCCAATGAAATTAATTAAAGTATATATGATCCACCGGGATTCGAACCCGGGTTATCACACACATATTTTTGCCACCTTAACCATTACACCACCAGGACGGTCAAAGGCCCATGCACACGCCTACGACTTATTATCCATTCTCGAACACTGGATATCAATCCAATCACGTTCACACTCCCAACCGCACCATGGTAGCCCACTGTCCAAGTGAGAGGAAAGAATATTCATGGGGCACAGATCATATAGACTGGCCTCTCGAAGAAATATCCCTAAACCTACTAATAATATTATTTTTATTAATCTCACCACCACACCCCCAATGAAATTAATTAAAGTATATATGATCCACCGGGATTCGAACCCGGGTTATCACACACATATTTTTGCCACCTTAACCATTACACCACCAGGACATAGCAGTTCTTAATGTGTTTTTTCTTTTTTATTATTTACAATTTTTTTTCGTAGTGAGTATCCAATCATAAGGACGATTCCGTAAGAGAATAAGCGTACCCTTACGAGCTGGGTCCTCTTCTCTTCCTGCGGCGGGTGTTTCAAACAGCTAACGCAAGGGCTTGAAAGGTAGCTGTATTATATAATAGGCAGATCGTCAATGATGAAGGGGCCACTAATAAATATTTATTTTCCTGTTACTTGGTTTAGCGACCAAATTCACCAGTTTCGTGACTGTGCACATCTTGGCCGCCAACTTGTTGACGCCGAGCAGCCATACCACCGACCCGGCACGGTCGGGGGGGGGGGGGAGAGAATGCCGTATAATGTAACCAATAATTCTGTTATATTGAGAGTTACTCTTAGGCCTAGGCTATAGATACTCACAAAACCCCAATTGAGCTGCTTGGATAGCGAGAATATCCCAGGTATATATTTCATAAGCGTATATTAACCGAGTAATCTTGACCAAACCGATTCGTTAACCTCATATCTCTTGTGTTTTGCTTTGTTTACTGGTGACATGCTACCGTGCTGAACAGACCGCAACACACAAACACACACACACACGTCAGCTGACTTGGGGGCCCAATCGATAATCGAACAAGTGACCACGGGTCCAAAACAACTTTTATTATTTTGCTTAATCGAAAAGCACTTGGTATAGAAAATTCTAGTCTTCACCATTCACAAGGTAAAAGTGATTTCTACCTCCTTATATATACCTAAGCTAGGTTAGACCATTTCTTGGTCTGGCTAGCTAGTGACTTAGCAAGTTGCTAAGGTTATCTTACAGTATCTTACAGTAGATCCTCTGGAAAAAGGTAAACTAGGCCTGTGTATCAGTGCCAGTACTTGCACTGCTGCGGTCATTCACGGTGTTGGCGGTGGCGGTAGCAGACGCAATTTTTTTACTATTCTGTATTTTTGCTTTATAATCAAACTTCAAATCTTGTCTTCCCCATGCTTTATCAAGATTACTTTCAAACTTCCTTATTGATTCGGAATCGACTAGATACTGGGGCAGTGCGTTCCACTCATTGAGGAAGTAAAAGTAATTAGTGAGGTAAAAAATTAGTGGACAAGGGTAGAGAGTGCCACGATGGTAGCCCTTGAAGAAATTGTGAAGGAGCAGAAGGAAGAGTGAGAAAAGGAAAAGAAAGAGTTTGAAAAAAATGTAGTGCAAGTTTTAAAGAAGAAAGAGAAGGTAGTGAGAGACACAATAGATAGAGGTAAGTGTGTAGTAATCTTTGGAGATGTGGAAGAGCACCTGGCAGATATGAAGGTAAGAAAGGAAAGGGATGTTCTGAAAGTCAAGGGGATACTGGATTTCTTAGATGAGGGTTATGGATGGGTAAAAGAACTGGAGGAGGTGAGAAGGTTAGGAAAATATAAGAAGGGCGAGATGAGACCACTAAGAGTGGAACTAAAGTTTAGATCAACAGCAGAAGCAGTAGCCAATGTGAGCTGGAAATTAAATTCGACAGAGCTGAATCATATAAGGGTAAAAAAGGACCTAAGTGTAGAAGAACGAGAACAGTTAAGGGAACTCCAAGCTAAGGCTGATGAAGAGAATGGAAAGTTGTCTGAAGAGCAAAAGAAGATTTTTTTTGGAGAATAAGGGAAGGGCAATTAAGGAAGTGGTACATCAGGAGCCACCAAGAACCGAAAGTAAGAGGAGTGATAGGGAAAGAGACAGAGAGACAAGTACCAAGTCAAAGCAAGGAGACGGAGCGAGAGATAATGCAGGGAGCAGGGGACCGGAGAGAGAGCCAGGATATGGTGGAGAAGGTGGAACAGGGAGAGAGAGAGAGAGGGTGGAGGGGGGAGGAGAATAGAATTAGCAGGGGAGGTGGAGCTAGGTCAGGGAAGGGATGGAGGAGGAGGTGAACCTGGTAGGAGGCAGAGAGGGAAGAGAAACAAGGAGGTGGATTCAAATATACTGTGCTACTACACTAATATAGATGGAATAAACAGTAAAAAGGTAGAGTTAGATGATATATTAAGAAAAGATCAACCACAGATAGTCTGTTTGACGGAGACAAAGCTGAACCAGGACTTTGACAGCAACATAGTGTTTAGTGAAGGATATAATATATGGAGATATGATAGAAAGGGTAAAAGGGGAGGTGGAGTGGCAGTATTAGTTAAGAACCCTATGACAGCAAAGCACGTGGAGTTAAATAATGACAAGGCAGAAATAATGGCAGTTGAACTCAATGATATAGAAGGAAAAAAGCTAGACATAGCAGTAGCTTACATGCCACCAAAGACCAGAGCATGGAGGGAGTTGGAGTTTGAGGAGATGGTCGAGGATATGATTCAGTCGTTGAGAAGATTGCTTTTAAGGAAGAATCGATTGATCTTGGTAGGAGATTTCAACTGTAGTGAGGTTGATTGGGAATCGGGAGATGCAGGGCCAAATCAGAGATCTTGGGGAAGTCGGCTAGTAGAGTTGGTTACGGAAAATGTACTTGCACAACATGTGAAGGAAAATACTAGAATGAGGGGTAATAACGAACCTTCTAAACTCGATCTGATTTTTACAAAAGATCCTCACGAAATTAGTGATATAAACTATCTATGTCCTGTAGGTAAAAGTGATCACCTATTACTAAAATGGAAGTTGACCTCGAGTAACGCCAATAGATTAGACAATAGCTATATAAATGACAGATTCAATTATAGTAAAGCTGATTATGTATCCTTCAAAAGATATTTAGAGGGAGTAGATTGGGATCTTATTTTGAAGGAACAAAACGTACAAGGTAAATATAGTAGATTCCTCGAAATTTATAGAGAAGGAACCAATCTGTTTGTCCCAAGATATAAAACTGGAAATTTTACTAAGCAGAAAGAATGGTTTAATTTGAAATGCAAAAGAGCTTTGGGTAGGCGTGATGCAGCTTGGGCTAGATTAAGAAGAAGGAACACTGAGAGTAATCGGAATAAATATAAACAGGAGAGGAATAGATATGTTAACATAATTAGGCAAGTTAAAATGAACTATGAGAAGAACATAGTAAATAAATGTGAAAGTGACCCTAGATTATTTTATAAATATATAAACAGTAAGTTGAAGGTAAAGAAACAAATTACTAAATTAAGAGTTGATGCTAGGACGTATGAAAATGTATCGGACATGTGCGAGGTAATGAATAACAAATTGGGGTCAGTTTTTACTAGAGAGGAAAGTTTTGATGAAGCACAGGCGGGAGTACTGGAGAGTGGTCTTAGTAAGATTGAAATAACTAGAGATGAGCTGTTATCTGCGATGAGAGGACTTGAAGTAAGGAAAGCTATGGGACCGGATGAAGTGTCTGCCTGGGTTTTAAAGGAGTGTGCAGAGCAATTAGTGGAGCCAGTGAGGGACATAATTCAAGCTTCCTTAGATAAAGGACAGGTTCCTGTTGAATGGAAAAGAGCTAATATCATTCCGATATACAAGAATGGAAACCCTGTGGACCCTTTAAACTATAGACCAGTTTCACTTACTAGTATTGTATGCAAGATTTGTGAAAAGCTAATTAGGAAGAGATGGATGAAAATGTTGGAGAGAAAGAAGATAATAACCCCAAAGCAATTTGGATTCAGAGAAGGGACATCTTGTGTTACCAGCTTGCTATGTTATTACAGTAGGGTGATAGATGTACTCCAAGAAAGAGGCGGATGGGTGGACTGCGTCTACTTAGACCTTTCCAAAGCATTCGATAAGGTACCACATAAGAGATTGTTATCTAAGCTTGAGACGCTAGGATGTGTCAGGGGGAGTTTGCTGAAATGGATGGAGAGCTATTTAACAGATATGGAAATGAGGACCAACATTAGAGGAACTTACTCATCGTGGAGGAAAGTTGAGAGTGGTGTGCCGCAGGGATCTGTGTTGGCACCTCTCATGTTCCTTATGTGCGTGAATGACCTGCCGATATGCATAAACTCCTACATGTCAATGTTTGCAGATGACGTAAAAATTATGAGACAAATAACAAATAAAAGTACTGTAGTTGTGAGGAGCTGCAAGGGGATTTAGATCAAATATACGAATGGAGCACCAAGTGGAAAATGAAATTTAATATTAGTAAATGCCATGTTTTAAATATGGGAAGAAGTGTGAATGGACCAAATTGTGAGTACAGGATGGGAGATAATATAATTAGCAAGGCCGAAAAAGAAAAGGATTTAGGGTTGATTATACAAGATAACTTGTCGCCAGAGAAACATATTAACAAGCTCTTTAGCGGAATGTATGCAATGGCCGGGAATATGAAAGTTGCTCTGAACTACTTGGATGAGACCATGGTAGCGAAAATTATAAAAAAGTATGATTAGACCAAGATTGGAGTATGCAGCAGTGGTGTGGTCCCCGCATCTAAAGAAGCATATTCACAAGTTAGAAAGAATCCAGAGAGCAGTTACTAGATTGGTTCCAAGTCTCAGAGAACTGCCATATGAAGGGAGGCTAGACAAATTAAATCTACCGAGTCTAAAAGAGAGGAGAGAGAGGGGAGACATGATAATGATGTACAAATGCACCCGAGGGCTGGAGAGGCTGGATAGGGAGGATATATTAACCCTCTCACCACGGAAGGCCTCTTGAACGCCCATAAAAAAGCATATAACAGGTACCCGGAAGGCCTCTTGAACGCCCAGTGGTTGAAAGCCTGTGAGCTTCGTGTGCGAGGCGTCGGTCCGACGCATGTAAACAACAGCCGGCTGGACCGACGCCACGCATCTCCGGCCACAAGAAGGAGAGCGTCGCTTGTTCGTGTGTGCCTGTATGTTGTTGTTAAGTATCGAAAAGTGGTGTAAAGTGGCTGTTTTGGCCATAAAGTTATCTCCAATGAAATCATCATCACAGCTCTACCAGTTGACTTAGAGAGCTCTACTTAATGCCATTCTACAGGTAAATAACACAGCTACGCTTGGGGATGCGCGGGAATGCGGGAAGCAGTCTGATTAACGAATATACGGTAGCCTAGCCTAGATGTTTTTCGGCCAAAACACCCGGGTTTCGAGGAATATATATATAATACATAGCCGGGGCTGGAGGGTTAATTATGGATACAGGAATAACTAGAGGCCACAGCTACAAAGTAAAAAGACCTACCTGCAAGAACGATATCAGGAAGTTTAGCTTCCCCTATAGATGTATTGACAAATGGAATAGGCTGGAGGAGGAGGTGGTAGGGGCAAGGAACATCCATATTTTCAAGAAAAAATTGGATGAAAGTAGACTGAGAGACGGGACAACACGAGCTTAGCTCAACTCCTGTAAACTACAATTAGGTAAATACAATTAGGTAAATTAGGTAAATACTCTATCACAAAATGAGTTCTTTGCCTTTTCAAGCCTATTTCTTTCTTTGTAAATTTTCTTAGAGTGTCCTCTCGTTCTTCTTCCCTCCCGCATCAAGAAGATACCTTCACACACATCCTCATCATACATTCCTGACACTATCTTAAAAGTCTCTATCATATCCCCTCTCTTTCTCCTATATCCCAGTGTCCTCAACCTCTGCTCATAGCCCGCGTTCTTCAACGTTGGTACTAGCTTGCTAGCTCTCCTCTGCACTTTCTCCACTGCTTCTATATCCTTTACCATATATGGAGCCCACACCTGGTTCGCATATGCCAGGTGCGGCCTAACCAGCGCTGTATAGAGATTCCTGAATATTTCTTCGTCAAGCGACACAAATGTCCTCCTTATCAGTCCTACAATTCTATTGGTTTTGTTTATCTTTTCCGCTAAATGTTCTGAGAAATTTAACTTATTGTCTATCACTACTCCTATATCCTTTTCTGCATTAACTTCCTCCATCGCTTCATACATACTGTATCCTACCTTGTCTATCTTGTTTGTCCCAATCCGCATGTACTTGCATTTTTTTGGATGAAAAGGCATTAACCAATGCTCAGACCACCCCTTCATGCCCTCCACATCTCCTTGACGCAAACCCACATCTTCCTTACTCCTCACTCTTCTATACAGCTTAGTGTCATCCGCATACAGGTATATCTCACTTCCTTTAGTTATAACTTCAGGTAAGTCGTTGATAAATATAACGAACAGTAGCGGTCCCAACACAGATCCCTGAGGTACCCCATTTGTAATTTCCCTCCACCCCGAGCCTATTCCATTCACCAGTACCCTCTGTCTCTGATCTTTCAGGAAGGCTTCTATCCATTTCACACATTTCTCCCCTATATTATAGCTTCTAACTTTCTCTATTAACCTTTTATGTGGGACCTTATCGAAGGCCTTCATAAAATCGCAATATACCTCGTCTATAACATCACCATCCTCCAGAATTTGCATCCAATCATCTACCACCTTAATTAGCTGTAGTACTGTCAACCTCCCCGCAAGAATCCGAACTGTCTCCCACTGAAAAGTTGGTTTGATTTCATATGCTCCATTATTCCTTCTCTAATTACCGTTTCCATTAGTTTACACTCAACACTTGTCAAACTGACTGGTCTATAATTTCCTGGGTCATTTCTCTTTCCCTTCTTAAAAATAGCTGTTATGTTCGCCTCTCTCCAGTCCATTGGGATTTGTCCTGTATTAAAAGATACCTCAAATAAAAAATGTAATGGCTCTACTAACATCTCACCTCCTTCCTTTATGATTCTTGGATGTATCCCATCCGGTCCCGGGGATTTACTTCTGTTCATTTTTTCTATAGCCCTTCTTATTCTAGCATGGGAAAACTCTATTAGTTCTAGTGCTGGTGCCTGTTTGATGGGAATAGTAGGCACTGCATCATCCGACTCCACTGTTAGTACCTCCTCAAAGTATTTCCCCAGCACCTCTGCTTTCTCCTTATCAGTTTCTGCTCTATTCCTATCATCCAATTCTCCTATCAGTTCTGGGATACCTACTCTTCTTGTTAACTTTTCCTGAATGTACTTCCAGAATATTTTTGGATTATCCTTCACGTTTTTTGCAATCTCTCTCTCCCTCTCCCCTTGTCTCCCACCTTATTTTATTGTTTATTTGTCTACGTTCCATATCCACTTCTTTAGCTTCTATACTAGACCCCCTGTTCTTTTTTAACACTTTTAGTCTATCCCACAATCGTTTCTTTCTTCTTATCCATGTCTAAAGCTTTCTTTTCATTGGTAATTCTGGGTTCGTTCTTTTCCTCAATATTATTTTGTCCTTATATTCCCTTACTGGTACACATTTGGATATAGCATTCTCCAGTTTGACTCTAATCTTCCTCCACATTCCTTCAGCGTCTTCACCGTTCAAGTATTCCCCCCCAGTCAATGTCCAAACACCTTCTCAGCAACTCATAATCTGCTCTATCATACATGTATATTTTGTTATTGCTTCTATTATCCCTCTCTGTTTTAATATTGCAACTAAAACTTATACAGGCATGGTCACTACGACCTATAGGGCTATCCACATTGACATGTTCTACTATATCCTCCTCATTGCTAAAAATCAAATCAAGTACACTCCCCTGCGTCCCATCTCTATATCTTGTCATCTCTGTAATATGTTGCGTTAAAAAACAATCTCTCACTTTCTCTATAAACTTGTTTTCCAGGCTACCCTGTCCCGCTGGAGTAGTACAATTTATTAGTGGCCCCTCCATCATTGACGAACATGCCTATTTTTTTTTTTTTTTTTTTTTTTTATATTACATAAGGCATCCTCTTCAAACACTAATCCGCCGTAGTTTTGAATCTACCGCGCAGAGCATTTAAAAAACTGAGGAGCCTTCATCATGAGCGCACGCGACCTCACTCATGGCTTCAGTCATTATGAATTGGGTTCTCACTACGAAAAAACTTCGTAAAAAATAAAAACAAAAAGAAAATAAGAATAACTATCTAATAAGCTTTCCATCATATCGTGGATGTACTTGTGTGGATTTCTGACCAGACGCTGATTCAGGCGCCATTCCTCCTTCTCTGCTCTGCGTTCAGCCTGCCCGGACGTGTCTCCCCACGCTCCGCTGATTCCGCATTTGTTGCGTCCCTAGTGAGTTTTTTCTCATTTGTTTACTCCGGGATGTATCGAGTAAGGTTAGGATATGTGTAGCAGGAGTGTCCGGGGCTGGTTGCCCGCAGTGCAGTGTATTTTGGGTCGTGTGTTTGGGTCATCTATTTCGGATGTTCCCTCGTGGTCCTGTTGTGGACATGTGAACTTTTTCACAGTTAGTTAGCTTGTGTTGCAGGCGGCTTTCATTACGCGTTAGTTATTGCTGCCTTTTATCTTTCTGATGAGGTAAGCTTTGCTTCTGACGTTCCCAGCGTATTTTTCTTCACTTAGTGAAGTTTTTTCTGGGTCCCGAGTCAGTCTTCCCTTTGTCGGAAGTATTTGCTACAGTGGTGTGTTGGCGGTGGTTCCTGTTGTGATATTTCCAGTGTTTTGTGTATATTTCAACATTTATTATGCCGTCTACTTAGGCCTAGCCAGCCACGCGTAGCTTTGCCACATGTACAAGTGTTATTGTTTATTATTTATAAATATGCCCTACTGTGTCATGTGTATCCGGGTTTTAGTTGTGTATTGGCTAATTCCTCGGACTATGTTTGTTCCTGGTTTAGTTGTGTATTGGCTAATTCCACGGATTATTGTGTGGACTTAGGTTAGTCGTGCGTGGCTTCCTTCGTGTCCGTTGCACGATCAGATGGTGTCTGTTCGGGGTGGGTTTACTTCCGGCGGGTTTTTTCTCGGTTTCACCATGAAAAAAACCCGGCCGAGAGCCGTGTTGGGCCACACGTGGTTTTCACACAGGCTGGTGTTCCCGGCGATGAGGTGTCTGTGGCTCTCCAGGACTGCGTCTCTGTTGGTACCTGGTTTCAGGCACCCTATGATTCCCGGCGGAATGACTTTACCCATCTATAAAACGCTGTTCATGCGAACATACGTTATGTAGTTTTTCTACCAGGTTTTACAAAACCACATGAAAAACCTAGCTGTTGTTAAGGGCTTTCCTCCCCGGCGATCTTTTACAAAGAAGTGGGGACAGGAACTTATGGGGTTAACTTTTTGACATCTCACCCGGCGGGTGTACCTTGGTAGGGTGGGATGAACAACTAAGTCACTTAGTTCATTAACCAATCCATTTAAGTGATACTATATGTATCGCCGCCTTTATACTTACGGCGATTGAAGGTTCAATTAGGGTTAACATCGTTTTTCACACCCGGGGGTGCTCCTAGGTGGAGGAAATAAGGAATTTACAATTCAATTTCGAGTTAACCACTTAATTTAGTGATACAATTAGGTATCGCCGCCTTCAACCTTACGGCGATCTTTTTGTGACAATTCGTTAGAAATCAGATCTCGTGTCAGCCTGCCCTGTGTTATTCTACTAAAATATTTCAAGGGCCGGCGTCTTTATGGGGGGTTGTTTTTGTTCCAAAATTGAATCTTAAGACAGTCACCACCAGAAAGACTATAATCGCCATGCTGGACAGTTATATTATGTCAGAGGGTATTCTTCACTTTCTTCAAAAGATTTGTTTAGATATTCTGAACCCCGCCGCGTAGCGAGCTGTGATTTGTGTCATTACATCTCGTTATCCGGTGGGTTATTAACACTTGTGTGCGAACATGTTGGGTTAACCTTATGAGCATTAATTCCTGGAAATTTTCTTTTTTCCAGAGCTGGGCTCCGGCGGACCAATACAGACCCGGCGGTAGTTTCCCCACCAGTCTCTGTCATGGCTACCTCAGCCCCAGTCTTTGCTTTATGCACTACCCCTGATTGTTCCGGTATCCCTATTTTTGCGCATACCCGTTGCATAAGGTGTGTTAAATGTCTAGACCGTTCAAGGGGTCTCTGGGTTATGCGTAATTGTTCTTTTTGCTCCCAATTAGCTATCAAGGTCCTTTGCGATAATGATAAGACCGCGGCAGTAGCTTTAAGAGAAGTACGGCAGCAGATGGCAGCTTACACTACGATTGTTGCGCATAAATCACTTCAATGTGACAACGTCCCTCTTTGGGATCGATTGCTGTTTGAACACCCTCCCCCCCCTAAACGTTCCTCTAGAGTCACGAGTTATAAGCCGGCGGAGACTGGTCAGGGTTCTGTATCTTCGGCTACTACACCAAAACGTCCAAGAGAGCCTACACCCCCGGCGTCCGCCTCATCGTCTCGGGAGAGATCTCGGTCTCGGTCTCCTCTCAGACGCCAGTCTTCTAGTCGTGCCTCTTCGCCAGCGAGTAAGAAGAGTAGGACGGAAAGTTCCACCAGTGGTCACGGCGGGGATTCCTCCAAATCTAAGAGTAGTTCTCGGTCACACCGTAGCCATAAATCCTCTAAAAAGGATTCACATAAGAAAAAGTCCTCTCTACATTCACCAGTTTCTAGTGCCTCTCATAGTACCTCTACCTCAGACAAAGTTTGTGTTAGGCCTCCAGGGTCCAGTGCGGTGTCTGTCCCTAAAGAGGATTTACCTATTAATATTCTAACCCTGGAATTGGAAAGTTCAGGAGGTTCGATAATTGAGAATGTTTCAGACTCCCAAGAGAGTGTAGGCCAGGGCCACGGTGTTTGGCGGTTTGCTCAGCCAGGGTCTGACCAACCTCGTCCGACTCAAACGAGTCACACAGTAGCTGATGTCCACAGGGACACGGCGATCCCATCCTCTATTCCTGACTTATCTTGGCAACAAGGTACCCCAGCTTCGGCGGGGTCTTCTCAGGAGGATCAGGAGGAAAAAGACGAGGTTTCTATAATTTCAGAGATGGAAGGGCAAGAGTCAGGCTCAGGCTTAGACGCCACGCAGGATATTAATGATTCACCTGTAAGTTCATCATCTAACCAATTTGTTACTGCACAAGAAATTAATGGGCTACTGACTGATGCTTTATCTAAATTTTTTGGCCAACAACAGGAAACCCCCACTATGGACTTGGGGGCTCCCACGACAAGTTCTACGGTACGGCCTCTGATGACTTCAATTGCTTTATCTAAGATCCCTAACCCTCCCACTTTGTCACCATCAGGGGTTCCTAAGCCTGCTACGGCGGCATTGACAACTTCAAATGTCAGGGTCATCACAGACGTCAATCCTCCCCCTCTAGACAAGGCGCCTCTCAGAAAGGTAGCTATGCCCTTGCTTTATGGACCAGACGAGTCATGGGTCCTTTTGACCCCCTCTAACCCAGAGCTCGCCCAACCTACCTTGTCAGGGGAACTCCCGGTACCGCGTGAGTGGGTCATCCAGGGCAATAAGTCGAAGAAATTGAGGGCCTTGGATAATTTGGGGAATGTACTAGACATAAACATCAAGGCTATACCTAGTTATTATCACCAAGACTATTTTGTGTATGCTTCTAAACCAGCGTTACCCCCTGCCTCAGCTTCAAAACTATTTTCAGACTGGTCTAAGCTGGATGGGTTTAATGATATTAAGACTCTGTCAGCTCTTACTCCTGAACTTGATTTACAGACCGTCACAGACGAAGCAGCTAATCCAGTTTTGAAGGTGGGGCAGTTGGGGCCAGGACCTTGGGTAGATTGGGAGATAGAGGCTCAAAACTTTGCAACCACTTTTACTTCTAAATCTTCCCACCAAATCCCTCAGGATACTCATTCTTGGTTCTCCATGCCGGTAGGTTCTGCCGGCGGAGTCCCAGCAGCCTTGTTTTCTTTCCTAGCTGCCCCTAAGATTAATCTTTGTGAGCTAAAAGACCCCTTCACTACCCCTACCCCTACTCACCTAGACAGAGAACTTAGGCTAAGGGGGAAAGCTTTTCGCCTGTTCTCTCAGTACATAGTGTCTCAACAGGTGGCTAAGTCTTTACTACGGTCCACTCAGGCAATCGCAGACGCGGATGCCAGAAGATCGGTTGAATTATCCCGGCGACTGCTCCTCCAGTCGTCAATCCAATCCTTGGGTGACATACGCACCGCCTTGCTTGAGGCGGTACGAGCAAGACAAGATCTCAGAATGTCTTTAGTTCGCAAGCTACCTGATCGCATTGCGAATCAGGTGATCATGTCACCAGTGCTTACTCCCTCTTTAATGTCCCCTGAAGTATGGCGAACAGTGTTCAATATGGCACAGGCCGTTAAGCACAGTCCCACTCGAGCTAAGAAACCTGCATTTAATTTCCCCAAACCCAGGCCATCTGCTAAAGCTCAGCCAGGGGTGTGGTAAACTATCAATGGAAGTTAAATATTACTAAGCTATAATGAATCAAATAAAATCAATCTAAATGAATACTCTATATCTATATTGAATTCAATCTGAAACAAGCTAATTTATATCCAAAGGTCTCACATAATAAATGTATATATATAGGGTAAGGTTATAAGGGTTAATATTAGCCAGGAATTAACTCACCAATAGTTCCACGTGGCAATGAGGCAAGGGAGAACGTTTTACCCAATATGGTGGTGGACAATGGGGAACGAGACTTCGGTCCCAAGACACGAGTCAAGTTAAAAAAAGAATAAATGATTACATGGGAATGGACATGAATAATATGCTTATCTATCAGTCAGTCATGATGTCGATGAGAGCGTCGTGATGGTGTAGTTGTGTGTATTGCTGTATGTGTATTGTGATTAGAGGCACAAAAGCACGATCAACTGAGGGCGGAAAATTAGATGTTAACTGGTTGGTGTTCGTGAAGGCTCTGGCGTACCTCAAAAGCACACCTTGCTGCCTTGGCAAACCGCCAGGAGCCCAAATTATCGTACCGCATTTAGGTTGCTCTATACGATAAATTATATTAATATATACGATAAATTCATATATACTACATAAGACCATGGCAATATTGCTTAATAGCATATTAGGCCTTTTATAACTTAACTTATTTACAATCTTATAATATACGATCTACTCGTCCTACGTCGTGCTGTAGGAGAGATCGTGACGTCACAGAGACATACAAGATCACAAAAGAGTCATATTCTATCGTATTTATACGATACACTCCCCCCACAAAAAAGACCTGAACCCCACCTTAAACCTAAAGTTGCCCAGAGGCTATCTTCTGACGCCACAAGTCGACGGCGCCAGCAGCAGCGCGTCTGGGACGCGTCCCGGTCCGAGAATGATCACCATCAGTATGAGGTGAGTCGTTCCTTTGAGAATCCTCGGACCCAGCAATAACAGGTGGAGCCTCAGATTGCAATGCGGAATCGAGCTCCAAAGCGTACAAACGTGCGATAGGACGAACAGTAGTTCCAGTGGCTGTCTTTAATAGCGCCACCCGCTCTACAGAATCTGCCCCCTTGTATACCTCCAATACGCGGCCTAATTTCCAGTATAAACGAGGACTATCTTCTTTAATTAAAACAACTTCACCAACTGTAGGTGCCGTTGGTCTACCAGAGGGAGTAACACTCCTTTCCCTCAATGCTAGCAGATATTCACTAATCCACCGTTTCCTAAAATCCTCGATTATCCTGGATATATACTGGTATCTCTTAGACACCGCTACCTCAGAGTACAACGAGGGATCCTCTAACTCTACTATGGAATGAAAATCAGATGGAAACGCAGTCAATGGTTTTCCATATAGCAAGTGAGCTGGCGTTAATGGTAGTGGTTCTTGCAGGTCGGTGTACACATATGTAAGCGGGCGATCATTCACGACTGCCTCTATCTCTGTGAGGACTGTCGTCAACTCACTCTTCTTTAATAGAGCACGTCCTACAACCGCTCTGAGTCCTGACTTTACTATGCCGACACACCGTTCCCACATGCCACCAAACCAAGGTGCCTTAACTGGAATGAACCTCCATTCGCACTTCTTCTCTCCCAAAAAAGTGATGATAGTAGGATCACTACTCATATCCTTTAGATATTTTGATGCTTGGACATAAGTGGGAGCATTGTCGCTAAGAATGAGTTGAGGGAATGAACGACGGGCACAAAACCGTCTGAACGCCAGCATAAATTCCTCGCTAGACATATTATCACATAGTTCTAGGTGTACCGCTCGAGACGTCGCACAGGTAAACAATAATATATAAACTTTCTCATGCTCCCTCGTCTTCAATGCCCCTGTGTAATCTAATCCTCCCGCTTGGAAAGGTTCTACGTGCTTTACACGGCATTCAGGTAGGGGTGGAGCTGGTCCAGTTGCATATGGTTTACCCTTTAGTCTCTGGCATATTACACACTTTCTCACTACGCGTCGAGCTACTTGTCGAACTCTGGGTATCCACCATATGAGACGTAAATTTGATATAATATGACATACCCCGTAGTGTTTTACATCCCTATGTGCACGTATGATCAATAGATCAGTAACGTGATGTCTTGTTGGCATAAGTATAGGTCGGTTTGTGCCGTCTGGTACACCCGACCACTTCAGGCGACCCTCACACCTGATGAGGCCATTGTCTAGGTGCAACCTTAGTTGACGCACTATATTAGGCATTAATGTCTTATTCGAGCCTTTCAAGGATTCTAATTCATTGGAAAAGGTTTCTACTTGAACCCATTTGATCAAAGTTACTTCAGCTGCTTTAAATTCACGAGCATCAATGTTGTGACCCCTGTTGCAGAGTTGGCCCGTTACTTTAAGCTTAAGATTGGATACATATCGCAACACCCAAGCTACAACTCTGACTAGTTTATTATAGTCACCGAATCTTGCCCACTTTATGATAGGACCCGGTGGCTCATTTGGTTGGGCTGTAACTGCCACTGTTTCCAGTGGCAGAAGTCCCTCACCAACAGCATGCCATATCGTCCATTCACTTTCATGGAGCAGCCACTTTGGACCATGCCACCACAATTCGGACTTCATTAACTGGCTAGCCGTTATACCCCTAGTTATGAGATCACTAGGGTTTTCCTTTGTATTTACATAATGATAAGCAACGTCTGGCAAAAGGGCTCTAATCTCATCTACCCTATTCCGCACATAAACTGGCAGAGACTTCTTGCTATGTATCCAGTTGAGTGCGACCTGACTATCGCACCATACGTGAACGATTTCAATATTTAATTCGCTCTCGTATGCTGCGCGTACATGTTGCACCAGACGTGCTAATAGCAGCATGGCAGTCAATTCCATTTTAGGGATAGTTACCTTCTTAACCGGGGCTACTTTGGCCCGGGCTGTAACTAAATGTGCCCCAAATGAAGTAACAACATATATGGCTACCCCGTATGCCGTGGCGCTAGCATCGCAAAACGTGTGTAATGTAACGTCACCGAACGCCGCCACTTTACGAGGTATAGGTTTAGTACATAGGATGGCATATTCATTCAACAACAATGTCCCTTGGTCATTCAGGTCCTCGGGCAAACTGTCATCCCATCCTATTTTACGTCTCCAAACTTCCTGCATTAGAATCCTAGCTCTTATGGTAACAGGTAATGCTAGACCCAAAGGATCAAAAAATTGCGCAACTTTGCTCAACAGACTTCTTTTTGTGTGCGCTCCTGTCTGCTGAGCAAAAGACCTTGTTTGAAAAGTTAGTATGTCATGTTTAGGTTGCCAGATCATCCCCAAATTTCTGGACTTTTCCTGGTTAAGAGATGCCGTACCATCCACCTGTATTAAACTCTGAAGATCTTCACTATTAGTAACCCACTCGCGGAGAAATAGATGTGCATCCGCAAACAATCTGCGTGCTTGCCAGTATGCATACAACAAATCATCTTGACTATCGCTAGTACCCTGCAAATTGTCAATGTATAATCCGCAAGATAGTTTACTTGTGTCCTCATGAGTCCAAGGTAAACTAACTTTATATTGCTTGTCTGAGGCACAGTAGCACACAGACTCGTCAAACCTTTGTAGCGCAACTTCCGAGTCATAATCAGTCTCCATAGGATTAATGCCTATGTGATCCAATCTCCACAGTCGTTCCAGGTCGAACTCGGCAGCCATCTTAGGGTCACTAGGTTGGGAATCCTCCCTTCCCAACTCCTCTGCCGCGGTTACATTGACTCTATATATCGAGACCGTGTCGACCAGGACCTTTGACTGTGTAGTATGCACCTTTCCGCTCATGCAGTATCCAAATTTAGTGGGGATTAAAATTACACCACACATCTTTTTAAATCCAGGGTATACTACTTCATAATAATGATCCACACCAAGTAGAACATGCACCTCACTCTGATTTCCCATGGGATCTGACAAGTTAACCCCTTTGCTACGTAATGCGTGTTCCACCTTCTTCACACCCACAGATACATATTCTGGTAGGGTGTCTACTACGATACAAGTCATAAAGTACCGGTTTTTACGATAAAAATATGAAATCTCCGCTATCTCGTAGTCTTGTTTATCAGTAACCCCTGTGAAGCCCTGTAATCGAAGAGTCTCAGCCCCCACGATTCGGTGCTTCAGTCCCACTAGTACGGACCTCTTTATAAAGGAACGTTGAGACCCTTGATCTAGAAGTACCCGACAAACTTTGTTACTGTCATTACCTTCCATGGGAATCTGTATTGTGGGCAATATAGTGGTGTCTTGCGTGCTACCTAGTGCCACAGTTGTAGTACCCTCATTTTTGACGTCTTTGACTTTATCTGCTGTAGGACACAACTTATCAAAGTGATGTCCTTTGCAGTGGCGACAGGGCCTTAAGTATGTAGCAGTACATTGTCCCTGCTTACCATGTTCTTTACTTAGACAACCTACACATAGCTTCAATCTTTTCGCCTGTGCTAGTTTTGTCTCATTTGTTGGGTATTTTACGCAGAAACTCCATTTATGTTTGTTGTTACATAGTTACATAGAATCTGAGCAGGTTTCTTATACACACCCTCTTTCTTTACTTTAGTCCCCACTGTCATGCTTACTGTTCCCCTCTTCTCCACATTCTCACTCCCTCCCGACTCATACATTCTCCCTTTGTTCAACTGTAGATTATTGATCTCCTTACTGAACTGAGTTTTGAATTCCCCCAGCTCAAATGATCTTACCTTATCAAGTATTGCCATAGGAAGCTTCTGACGCAAGATAATGACTATCATTTCCTGCGTGGTAAGCCCTAGGGTATCTAGCGATCGAGTATGGCACTCCATATTTGCCCTGAAGTTTGTCAACTCATCAACCTTATACTGTGGTTCTGCGAGCCCCAACAAGGCAACGACATGGGCCATCTTCAACTGCTCTCTATCCCCGTATGTGGACTCTAATAAGTGTACCGCTTCAAGATAACTACCACCCACTACTGCAAACCCCTCTATTAAATGTAAGGCCTCTCCTTCCATTTGTCCCTTCAGATAGTGAAACTTGCGGACATTATCCAAAGAGGATTCATGAACCGTAGATCGAAATACGTCCCAGAAAGCTAACCACTCGGTCAACTTGCCCCCAAATGTAGGAAGATTGAGCTTTGGGAGGTGTACAGTATGTTTTGGGTCAGCCCTTCTATGGGCCTCATTATCGCCTCCCTTCTTACTCGCGATTGCACGCTGTAATAGGTACTTCGCTCTAAAGACAGGTTCGTCATAGAGGGCGCGATTATCACACTCTGTAACAATCTCTTCCTCCTCTGTCATGGCAGCCACAATCACCTCACTCAGAGCCGTAATACGACCGTGGGTAACCTGGACGTTTTCTAATCTAGCCTCCAATTCCTCTAGTTCAGCAGTAGTGATGAAAGTGTTGACGTCCACTATTAGCCTATTTATTACTCCCCGAAGTCCCGCCCTTTGATTTTTAGGGGCTTTGTTCAGCACCCCACTAGACGGTGTCTCTTTACCGTTTTTATCCATTTTGCTTGCGAGCCTATAGGCTATGTATCTAAATATCACGTTACAAAAACAACGGCCAAATAATAGGCTACTTAAGAGACGCCAACCGGCGGACTTCTATGTTATGGAGAAAAAATAGTACACTATATAGCAATACCTACTAATGGATCATATTGAACAAGATTTTTTTTTAGGTCAGGTCATATGTCACAGGAAGAAAAGAAAATTATTGGGGAAAGACGATGGGTGGGAAGCAGGACTTAGGCAGGCGCAATGACACAACCCCGGCGTCCCTCTCTAGCCAACGCTTCGTTAGCCCTACAATTTTGTTATATAGGACTTGATTGGTGTCTAAGTCGAGGTGGACACCATCCTGGTCGAGGTCTCGGATGCTGAGTGTGATGGAAACAAAGCGGTGCTTCGTTTCTATTAACCGACACCTCAGGGCGCGGTTAACAGAATTTTTTATAGCCTGAAATTCCGCTGCTGAGAACCCTCGGACTTTCGTCCGGCTCTCAATTGCCACGATCTTGCAGCTTCCTCCGGACTCACGCTCCAGATCCAGCGCCACCTCTTTAATTGCGTCAGCTAACTCGCGGGGTACTGTACCGGGGCGTATATCATTGCCGCCTATAAACAAAAAGATCATATGTGGCCTAAACCGTACCACTTGCCCCCACTGGGGGGAGGCTTTCAGGGTGTCAACGGTTGCTCCCGGTACCCCGAAGTAGGTCAGCCGGAAAGTTCTTTCCCCCTCTGACGCCCGATACGACTCAGTACCTCCGTCAGCTGCCCTTAGCCTAGTGGCATAAGAATGTCCCACTATGGCTATTCGCTGAGGTACCGGCGCCTGAGGTACAGGAAGATAGCCAAGCCCTACCCCTCCGGGGTCCTTGCTCCTGCATCCCTGGGCTAATCCCTTCCTCATTGCCTAAGATCCCTTACTGGTAGCTAGTTCCCGGGTCTGGGCACCAATGTGGTAAACTATCAATGGAAGTTAAATGTTACTAAGCTATAATGAATCAAATAAAATCAATCTAAATGAATACTCTATATCTATATTGAATTCAATCTGAAACAAGCTAATTTATATCCAAAGGTCTCACATAATAAATGTATATATATAGGGTAAGGTTATAAGGGTTAATATTAGCCAGGAATTAACTCACCAATAGTTCCACGTGGCAATGAGGCAAGGGAGAACGTTTTACCCAATATGGTGGTGGACAATGGGGAACGAGACTTCGGTCCCAAGACACGAGTCAAGTTAAAGAAAGAATAAATGATTACATGGGAATGGACATGAATAATATGCTTATCTATCAGTCAGTCATGATGTCGATGAGAGCGTCGTGATGGTGTAGTTGTGTGTATTGCTGTATGTGTATTGTGATTAGAGGCACAAAAGCACGATTAACTGAGGGCGGAAAATTAGATGTTAACTGGTTGGTGTTCGTGAAGGCTCTGGCGTACCTCAAAAGCACACCTTGCTGCCTTGGCAAACCGCCAGGAGCCCAAATTATCGTACCGCATTTAGGTTGCTCTATACGATAAATTATATTAATATATACGATAAATTCATATATACTACATAAGACCATGGCAATATTGCTTAATAGCATATTAGGCCTTTTATAACTTAACTTATTTACAATCTTATAATATACGATCTACTCGTCCTACGTCGTGCTGTAGGAGAGATCGTGACGTCACAGAGACATACAAGATCACAAAAGAGTCATATTCTATCGTATTTATACGATAAGGGGGATCTAAACCCTTTCTTCTACCTAAGTCCTCCCACTCCCCCCAAGGTCAGTACAGGCATAGACAGAGTCGGTTTTCAGGTCAGAGAGGACGCGGCCAGCATAAGCCAGGTCAGGGCCAGTCTTCGGCCAACACCAGCCAGCCGGCAAAGCGTCCAGCACCACCAACCCCACCATCAAAAAACTAAAGTCTCTCTCACTCCCGGTGCCAACCTTAAGGCCGGAGGACCCGAGGGTAGTACAGCCGGCGAACCCTTGTCTGCTAACTGGGTCGTTCCGAACGTGCCACCAGGCATGGCCTTTAAACACTTGGGCACGGATGGTGGCACGCAAGGGCATCACTTGGCAGTGGCTCCGGCGACCTCGCTTACGTCAGCCGACAACGGCGAATTTTGTTTCTTTAGAGGTGGAGTCACTGGTCCAGGAAATGATTGCCAAGAATGTCATCATCCCGGTCCCCCCAAATTACCCTGTATTCACGTCCAAACTATTTTTGGTTCCCAAAAGGGACAGTGTTCAGATGAGGCCGGTCGTAGACCTGTCTTATCTGAACCTTCACATTCACAACGAATCTTTCAGAATGTTAACAGTACACCAAATCAGGCTAACACTTCCGCCGGGAGGTTGGATGTGTTCACTAGACCTGACAGACGCCTATTGGCACGTCTCGGTCAACAAAAGATTTCAAAGGTTTTTGGCCTTACGGATCAGGCACCAAAATTTTGTTTTTCAAAGGATGCCGTTCGGCTTGAACCTAGCACCTCGATTATTCACGAAATTAGTCCGGCAAGCCCTGATGCCATTGTTAAAACAGGGGATCAGAGTGTTGTGGTATCTGGACGACTGGCTGGTAGTGGCAGAGACACAACACTTATGCATAAAACATGTCAATATTATTTTAAATCATGTCAAAACTCTAGGCTTCAAGGTAAATCTGGTAAAGTCAAACCTTGTTCTCTCACGAGTAATTCAGTGGATAGGGCTGGTCTGGGACACGGCCGCTCTCACTCTGAGTCAGAGTGTGGACAATCGCAACAGGTTTCGCAGGAAACTGTTCATGTTTCTTCACAGTCTGACTACGACGCGGAGGGTCTGGGAGTCTCTGGTAGGCTCTCTCAACTGGATTCAACTAACTGTCAAGTTGGGCCGGTTGAAAGTAGAACGATTAATATTGGAAGGCAACAAATATTTCCCGCTCTTACCGGCGGACAAATTATGGCCCATCCCGAAATTAATCCACACCTTGCTAGCGGTCTGGGCAAAGAGGGAAACGTTGCATTCAATTATGTCATGGACCTCTCCTCCACCAACGGTATGGGTAGACACGGATGCGTCAGGCACAATAGGGTGGGGATTTCAGTCAAATCAGGGGCACCAGGGTCAGGGGCTTTGGTCCCACTTAGAAATCTCTCACATCAATGTCAAAGAATTACTAGTCCCCTTGTATTTCCTTCAGGCTCACGGGCCGGCGTTACAGGGCAAGTCGGTGGCCTTCAGGATGGACAACCTGAATGCAGTTCACTGTATTCAGAAACAAGGGTCAACGAGGTCAAGGAAGTTGCTAAACGTGTCGGAAGAGATTTTTACTCTCGCCAACAGACTAGATATTTACATTCACGCATCTTATCTCCCAGGCGTAGCGAACGTCTGGGCAGACGCTCTGTCCCGGAGACAGAGCACGACAGTAGAATGGGAGCTCAAGCAACCCATTTTCAACCTAATGATTGCAGAGCTCTCCCATCCACAAGTGGATCTTTTTGCGTCCGAGGAGACTCACAAACTCCCTCTATACCTCACCCGCCGGGCGAAAACGCCGGCAGGGGGGCCAGACGCTCTAGTGACAGACTGGAACAGATGGAGCTCCATCTATCTGTTTCCACCGCCAGATGCGTCACTAATGTGCCACGTAGTGAACAAACTACGAGATTATCGAGGCTTAGTCTCGCTAGTCGCGCCGCTGTGGCCGGCGCAGTTGTGGTACCAGCAATTGAAAACGTGGTGCCCGGACCCGGTGTCGCTCCCGGTCGGGTATCTCCACTTAGACACGATTGGCAACCTAGCGACCTCGCTGACTTTTGCATTATGGACATTCAGGAGGCCAAGTAGCTAGCACCATACGGTAGAGATGTGACCAATAAATTAATCAATCAATATACTCAGTCTACGAAACGACAGTATCACTCACATTGGCAAGCTTTTACTTCCTGGATCATCAGAACGGAACAGAGGGTGCCGTCAGTGGCCTTAGTTTTCAATTATTTAAATTATCTGTTTGAGCAGAAACATTTATCTGTGGTAACATTAAAAAATCACTTAACTGCGATTAGAGTGCCCTTTTTAGACCTGACAGGTCTCTCCATACCGGTGGCGGAGGAAACAGGTTTTATGAGAGCTTGTTTTAAACTTCGCCCACCTCCCCGTCAGCTCATGCCTACTTGGTCTCTCGACAAAGCCTTGTCTTTTCTTCACTCTCGTCTGTACCAGAATACTGCAGACTTTGCATTACTCTTAAAAAAGTCGGTTTTCCTTATGGCTTTGGCCACCGGGAACAGAGTATCTGAGCTGGCGGCGATGAGCAACACACCTAATGGCCTTAGGTTTGGCAGACTGAATGAATGTATTTACATTGCACCTTCCCCAGGTTTTGTAGCCAAGAATGAGCACAGTGCACACGTGTTTTCTGAGTTCCCGGTGCCAGCGTTGAAAAGGGGAAAGGTGCATCATAATTTATGTCCAGTGCAAGCTCTAACCAAATATTTGAGAGTAGCTCCTCTTAACCCCCAAGGTGCTTTATGGGTAGCAAGTATGGGTAAACGCTTACTTAAACGACGATTAGCCTCTCTTCTGGTCGAAGTCATTAAAGAGAGTAATCCCGGCGTTGTGGGTAGGGCCCACGATTTACGCAAATGGGCAGCTTCTTTACGTTTCCTGAAAAAAATTTCAGTAGACGATATCGCGTCCACTCAGTTGTGGGCGTCTAATCATACGTTTTTGTCTAGATACTTGTCAGTTGCTCTAGATGTATAGCTTTAAGGCAGAGGGTCTAGGTGGCCCTGCAGTCACTTTTGTGTATTTTCACGAGAAAGGGGGGGGGGGGTGCAGTCAGCTGACATAGGACTCCCTAGACCCCGCCGGAGTATGAGAGCTGTGATACAATTTAAGGTTAATGTGATATGAACATTTCTCAGTGAGAAATTGTGCTAGTATAATGTTAGTACAAAACAACGGTGTTGTTATAATAGTTTTAGCTGCGAAAGCAATCTAATATTAGAATAGTTGAGGTCCTTTGCAATTTACCTCCACGATTATTTTGGGGTTTATTATGTGCACATATAAACTTATAACTTGTTATTTTTGTCACCACTCGTTGAGTGGGGTGCCTTTGTAACTGCAGATCTGTGTTCAGAATCTTCAGAGTTACCCATTTTTTGTCAAGCAGGCTTCTTTGAAGCACGCACCTGCCTGAACCACTTTTTCTTGTATATTTTTGGCCTATGCCACATTTAAATATATTTTTTCAAAAGTAAGAATACTATGTGGTTGTTTTTATTATCTGCTTTATAGAGTTATGATATGATTACGAATGTCCCCCTCCAGTCTTAGAAATCAGGCATGTTCGTCAATGATGGAGGGGCCACTAATAAATTATAGGTTTGACTCCTGTAAGGAGATAAAGAAAACCTAATATTTAGTAGTGGCCCCGTAATCATTGACGACTGGGGCCCTCCCGACCGTCCCCTTCCCATTCGTTGATGTATTAAGGATTTTGGTTTACTTGATATGTCAGTGAAGGAGGAATGACGCCTGAATCAGCGTCTGGTCAGAAATCCACACAAGTACATCCACGATATGATGGAAAGCTTATTAGATAGTTATTTTTTTTTTTTTTTTTTTTTTTTTTTGTATACGAAGTTTTTCGTAGTGTGAACCCAATTCATAATGACTGAAGCCATGAGTGAGGTCGCGTGCGCTCATGATGAAGGCTCCTCAGTTTTTTAAATGCTCTGCGCGGTAGATTCAAAACTACGGCGGATTAGTGTTTGAAAAGGATGCCTTATGTAATAGGCATGTTCGTCAATGATTACGGGGCCACTACTAAATATTAGGTTTTCTTTATCTCCTATCTATCTATCTATTGCCTGACGCCGTGATCCCCGAAGGGGTGGCCACGAACGAACCGCCCCCATGCACCTCTGTCCCCAGTCAGTCGACGCCCCTCCCCCCAACCAGCACCGCCTTCGTTCATGTACTTCCTCACTCCATCCTTCCACCTCATATTCGGTCTACCTCTCCCCCTCTGTCCCTCCACCTCGCTCTCGTACACCCTCTTAGTCATTCTCTCGCTTTCCATACGTTCCATATGGCCGAACCATCTTAAGTTGTTCCTTTTCACACTTTCCAGCACATCTACCTCCACACCACACCTCCTTCTTACTTCCTCATTAGTCTGTCTATCCCTCCATGTAACTCCGCACGCACTCCTTAAGTAATTCATTTCCACTGCTCTCACTCTTGGTCTGAGTCTCTCAACCAACGTCCATGCTTCGCTTCCGTAAGTCAGTGTCGGGATTACCACACTGTCATGCAAGGACTTCTTCACTTCCATACTGACCACCCTATTTCTTGTTACTGCTTTTAGCGTTCCTACAACCCTCTTCCCCTGTTGTACCCTCTCCCGCACCTCTTCATCCATAGTCCCATCTTTACTCAACACACTGCCCAGATACTTAAAAGAGTTGACGATCTCCATAGCCTGACCGTTCAGCTTCACCTCACACTCTGTGACTTCACCCCTTTCGAAGACCATAACCTTGCTCTTCCCCGTATTTACCTTCAAATTCCGTTTTTCGCACACTGCTCCAAACTCATTTACCAGACCCTGCAACTCCCATTCACTATCACTCACCAGAACTGTATCATCCGCAAACAGCAGTATAGGTAGCTTCCACTCAATTCCCTCCCTTTTCAGCGATACACCAACATCCACTGCTCTTGATAGTATCTCTTTCATAACTCCATCCATATATACAGTAAACAACCACGGGGACATCACACACCCCTGTTTCAAACCAACATTCAGGTCAAAGAACTCGCTCTGCTCACTCTCCACACGTACTGCCGCCTTTGCACCCTCACACATGCTCTTCACTGCTTTCAGCAACTTGCCCTCTACTCCGTATATTCTAAGTACTCTCCACAAACCTTCTCTATCCACTCTGTCATAGGCCTTCTCCAAGTCCATAAAGGCAACATACACCTTTTGTTTCTTCTCCAGATACTTCTCCACAACACAATTCAGGGTAAAAACCTGATCTACACATCCTCCCCCCTTCCCAAAACCTCCCTGCTCGTCGCCTATCCACTTCTCCGTTCTCACTCTCACCCCCTCAATCACTACCCCACTGCACACCCTCCCTACTACGCTTAGAAGACATATTCCTCGGTGGTTACCACACACTCCTCTTTCCCCTTTGCCCTTATATAGGGGGACTATTATGCCAGTCTTCCAGTCATCGGGTGCACTCCCCTTCTCCCATGCTAGTTTGCACATTTTCCATACCCATTCTATCACTATCTCACCACCATACCTCAACATTTCCCCACACACTCCATCCGTTCCTGGTGCTTTCCCCAACTTCACTCTTTTCACGGCCTCCCACACCTCCGACCTCCCGATCCCCACCTCCTCCTCCACCACTTCTCTTCTTCTCCCTCCCATACCATATCCAGCCACGTTTGCTGGCTCTTCATTCCTTTCATTTAGCAACTCACTGAAGTACTCCCTCCATCTTTCGACTCTCTCTCGCTTCTCGGCTAGCACTCTCCCATTCTTATCCTTCACACCCTCACCGTTTCCCCTGCTACCCTCCCCAACTTTCTTGACTTCTTTCCAGAACAGTTTCTTACTCTCCCTCCATTTTACACTTAGATTCCTTCCAAATTCCTCATCTACTCTTCTCTTACTTTCCTTCACCACTCTCTTCACCACCCTCTTACTCTCCACGCACCACGCTCGCCTCCGTCTCTCGGAATCTTCACTCCCTCCACTACCCAACCACTCTCTATATGCTTTCTTCTTTTCTTCCACAGCTATTCCTACCTCTTCTGTCCACCACGCTGCACCTTTCACTCCCCTCCCTCTTCTCCTCACTCCACACACCCCCCCACATGCTGCACAGATCTCATCCTTAAACACCTTGCTCATCTCCTCCACTTCCTCCATAACTTCCAGGTCGAACCCACCTAGTCGTCTCTCCACTGCTCTCCTGTACTCTCCTTTATCTCCTTACAGGAGTCAAACCTATAATTTGCCCAGTTGATCCTTGGCAAATTGAAATCACCAATCAAAATCTTATATTTGTTCTCTCTATTATCTATTTCCTCCATTGCCTTCAGTAGGTTATCATCCTCTTCCCTACTATTATTTGGGCTTCTATATATAGAGGCAATTAGAATTGACCCTCTTGCACATTTTACTTCAATACACAAATACTCACAATACTGCTGTCTCATATCCATCTCATTTACCTTGAGCTCTTTTCTTACATAAATAAACAGTCCTCTTCCAACCTCTGCTCTAATAGCATTCCTCTCATACAACTCAAAACCCTCCAAACTATACTCTACCAGTTCCCTTTCAATTCTAGCATTTTTTGGTCTTACTTCCTGTAAGGCTATGACATCAGGTTTTTCCTCTTCATCCTGCAACCTACATATCAGTTCTCTTTTCTTGTCCTGGGTAAACACATCAACATTGCTAAACATAATCCTTATTCTTTCTACCATTCCTTCAGCAGCTACATCATCCCGCTCTTCCTGTCCGTGCCCTACCTCACACTACCGGTACTGTGTCTGCAGCTTCTTCTCCTGTCTCTCCCCGAGACGCTTCCACCCTGCTCTCCACCTCTGCCACAACTTCTATCACATTCTCTTCCCTCCCAAATCTCCTTCTCCCTTCTATTCGTATAAACCACTTCTTCAATTTCCCGTCCCTCATTCTCCAGAAAAACTTCTTATCCTCCTCACCCAACTTTCCATTTTCCTCATCAGCCTTTTCCTGTAGTTCCTTTGTTCTATGCTCAAATCCTTCTTTAATCTTATATGTTTCAGTTCTTCATTTGTGTTTAGTCTCCAACTAAAATTTGTCACTGTCTCTGCCACTGCCCTGGTTTTAAACTGTACCCTTATAGGTCTCATCTCCCCTTTTCTATATCTACCTATCCTACTGACTTCCTCCACCTGCCCATCCCATCCACATCCATCTACATCAACAGCTTTCATGACCTCCTTCTCTTTCTCCATATCTCACTTTTCTCACTCCATTATCATTCATATGAGCCTCTATATCTCCATGCATGATTACACCTCTGCCCCTGTCCATGGCCTCCCTCACGACACTCTCCTTGTTCTTCATGACTCCTACGACTGCACTCTCAAAACTTTTTTTTGTCTTGTTCATTTCCTCCTTTTGTTCTTTCACAATTTTCTCCATATCCTTAACTTTCTGTTCACCTACCACCGTCCATGCAGTTGACTCCTTCACTTCCTTGAATTGTCCTTTGTATTCCTTCAGCTGCTCCTTTAATGCCATATTCTCTGCTCCCAAATCCTCTACCCTTTTTAGTATCATCTCTAGGTTATTATTAACTTCCGAAATAGGCCTACATTCGCTTCCTTCACTAAGCCAACACCTTGATTTTCTCACCAATGTCCCCCTTCCACTTCTCCGTATCACTCTTCCACTTTTCCAAATCCTTCACAGCATTAAAAATCTCTTCTACCTTCTTATCTGTGCTCCTAAACCCACGAAACCGTCCTAACTTTTCTTCCGTCTCTGAAATTCCCGCCGTTCCGTCCGCCATGTTTGTTTACAATCACTACAATTCCAGCTGACCCGTTGATTACACTACTCTTTTCACAATATATATCACCCCTCCACCACACAAATTTATCTTCAAAACACTTCACTAGTCCTTCCTCTCCTCGCTCGCTCAGTATGTATTCGAAGTTCCGTTATACTTAATCGTGCCCATGATAATATGCCGGAGCCTCAAAAAATGCATCCGCCTCCCACCATCGCCTCGACAGTAATGTGGTTATGTGGTTATTCCTTATCGATAAGACTATTCACACGATAACAATGAATTCTGCCGCCTGATATACATCTAACCTAGGTTAGTTAATTTCTTTGTGGAGATATATAGGCTAGGCCTATATCTTCTAGCAAAAAACAGAGTAAGCAGACGACGCTGACGATCGACAATGCGCATGGCGGGCGTTTTGAATTCATTTTTGCCGCATTTTCTCTGATTTTAAACCTAATTTATGCCTGGGCAATTGGTTAGTATGAATTCCGAATAAATGGCGGTCTACTGTAGTTGTAAGATCATTTTATACAATTAATGTTAACAAAAATATGTGTTTGGGTAACTAAAATAGCAAAAATAGGTTGACAAAACGAAAATGAAAGACTACCATGAATTTTCTCCATTTAATGTTTGCCCCTATTTTCGCAATTTCATTTTCGCGGCGTTTCGGGAGACTACTATAAACGCGAAACGCGAGGTAGTACTGTAATCAACGAAAACAGCTGTGCAGAATTACAAGGAGACCTAGACAGAATTCATATCTGGAGAAAAACATGGGATGTGGAATTCAATGCCAAATAGTGTCACGTCTTAAAAATGGAGAAGATTGGCAGATGACCAAATGGAAGTTATAGGTTAGGAAATGAGGAAATCAGCAAGGCAAGCATGGAAAAGGTCCGGAGTGATTATCCAAGAAAATATCAAGATTACTTTCAAACTTCTTTACTGATTCGGAATCGACCACATACTGGGGCAGTGCGTTCCACTCATTAACAACTCTTATCACAAAAAGAGTCCTTTGTCTTTTCAAGCCTAGTTCTTTCCTTGTAAATTTTCTTAGAGTGTCCTTTCGATCTTGTTCCCTCCCGCATCTAGAAGGTACCTTCACACACATCCTCATCAAACTCTCCTGACACTATCTTAACCTATAAACCTTTTACTTTTATATTTTCTAGATCTCAAGTCTCTTCCTTGGATTGACCTCCCAGTCTACCTAGATTGGAAGCCAAAGCGTCAAATTTTTTCCTTTGCCCCTCAACTTTCTCTTCATAATTGCTGAGGGGCACAGGGCCCTGGGTGGGGCTTTGGTTTCCCGGGTGTTTCCGCACCCTCCTCAGCTCCCCGCCATGGAGTGGCTTCGGTCACCCAGGCTTTATTGTGGTCGGCAGTGAGGGTTCTGTGGGGGCGCACGGTTATGGCCTTGGCCTTGCTCGGGGCCTTGGGGCTGTTCGGCCAGGCAGCTTGGGGAACAACAACAACAACAACATAAAGCGCGAGCTGTATATAGTGGACACCATGCAACTGGGCGACGATATTAGGCCTCTTTCCCGCCTAAAATCGTCACTTTACGATAAATATCTATCTATCTATCTATCTATTGCCTGACGCCGTGATCCCCGAAGGGGTGGCCACGAACGAACCGCCCCCATGCACCTCTGTCCCCAGTCAGTCGACGCCCCTCGCCCCAACCAGCACCGCCTTCGTTCATGTACTTCCTCACTCCATCCTTCCACCTCTCATTCGGTCTACATCTCCCTCCCTGTCCCTCCACCTCACTCTCGTACACCCTCTTAGTCATTCTCTCGCTTTCCATACGTTCCATATGGCCGAACCATCTCAAGTTGTTCCTTCACACTTTCCAGCACATCTACCTCCACACCACACCTCCTTCTTACTTCCTCATTAGTCTCTCTATCCCTCCATGTAACTCCGCACGCACTCCTTAAGTAATTCATTTCCACTGCTCTCACTCTTGGTCTGAGTCTCTCAACCAACGTCCATGCTTCGCTTCCGTAAGTCAGTGTCGGGATTACCACACTGTCATTCTTACAGTTTCTTACAGTAGATCCTCTGGAAAAAGGCAAACTATGCCTGTGTATCCAGCTCAGTACCAGTACTTGCACTGCTGCGGTCGTTCACGGTGTCATGCAAGGACTTCTTCACTTTCATACTGACCACCCTATATCTTGTTACTGCTTTTAGCATTCCTACAACCCTCTTCCCCTGTTGTACCCTCTCCCGCACTTCTTCATTCATAGTCCCATCTTTACTCAACACACTGCCCAGATACTTAAAAGAGTTGACGATCTCCATAGCCTGACCGTTCAGCTTCACCTCACACTCTGTGACTTCACCCCTTTCGAAGACCATAACCTTGCTCTTCCCCGCATTTACCTTCAAATTCCGTTTTTCGCACACTGTTCCAAACTCATTTACCAGACCCTGCAACTCCCATTCATATCACTCATCAGAACTGTATCATCCGCAAACAGCAGTATAGGTAGCTTCCACTCAATTCCCTCCCTTTTCAGCGATACACCAACATCCACTGCTCTTGATAGTATTTCTTTCATGACTCCATCCATATATACAGTAAACAACCACGGGGACATCACACACCCCTGTTTCAAACCAATATTCAGGTCAAAGAACTCGCTCTGCTCACTCTCCACACGTACTGCCGCCTTTGCACCCTCATACATGCTCTTCACTGCTTTCAGCAACTTGCCCTCTACTCCGTATATTCTAAGTACTTTCCACAAACCTTCTCTATCCACTCTGTCATAGGCCTTCTCCAAGTCCATAAAGGCAACATGCACCTTTTGTTTCTTTTCCAGATACTTCTCCACAACACAATTCAGGGTAAAAATCTGATCTACACATCCTCTTCCCTTCCTAAAACCTCCCTGCTCGTCGCCTATCCATTTCTCCGTTCTCACTCTCACTCTCTCAATCACTACCCTACTGTATACCTTCCCTACTACGCTTAGAAGACATATTCCTCGGTGGTTACCACACACTCCTCTTTCCCCTTTGCCCTTATATAGGGGGACTATTATGCCAGTCTTCCAGTCATCGGGTGCACTCCCCTTCTCCCATGCTAGTTTGCACATTTTCCATTCCCATTCTATCACTATCTCACCACCATACCTCAACATTACCCCACACACTCCATCTGTTCCTGGTGCTTTCCCCAACTTCACTCTTTTCATGGCTTCCCACACTTCTGACCTCCTGATCCCCACCTCCTCCTCCACTACTTCTCTTCTTCTCCCTCCCATACCATGGCACTCAGCTTAAGAATGTAAACAGAGAAACCGATCTGGGAGTAACAATATCGAGTAACCTAAAACCGAGTCAACAATGTTCAGAAGTTGTTAAGAAGGCAAACAAAATAATTGGCTTTATAGGCAGGTCATTTGAGCATAAATCCAAAGAAGTTATCCTAACCCTTTACAATTCCTTAGTCCGCCCTCTTCTGGAATACTGCGTTCAATCCTGGTGCCCTTATTACCAAAAAGATATAAACAAGCTAGAACGAGTTCAACGTAGAGTTACCAAAATGATACCTAGCCTAAAGAACAAACCATACGAAGAGCGTCTTAGAGAATTAAATCTATTTCCTTTAACCCAGCGCAGATTAAGAGGTGACTTAATTCAAGTGTTCAAAATCATCAAAGGCATCGACAATATGAACTGTAGTAAGTACTTCACTATCGACCAATCTAATTACACGCGGGGAAACGGTTGCAAAATTATTGGTAAATCTTTTAACTCGCACGAATCTAAGAATTTCTTCTTCAATCGAGTTAACTTGTGGAATGGGCTTCCCCGAAACGTTATAGACTGCATCACCGTTGATTCATTTAAACTCCGCCTAGACAAATATCTCTCATTAAACCCGCGACTGACTGCGTTTGTAAATGAATAACTTTATTTTATCCCCCCCTCAGTTACTAACCCATCTGTCCTCTACTAACTCCCTAATCCTGCCACAGACATTAGTTCCAGGGCAGTAATTCCCTTTCCAATGTTCCCTTACCCACTCTAAACCACTGTTTGGACACTTGATCCTCAGTGTTTTGGAGGACAAGCAACCTAGAAGGGTCACTAGACCTGTTGTTGCTTGATTTCCTTTGTACTCCTTTGTACTCCTTTGTACCATATCCAGCTATGTTTGCTGGCTCTTCATTCCTTACATTTAGCAACTCATTGAAGTACTCCCTCCATCTATTGACTCTCTCTTGCTTCTCGGCTAGCATTCTCCCATTCTTATCTTTCACACCCTTACTGTTTCCCTTGCTACCTTCCCTAACTTTCTTGACTTCTTTCCAGAACAGTTTCTTACTCTCCCTCCATTTTACACTCAGATTCCTTCCAAATTCCTCATCTACTCTTCTCTTACTTTCCTTCACTACTCTCTTCACCACCCTCTTACTCTCCACGTACCTCGCTCGTTTCTGTCTCTCGGAATCTTCATTCCCTCTACTACCCAACCACTCTCTATATGCTTTCTTCTTTTCTTCCACAGCTATTCTTACCTCTTCTGTCCACCATGCTGTACCTTTCACTCCCCTCCCTCTTCTCCTCACTCCACACACCTCCTCACATGCTGCACAGATCTCATCCTTAAACACCTTGCTCATCTCCTCCACTTCCTCCATAACTTCCAGGTCGAACCCACCTAGTCGTCTTTCCACTGCTCTCCTGTACTCCTCCCTGACTTCCTCCTCCTGCAACCTCTCCACCCTCCTCACCATTCCACCCTCCTCTCGCCTCCCTCCAGCTCTCCTCACCCACTTCTTTTGTATCCTAACCTGAGCTACCACTACATAATGCTCAGACAGACCCCCTCCAATACCCCTATACACCCTAGCATCCATCACAGATTTCTTCATTCGTTCATCCACACATACATAATCAATCAATGACTTTCGTTCCACCACTGTCTTATCCTTCATCGTCAACATCCGTTTCCACGTGTACCTGTGGATCATTCTGTGTCGGAAGAAGGTGTTGGCTATCCACAGCCTCCTCCCCACACATACGTCCACAAGTGAACTGCCATTCCCATTCACCTCTGGTGGTACCCCCCACCCTCCCACCACTCCCTCAACTTTCCTATCACCCACCTTACCATTCATATCCCCAATCAGAAATATTCTTTCGTTCTTGTCACACTTCTCCAGGCACGCCTCCACATTCATCCAGAACTCCTCTTTCTTTCTTTCAAGTATATCCTCTGTCGCATACAATCGCATACAATCACCCACGTTTGTATTCCTACTTTCATTCTCACCCACACAATCCTTGAACCCACAGACCCATACTCTCTTACACATTCCTTCCATTTGCTACTTACAAACAAACATGCATCTTCTCTCGCTGTTCCTTCACTCACTCCAGCACACACACCCATTCCACACTCCCACTCTCTCACATCTGAACCTTTCCATTTGGTCTCTGTCATTCCACATACATCCAGCCTGGCATTCACTAACACTTCCAGAACCTCTCTCTCTTTTGTGCCATCATTCATGCCACTAACATTCCACGTAGCCATTCTCAGAATGTCCGAAGGTATGTCCTTAGTCGGTCGTGGTTCGTCAACGTAGGTTCCGTCCGCATCCGATAAATATCGTTATTACTTATTCATATGTGCCTATTTTACCTTTACTATGAAGATAGTAACCTGTAACAACAATAAAACAACTGGGAATATCGTTTTTATGGTCAAAATCGCGAATTATAGTCGGCCGCTCCAGTCATGAGTTGTGAGCCAGCCGCGATGTACACCCTCTCTCTCTGAAGCCTACAGCCACACTGAACCACCCCTCCCTCTTTCTCTCGCATCTATACCCTCTCTAGCAACATGAGCATGGCTTAGACTGGTTTGGAGATATTGCCATGATAAATACACCAATAAAGATGGTAATAAGAGGAAAAATAGGTGGTAATTGAAGGGGGGGGGGAAGGAGGGTATATTCACACATGTGGATAAGTGATATGAGGTATGGAGGAAAAAAAAAAAATTTTTTTTAAGTGCTACTGGGTCCTTTTAAACGTTTTTTTTAGGCCTGCCCTTTTAAGAGCTTTCTCGCCGTCGCCCAGTAAAACCTCTTAAGAGTGTTCTCGCCGTTCCCGGGTTAAAGGTCTCCTCCATCGCTTCGTACATACTGTATCCTACCTTGTCTATCTTGCTTGTCCCAATCCGCATGTACTTGCAATTTTTTTTGGATGAAAAGGCATTAACCAATGCTCAGACCATCCCTTCATGCCCTCCACATCTCTTTGAAGCAAACCCACATCTTCCTTACTCCTCACTCTTCTATACAGCTTAGTGTCATCCGCATACAGGTATATCTCACTTCCATTAGTTATAACTTCAGGTAAGTCGTTGATAAATATAACGAACAGTAGTGGTCCCAACACAGATCCCTGAGGTACCCCACTTGTAATTTCCCTCCACCAGTATGCCAGTGCCAGTGTCGGGAGTCCCAGTGTCTTCAACCTCTGCTCATAGCCTAGGTTCTTCAAAGTTGGTACCAGCTTGCTAGCTCTCCTCTGCATTTTCTCCACCGCTTCTATATCTTTCACCTTATATGGAGCCCACACCTGGTTCGCATATTCCAGGTGCGGCCTAACCAGCGCTGTATAGAGATTCCTATTATTAGATTATTACCTGTATATATATTTTATTTGTATTTCATTTATTATTTTTATTTTATTTAGTTTGTTCAACAAAGCATAGGGGCATAGAGGGTGAAACTCATGAGAGAGTGCCAGGGACAACCTCTCTGAACTGTGAACAGACCCACACAAAGCTGTGTGAGTGAATCTCTTCCCCTCCAGATGCCACTTAACCCCTATTGTACCAGAGGGTATTACTATATATGTACCCTCCAGTACCAGGCATTGTGGCAAAAATGGCTTCAGAGTCAAGAGAGCATACCCTCTCACCCCGAAAGTAGGAGGAATACTGTGCCTGCTAGCTCCCACAGGCTTGGATACAGGCTGAGAAGTGTTGCCAAGGTCTCAGAGCAGTGCCTACAAGTCACGGTACCTGGTACCGCTCGATACGGGCAGTTACAAGGACCGCATAGTACTGACAGCGATCTTCCGTCACTGGTACTGACGAGTGACTTTATTACTGACGGCTGTATACCGTCGCTGGTACAGTAAGGGTTAAGGCAAAACAAAAAAGAAAGGCTGGAACAAATGTGGACATTTTAAGAGATCATTGACCTTTAAGGGTTAAGCCCCCAAGAAAACTTTAAAACTAATTAATAATAACTTCTTAATTCTTCCAGTACCTGCGTGAGTCTGGATGGTGTGCTGATGGCATGATGTGTGTGTGTGAGCCTCGGCGTGTGGCCTGTACCACACTAGCAGCCCGGGTGGCAGAGGAAGCTGACGTTATCCTGGGCAAGGAGGTTGGATATGCTGTCAGATTCGATGATCGTACCTCACCCGGCATCACAGAAATCAAGTTTGTTACGGAGGGACTGCTGGTTCGTGAAATGATGGCTGATCCTTTACTTAGACAGGTTAGTTACAAATGTTTTTATTATTATTATTATTATTATGTTATTGTTGTTCCCCAAGCTGCCTGGCCGAACAGCCCCAAGGCCCCGAGCAAGGCCAAGGCCATAACCGAACGCCCCCACAGAACCCTCCCTGCCGACCACAATAAAGCCTGGGTGACCGAAGCCACTCCATGGCGGGGAGCTGAGGAGGGCGACAGAAACGCCCGGGAAACCAAAGCCCCACCCTGTGCCCCTCAGCAATTATGAAGAGAAAGCTGAGGGGCAAAGGAAAAAATGTGACGCTTTGGTTTCCAATCTTGGTAGATTGGGAGGTCAATCCACGGAAGAGACGCCGTCACTTGAGATCTAGAAAATATATAAGTAAAAGGAACAGTCAGAGTAAGCTATGGGTGTGGTAGAGATTGCTCAGTTCTCACTCTGATAGACCAGCCCATCACCACTGTATTTGTTGATTTAATTAATTGAGTTTAGAAGTTGTTGTTGTTGTTGTTGTTCCCCAAGCTGCCTGGCCGAACAGCCCCAAGGCCCCGAGCAATTCCAAGGCCATAACCGAGCGCCCCCACAGAACCCTCCCCGCCGACCACAATAAAGCCTGGGTGACCGAAGCCACTCCATGGCGGGGAGCTGAGGAGGGTGCGGAAACGCCCGGGAAACCAAAGCCCCACCCAGGGCCCTGTGCCCCTCAGCAATTATGAAGAGAAAGTTGAGGGGCAAGGGAAAAATGTGACGCTTTGGCTTCCAATCTTGGTAGATTGGGAGGGCAATCCACGGAAAAGACGCCGTCACTTGAGATCTAGAAAATATATAAGTTAAAGGAACAGTCAGAGTAAGCTATGGGTATGGCAGAGAACGCTCAGTTCTCACTCTGATAGACCAGCCCATCACCAGTGAGTTTAGAAGTAGAGTTGGTTGGTGACAAAATATGAAAAAGGAGAGTGCCTCTTGTCTTCGACTTGCCTGGCTGCTTGAAGGACCCTTGTGTTCTGGAGTCTCTATAGAGCCAGGATTTCTTGGAAGTGTTGGTGGATTCTTTCTTCTTATTTGCTTCATTTAGTTTTCTTGCGTTCCTTCTGTTTCTCATCGCTCGTTAACACTTCCCCTTGCTTGTAGATTGTTTGGTTGGCGGACTCTTTTTCCAGGGAATGAAACTTTTGTTGATTGTTTTCCCTCGATAGTACTGCACTGTATTTAAGCTTTCTCGTTCATTTTAGATGTTGACTTTCTTCTTTATCTTGGTGCACAGTCTCAAAAATATATACAGTAGAACCCCGCCCAACCAGTGCTCTCAGATCCAGAAACCCAAGAGTTCCAGACAGGCAATTAGATTCAGACTCATGTTTCAGCCACCCAAACTTGTCTGGATGGCTTGGGAAAAATAAAAATTAATCCGGAAACGAACGAGACGAATACAAGTTACCGCACAAATTGTTTACATTATTATATGAGATGCCGAAGTCTCCAACCAGGGTGTAGAAACACCAGCAAGATGAATCCACACAAAACACCCGGAGGCACTGGAGAGAGACTGTATACTGTATATACTGTATACATATATTAAACACTTAACATATTAGGCAGTGGAGGATATCAAGTATAAATATAATACAATAAAATAGAATAAAATAAGTTTAAAAATTATAATTAATGCTGCAAAAAAGCATTAACTCTAGACTTAAAAATGGATATATGAGCTGAATTGACTAGCTCATTTGGCAACTTATTCCACAAGTCAACCATGACTTGTGACGGAGGAGGAGAACAGGGTGGAGGTGTCACAGGGAGAGACAGGAGACAAAGCTGCAGACCCAGTAGTGCTAAAAGGGGAGTAGGGTACGGACAGGAGGAGCAGGATGGTGTAGTTGCTGAAGGAATGGTAGATAGATTAAGGATTATGTTTAGTAATGTGGATGTGTTTACCCAGGAAAAGAAAAGAGAACTGATATGTAGGTTGCAGGATGAAGAGGAAAAACCTGATGTCATAGCCTTACAGGAAGTAACACCAAACAATGCTAGAATTGAGAGGGAACTGGTGGAGTATAGTTTGGAGGGTTTTCAGTTATATGAGAGGGATGCTATTAGAGCAGAGGTTGGAAGAGGACTTTATTTATGTAAGAAAAGAGCTCAAGGTAAATGAGGTGGCTATGAGACAGCAGTATTGTGAGTATTTGTGTATTGAAGTAAAATGTGTAAGAGGATCAATTCTAATTGCCTCTATATATAGAAGCCCAAATAATAGTAGGGAAGAGGATGATAACCTACTGAAAGCAATGGAGGAAATAGATAATAGAGAGAACAAATATAAGATTTTGATTGGTGATTTCAATTTGCCAAGGATCAACTGGGCAAATTGTACTACTCCAGCGGGACAGTGTAGCCTGGAAAACAAGTTTATAGAGAAAGTGAGAGATTGTTTTTTAACGCAACATATTACAGAGATGACAAGATATAGAGATGGGACGCAGGGGAGTGTACTTGATTTGATTTTTAGCAATGAGGAGGATATAGTAGAACATGTCAATGTGGATAGCCCTATAGGTCGTAGTGCCCATGCCTGTATAAGTTTTAGTTGCAATATTAAAACAGAGAGGGATAATAGAAGCAATACAAAAATAGACATGTATGATAGAGCAGATTATGACAGGGTTGTTGATTTTTTTTATTTAAAAAACATAATAAAAACAAAAATAAAATCATTGATTTATTTGATTATTTTGATTTTTTTTTTAAATATATGTATACATATATTTGTTTGTAAATTTAAAAGCTATCAGTTATTTGTGTTACTACATAATGTACCAGTATCTTAAAATGAACTAATGCCTACACAAACTTATGAAAGCATGATAAATCTTCAGAATTTTTTTATTTTGATTCACAGATAAAAAAAAACAAAAAAAAATAAAAAACAAATATAAAATATAAAAACAAATTGTAAAAAAATCATTGATTTAATCAAGTTATTAAATCAAATTGATTTAATCAATATCAACTCTGGATTATGAGCTGCTGAGACGGTGTTTGGACATTGACTGGGGGGAATACTTGAACGGTGAAGACGCTGAAGGAATGTGGAGGAAGATTAGAGTCAAACTGGAGAATGCTGTATCCAAAAGTGTACCAGTAAGGGAATATAAGGATAAAACAAAATTGAGGAAAAGAACGAAACCAGAATTGCCAATGAAAAGAAAGCTTTGGACATTGATAAGAAGAAAGAAACGATTGTGGGAAAGACTAAAATTGTTAAAAAAGAACAGGAGGTCTATTATATAAGCTAAAGAAGTGGATTTGGAACGCAGACAAATAAACAATAAAATCAGGTGGGAGACAAGGAGGGGGGTGAAGGAGAGGGAGAGAGAGATTGCTAGAAATGTGAAGGATAATCCAAAAATATTCTGGAAGTATATTCAGGAAAAGTTAACAAGAAGAGTAGGTATCCCAGAACTGATAGGAAACCTGGATGATGGGAATAGAGCAGAAACTGATAAGGAGAAAGCGGTAATTAGAGAAGGAATAATGGAGCATATGAAATCAAACCAACTTTTCAGTGGGAGACAGTTCGGATTCTTGCCGGGGAAGTCGACAGTACTATAGCTAATTAAGGTGGTAGATGATTTGATGCAAATTCTGGAGGATGGTGATGTTATACACGTGGTATATTGCGATTTTATGAAGGCCTTCGATAAGGTCCCACATAAAAGGTTAATAGAGAAAGTTAGAAGCTATAATATAGGGGAGAAATGTGTGAAATGGATAGAAGCCTTCCTGAAAGATCGGAGACAGAGGGTACTGGTGAATGGAATAGGCTCGGGGTGGAGGGAAATTACAAGTGGGGTACCTCAGGGATCTGTGTTGGGACCACTACTGTTCGTTATATTTATCAACTACTTACCTGAAGCTATAACCAATGGAAGTGAGATATACCTGTATGCAGATGACACTAAGCTGTATAGAAGAGTGAGGAGTAAGGAAGATGTAGGTTTTCTTCAAGGAGATGTGGAGGGCATGAAGGGATGGTCTGAACATTGGTTAATGCCTTTTCATCCAAAAAAATGCAAGTACATGCGGATTGGGACAAGCAAGATAGACAAGGTAGGATACAGTATGTATGAAGCGATGGAGGAAGTGAATGCAGAAAAGGATAATATAGGAGCAGTGATAGACAATAAGTTAAATTTCTCAGAACATTTAGCGGAAAAGATAAACAAAGCCCATAGAATTGTAGGGCTGATAAGGAGGACATTTGTGTCACTTGACGAAGAAATATTCAGGAATCTCTATACAGCGCTGGTTAGGCCGCACCTGGAATATGCGAACCAGGTGTGGGCTCTATATATGGTAAAGGATATAGAAGCAGTGGAGAAAGTGCAGAGGAGAGCTAGCAAGCTAGTACCAACGTTGAAGAACGCGGGCTATGAGCAGAGGTTGAGGACACTGGGACTTCCGACACTGGCATATAGGAGAAAGAGAGGGGATATGATAGAGACTTTTAAGATAGTGTCAGGAAAGTATGATGAGGATGTGTGTGAAGGTATCTTCTTGATGCGGGAGGGAACAAGAATAGTCCATGAGCCAAGACCCGAATTTTGGGATATCGGTACCACCCGGGGTGACTAATTCTCTTAGGTGTTTTTAGCTTGCTACATGTCTCTAGTTTATGTTTTGATATGATAGCCCTTGCACATTGGTAGCTTAATGGTCGTTATCACTTCTTGAATAGACATACCCTACCGAAAATTCCGAAATTTTTTAAAATGTCAAATTTGGGGACAGGAATGCCTAAATGTCAACAAAATGCATATAGTAATTGTCACATTTAATACAAGTCCTGTAAATACACACTAAGCATGCCATGGGCTTGTACATACTATTATGGCAAATTACTACTCCTAAATATCATCTACGTCAGACTCGGAATCTGACTGTTGTGCCACCGGCTCTTCTTCAATAGCCTTGTTCTGACATGTCTGTAACCTGCACATGTCCGTGCATTTTAGACCATTGCTGAGGCAAGTACACTTAGGGAGTTCGCATGACCGCACACACTTGCAAGACAGTAGCTGCATAACAGCATCTGGTGCTGGTGAGCCTCGCATCCAGTTGACGGCAAGCTTACCGTCCTCATCTGTCATCCAACCGCAGTCTGTTGGGTTCGCAACAAATGGCTGGCTCTGAAGACTTCTCCTCCAGATCGCAGCCTGGTAGTTTGCACGCAGTGCATGCATGAAGAGGCAGTCCTCACAAGGAGGGAGTTGACTTGACTCTACCTCTCCACGTCTTGCACAGAACATCTCATACCGAAGCTTGTTTACCTTAGTTGTGTGGGTAGATGGTAGGTACATGTGGCAGGTGATTTCCTGTAGCTTCTCAAAGAGTTCAGGAGACACTTCCCATGAGCGTCCAAGTTCGTGAAAAGCATGCTGGTATGTCTTGTCCATCTTCACCTGCTTGAGTGTCGTCATCTTCCCTCGGCCAGCGAATGCACTGACGGTATCACAGCCTGTAAAGGCATGCATACCAATCAATGAATCACACACGCTGCCTCCCAGTGTGCGGCTCAGTGTGGTGATATCCAGGAATCTTGTCCGGTTTCTTCGTCCCGCACTTCTGGAACAGATGGGATGGGATCTTGTGGCACATGCCAAGACACAACACCATGACGTCTGTATCTTCTGCAGTGATGATGACAGACTTGTTCCCAGATTCTGCTGCATGAAGTGCATGGAGAAGAAGGCGTGTGTCTGCTTCTTCTTGAGTTGACTTAAGCTCAGGAGCCTCTTCCCACTGCTCTTTGGTGATCTTGAAGCAGCGCTGCTCACATGTGACATACAGCTCCTTGTCCTTGAGCTTCTCCCTGTGCTGTGGTGCCTTCCATTCTTCTACCAAGAACTTGATAAGACTTGCCTTGTTGGAGGAACTACCGAGTAACTTTCTCCACTGCTGGATGTTGTGCCCAGGTTGAATGTTCTTGAAATGAATTCCTGTGCCTGCACTTCTTTTGGCTCGTTCTGCATCCTTGATGGATGTCTCCTTGTAGATATCAAACACAACATCAATGCGCCTGCTCTTAGCACCTTCATGAACAGCGTGACTCAGTGCTGTACCTGCAAGCTGTGAAAAAGTTTTGTCGTTTCCCTTCAGTTTGTGGACCAGGCTCATCCCATCAATTATGGTAGCAGAGGGCTCGGGTATCACTTCTGCAGGAGAAACATTCCTCTCTAACTCCTTTGCGAGGGCAGCCTTGTTGGTCTTGCGGAGAGACAGACCCATCACCGCTGGCAAGTGCCCAAGGCAAAGGCCCCAGGGGATGAGCCAAGACATCACTCATTTTGAGCTTTCTGTTCTCGGCAACAAGGATCATCTGGCCAAATAGGTTCCTGTCAGCCTTTAAGATAACCTCCTTGGCATGGTCTTGTGAGCGTGGCTTCATTCTGATGTTAGTGAACGTTCTCAGTTTCGTCTTCGTCATCGTGTCATGAAACTGTATAGTTGGCGTATCGATCTCCAGGCGCTCTTCCTTGAAGGCTTGATATGCATCCTCTCCTATTCTGTAGGCCCCTAGAAGGTCTTTGACAACTTCTGGTGGTGCCATAGTCGCAGTTGACAAACTGACAAGATCTTCTTGCTCTGCGTTGAAGGGGTTCAACCAGCTGGTCTCCATCAGTTGAACTAAAGATTGGACATCGGCCTCATCTCTTCTAATCCTGGGCATCTGTAGGTCTGGGTGGCTGAAGTCAGTATACTTTTGGCCTACTACCATAGTCCTGAGCTGCCTTAAGTACCTGCTGCGATACTCCGATGTCAGGTAGTACCTGGCGACAGCTCCGCCTTTCAGGCTGAAGCCTTTTGTGCCCCCTGGTGTCTGGGTGTCTTTGTTGATCGTCTCTTCGATTGTCTGGTCCACAGGGATCCGTCCAAAGGGATTCTTGCTACCGATCTGGACCGAAAAGCCACCTTGCATGAAGTGTTCATGGATCTCTGGGTGTTCAATGGGCAGTCGAGACATCAAGGCATAGTAGTAGGTTAGGAACCGGGCATAGTTCACTTTGTCATAGGCAAAACACCACGGTATCATCTGTCGGATTGCTCCTAGGTGGAGCATCCAGTTGCCTTCTCTGGAGGCTCGAATTAAGTCCAGCATGATCTCAACCATGTCCAGGTATGACATCCAGAATGCTGAGAGGTTGTGTTCATCTCTGAGGGTCTCAAGATAAACTTGGAAAAGCTTCATGATATGTGTGCATGATTCACTCTCCATCAGCTCTTGAAAGAGTCCCTGAGACACATTGCTGTGAAAGCTGTTGATGTCCTTCAGTGTTTCATCTAGATGGTGTATGTCCCTTGAATGGTTTTCTTCTAGCCATGAAAGGAAGCCTTTCCATGCAAGCCTCATCAGTGCTTCATACACGAGCTTGTGTAGTCTCACTGCTCTGTTGTACCTCTTGCCGTTCATCACTCCTGACACTGATCCTTCTGCGATGATACCTGATTCCACACACAGATCTCTAAGACCTGCATCTTGAAACCTCTTTCCTATGGTGGAGATGAGATTACAGATTGTGTGGAAGACGCCCATCCTGATGATAATGTTCTTGAACTTCTCTTGTTTCCAGATAACTTCGGCAGCTTTGGCATAGAGTGCTTGATCAAACACGCACACAATCTTGTTAAGCTGTAAGGACTGCATGATAGCATGCGTTTGTTCCAAGATTTCATTAACGGTGGACATTTCTGTTGCGGGAGCATTGATAGTGGGCAGGTAGCTTACAGTGTCCTGAACCACTGCAATGTCTCTGCGCATTTTGATGTTGAACCCAGTCCAACTGCTGATGGACTGGTCCTCATGGTCTGACATTCGAGTAAGAAGCCAGATATGGTTCTTTGTCTTTGAATCCTGGACTTCCTTGGTAGTGTCGACATACGCAGTCTCAATCCTAGGTGGCCCTGCCCGCCGCCCAACATTGTATATTGGCAGCATTGATGATGTCTGAGTGATGCTTCTTATCTTGGACTTGGTAATCTCTGGCAGGACTTTCTCTGGCACAGAGCCTGCAACCTTGGACTGGACAGCAATGCCATTGACTCTATGAGAAGTACCTGCTCCACTTAGGGTCTCTTCAAGTCGGTCAATGTTATCCCAGGCCAGGGTTGTGAACACACCAGGGTAGATGTTTGCTGGCAGTGGAATGTCATCCTTTGAGCATTCCAGCTTCTGGATACAAAGGGCTGTATCGATCTCCTCAAACATTGAGTAAGACACACAGTGACCAAGACGATTCAGAGTTCGGATCAGTTCTGTGTTTCCTGTCAAAGACTTTACAGCATTGGTCAGCAGTACGTGCTTGGGTGGTTTTGTCTTGCCACTGGTAACAGCAAAGACCAAGTCACTGCCAAAGGAAGTGGCAAGACGTTGAGCTCTTTCAGAGGGAGTTTCACACTCACACTCTCCTGTCAGCAGGGTGTGCAGGAATTGAGTGACTGCTGCAGGAATGACATTCTGATCTGTATCGGGAGGCCATGGCTGACTCACATCTTGTTTATTGATCTCATTCCTCAGCTGCATTCCTGCTTTGGTTAAGACATCTTCAGAGTTAGCTGCTCTTGCTTCTTGCAGGTCTTTTGCCATTTTGTGTGCTTGCCGGGCAAGGTCGTCCATTGAGAGGCTGCGTGGATAGATTAGAAGCTTTCCTTTCTCATCTGGGACAAAGCGTAGTGATTCTCCAAACTCGGTTTCAATCTTTCGGCGAACATGTTTCTTTGTCGCTGGTTTCAGTTGGATAATACCACGGGACATCATGGATCTCTCAAGCCTAGATGTGAGGTTTGTCATAGGCAGTACCTCTGGGTTGGGGAATAATTTGGTCCTTATATACAAGCAGAGTTCCTCGAGGGCTTCTGTCTCAACCTCTTCGTAGCGTGCTTCCTCGCTTTCTTCCTGATTTTCACCTGCACCCGACCTGGCGGCCGCTGGGAAATCATCTTTTGTGAAGAGTTTGTAGCACGACTTGTGGTAGTGACCCTCTGCAGCAACAAGGTCTCTGCTAACTAAACCAAGGATTCTCTGGTTGAGTTTCCTTATTGCTGCTCTGCGAATCTTCTCATCTGCTCGTAGCTCAACACACTGTATGAGTGGCTCCCTTGTCTTTGTTGTTTTTATGTACTTGCTTGACTTCTCGCAGAAGATACATACTTTGGCATACACCCTGCTAGTACTAGGGGCATCCCTTGATGCCCTCCTCCTGGGGTCGACGCTTGCTGATTCTATCTTGACACCCTTGGCAAGGATAGAATCCAGTGACTTCTTCATTGTAAAGAGACTACGACATTTACGGTGATAATGTATGTGTGGTATTCCTCCTTCTTCAAGGCCCTTGGCTGCTTCCAGGACTGGATCATGCTGCCTGATTTCTGCAGCCCTGAGCAATGTGTTCCAGGAGTCCAAATCCTGTGGTGACACCAGAGCATCGCTGTCATCATCAGAGCAGTGGATGATACAGTCGATCCGTGCTCTCTTCCTCGCAGATGGTTCCATCCTGCCGTCAAACAGTCGACACACACCTGCAAAAAATATCACCATTAAACCATGAACAAACAAACACATTACATGGAAACCACTCTACATATGTTTGCTCCTTCCAATAATAAATTATCCCCAAAATATAACAAAAAATCCCCAAATATGAAATAAACCCCTAAATATGGAGAAACTTGAAATACACATCGGAATAATTCTTGTAGAGAATCAAATAAGCTACAAGAGCTGTTAGAATATATTTTTCAATGTTCCCCATATTTAAGGATTTATTCTAGATTTAGAGGAAAATACCCAAAATATAGAGTATATTCCGAAATATGAGGAAATTTGAAAAATACCTAGGAACAACTCTGGTAGAGAATATAATTCTACATAGGTGTTCAAAGTTTCGCGATGATTGTGTGATGGATTTTAAAGAAAATGAGGAAAACGCCGAGCGTCACGCTAAAAATCTTTATTTTTGGGTAGCGCCCCTATTGCATCAAAAAATTAGACTAAGCTACCAGTGCGAGAAGGCTATCATATCTTAATGTACTTACAGTCACTCTATAAACATTTTAGTACCATTCGTGTTTAGTCACCCCAGGTGGTACCGATATCTGGCCTGGCTCATGGACTAGAACGAGAGGACACACTTTGCTTGAAAAGAGCAAAGAACTTATTTTGTGATAGAGTGGTAAATGAGTGGAACGCACTGCCCCAGTATGTAGTCGATTCCGAATCAATAAGGAAGTTTGAAAGTAATCTTGATAAAGCATGGGGAAGACAAGATTTGAAGTTTGATTATAAAGCGAAAAATACAGAATAGTAAAAAAATTGCGTCTGCTGCCGCCGCCGCCAACACAGTGAACGACCGCAGTAGTGCAAGTACTGGCTCTGAGCTGGATACACAGGCCTAGTTTGCCTTTTTCCAGAGGATCTATTGTAAGAAACTGTAATGGCCGGCACAAAACACCGTGAAAACTGTGTAGTAGAAAAATTAACACGGCTCATGGCTAGATCATTAAGACTGCTTGTGAATCTAGTTGCTCGAGCCCGGACATAGGGCCCTGGCAGAAGCCCATGTAAGGGATGCTGAGGGTTGTTAAAAACTTTAAATAAAATACTAAGGGCACCAACTTTACGTCGATGACACAGATCAAGAGACAAATGAGGTAGAATAAAACTGATAGAATTTAGTGACCTGTCAAGCAACTTGAGATGGCAGTCAGCTGCTGACAACCAGACAGGTGAGCAGTACTCGAATTGTGGCAAAATAAAAGCATAAAAAGACTTGATAACTGTGGCGTCACAAGCAAATGTTTTATAAACCTTGCGAAGCAGACCAATTTTTGGGGAAATGTAATTCATTTCTTCATTCGGTAAATTACTTACGTGTGTGACCAGTTGCAGTACGATGCGTTCTGAGACTTTGGAGGGGGTGCATAGGAGTGTGATACGGCAGTGTGAGGAAGGTAGCCTGGGGTCTTTGTTGGGTTTGGTGAATGTAATGATGACACCATGCTTCCAGATATCTGGTATTGTGTTGTGTGAATAGTTGTTGTTGTTGTTGTTGTTGTTCCCCAGGCTACCTGGCCGAACAGCCCCAAGGTCCCGAGCAAGGCCAAAGCCATAGAGCGCCCCCACAAAACCCTCCCTGCTTACCACTAACAAAACCCAGGTGACCGAAGCCACTCTAAGGCAGGGAGCTGAGGAGGGCGCGGAAACGCCCGGGAAACCAAAGCCCCACCCAAGGCCCTGTGCCCCTCAGCAATTATGAAGGGAAAGTTGAGGGGCAAGGGGAAAATGTGACGCTTTGGCTCCCAATCTGCCAACTACTCGATCCACGGAAAAGATGCCGTCACTTGAGATCTAGAAGATATATAAGTAAAAGGAACAGTCAGAGTAAGCTATGGGTATGGCAGAGATCGCTCAGCTCTCACTCTGATAGACCAGCCCATCACCACTGTGAATAGTTGTAGTTTGATATGTTGGTGAGTGCTTGCATGCCTTGTGGTCCTATGAGTCTTGAGATGTACTGTATGTTAGATATGTTGTCTCGACCACAGGCGGGTGAGTGCTTGAGATTGTTGATGATGTGCTTTATCTGGTTGTTGGTGAAGGGTGCATAGTCAGGGTCTGTGGGGAATTGTCTCTTACGTCAGATGACTCATCGGTCGTCATGATGGGGATTTAGGTGGCTGACGTGAGAGAAGTGATTATTGAGAGTGTTTGCTTGTTGGTTATATGAAGATATAGCGTCTGTTGTTGTGATTGCGGCATGTGATTCTGTTGTGAAAGCATAATGCTGTTTAGTGTTTTGTAAAGTTTTTTGGTGTCTGTTTTGTGATCAAGTGTTTGGAGGTAATTATTCCAATTTAATGTTTGTTGTTAATCTGTGTGTTGAGTACTTGGATTTGTTGTGCGATATCCTGTGTTTAGGGTGCTGGGGAGTGTTTCAGTGTGTCGTGTTGTCTGATGAAGTTTTGAATTTCTGGTCTGAAGTTGGGGTTGTGTCTTTTCTTGTTACCTCTTGGAATGTGTTTCTTGTCTGCATTTTGGATAATTGTGTTGAATGTGTGAACAGCATTGTTGATGTTAGTGATGGGTGTGCTGTTTTGGGTTTCAAAGTGTTGCTCTGTCTCATTTGTGAAAGCTTCCCAGTTGGCTCTTTTATACTGTAGTTAGTGTATGTGTATTTCTTAGTAGTCTTGGCAAATCCAACGTCAAGGTTATTAACCTAATTGCAGTGACGACTTGTCTAATTTGACTGCTAAGTCGTCACCCCAACCGCGGTTAAAAAAGAAAACGTCTAGAGTCTACTCCTTAACCCTTCCTGCCCGGGTGTCATTTTAAAATGACTCCGCGGCAGATGGCCAGGAGACCGGGTGTCATTTTAAAATCCGTAAGCTTGAAAGCCTATTAACCCGTTGAGCCCCGGCTAGTTATAATATTTTGTTCACCCCAGTCCCAAGCCATTTTCACTTATTTTTTTTTTTTTGCTAAAATGGAAGACAAGGATGAGAAATGAAAAAAAAAAAAAAAAAATCACCTCTGACATTTATTTTTGGGGGGGGGGGAGCCTCAAAAAAATTTGTTGAGCCAAAATGGAAGAGAATGGTGAGAAATGAACACAAAAATAAAAAAAAACTCATTTCGGTCATTTGGGGGGGGGGGTTTCAATAGTTCGTCTCCCCCGCATGACCACCCGCCCGGGAGCACTAGGGTAAAAACTGAGTATGGCATTGTACGGCATACATCCTAAGGAGTATCTCACATAAATCTCAAGCCTCTAGCTCCCATACGACCGGAGTAATGAAGGTTCAAAGTGGCGGTGAACTAGGGGTGTAAACTATCCCCACTAAGCCCACCACCACCAGCCGCGCGGCTGTCTCGGCCCGCTCACACCTACTGGCCCGGCTCCCACACACACTACGGTACCTCCCCCTCCTATTCTCCCGCCATTTCCTACCTTACGAGCCACGTAAGTGTTTTTTATATGTCGGACGCACGTGATGCGTCGCTGGGAGTTGGTGATCAAAGACTGCCGACGCAACACGTGCGACGCTGGGTCTCAACGGGTTAAGCTTGGTTTGAAAGCTGTGCGTCCGACGCATGTAAACAAAGCCTGTCTTTGCGACACCGCACCTCCGAAACCAAGAAGGAGACGTCGGATCAATGTTGTTGTTGAATGCTATGACGAAATTAGTGTCTGCAAAGGTCCGATATTGCGAACATCGCATCGAATATCTCTCCACGGAAATCGTCATCACAACTGAACCAGTTGACCTAGAGAGCTCTACTTAACGCTAGTTTACAGATAAGAAACAGCCCTACGTTTAGAGATGTGTGGGAATTCTCTAGCAGTTAAAATAACAAAGATACGGGTAGCCTATTAAAGAAGTTTTTCGGCCAGATCGCCCGGATCTCAATAACGTCCTTAGGATGGCGAGCCCGGGCAAGAAGGGTTAACTTGCTCTAGGAGAGTTTACACTAACCAAGACCACCACCAAAGATGAAAAAAACATAGAAGAGAAGAAAAGGAATTTATCTTGGTTGTAGTTGAAAGCCCATACCGTCTTCTGTTATAATGCTGACGACTGGTCAAACCTGAGCGCATGCGTCCCTTACCAACTATCATTCTCACCCGTGCCCTCCTATGTTTCAGACGTCTATGCCTTGTGTTCTTCAATCCACCCTGTCGCCGTATGTTTTCAGCTTCTTTGGCCTTTTTTAAATTTAGACAGATGCTACATGGTTTTAGGACACACGTGAAATGGGCTACAGAATGTTTAGAATATATCGTATGGAGGTCACGTGTGATAATAGTCTACAGAAGGTTCGGGGGTCGCCTTGCTTCCCTGGTGATGTTTAGTCACTCTTTCTCTTTTCATATTGTCTTTTCTGTTAATTCTGGGCATAATTTTAGCTTATTAACCCGGCAGCTACGTAAAAACTCATAAGATGGTCTACTGGGGGGCTGCGGAAAGACTCATAAGAACCTAGGCCAAAAAAAAAAACATTTAAAACACCCCAGTGGCACCTAAAAAAAAAATTTTTTTTTTTAGGCGAGATAATTTCCCTTCATTACTTGCTACCACTCCAACACATGTGTCCCCCCCCCCCCCTTTTTTTCCACCCTCCTCATTTATCAGATATTTTCTCTATTATTCCCGACATTTATTGAGTATTTTCGTTGGAGGACAAGTGGGAGAGAGGGAGGAGCGTAACTCCGACCCAACAAGCCAGTCCGAGTCCACCCCTTGTCTCTCAGTGCCACGAGAGAGACGAGAGAAGGAGGGTGTGCCTGTCTCGCCGGTCTGGGCCAGATTACGACCGCGGGGCTAAAATATAAAATTTTTACCAGCCAATTGCTGTTACCACTTGTTTTATTGCTTTCCCATGTTCGTATGTTCATATTAAAAGTAAAATAGGCGCATATGGATAAGTATTAGTTATATATATGGTAAATTAACGATTTTAGTGAGGAATGAATCAGAATACCTTCGCATGGAGGTATGGTGTATACTACAGGGGCTTAGCACTTTACGAGTTAATAGCCTAGCTTGTTTTATCATTCAGGTATAGGCTATGCCCCGATGAGTTTTCATTTGTTCTTAGCCTAGGTGTTTACGTATTAATGTAAAATTTAGAAATCACCTGTGGCGGCCTTGCTTTGTAGTGTTTGTGTTGGTCATTTATCATCTAGCGTTTTTTCCCGAGTCGCCCCTTTCGAGCCTTGCGAGTGTCTCAGGAGCCGGGCATCGTGTGATTCAAGAATCGTCACACAAGGGTTATTTCGCCACCGACACATTCACTGCACACAGCTCTGTGACCCCCCTTTTCTCACCAGTGATCATTTGCTGGCTTGTTTTTACCCATAACTTTCATCTACATCCCCTTTCGCTCGCCTTGAGATCGTGCCCTCTCTACGCTGCTGTCAGCGAGATGTTGCTGTCCTCTTCACCCTCATCCCGCCTCAGACTTGGTTAGGCGAGTGGGGGCGGCGATCCTTGCTGTGTCGTCATGGTGTCTCCCAGCTTCTGGACCCCCCCCCCCCCTTCACATCATTCGTTGAGTTACAGGGCACAATCTCGGTGGGCAATCATCCTCTTTCACGCACTTTTCAGGGGTACCTTTAGGGGGTCCCTGTTTGTGCCACCACCCTCCCTGCCACTGTCTCTTACTGAGCTATGCTCGATCTTTTGTGGGACGGTTGGATCCTGGGGGATGTGCCTCCTCTCCCCTGGTGTGTCTTCCTTGCTGCCCAACTGCCTAGGCCTGGTTGAGTTGGGCGTTTGTTTCTTGGAAGATACTGTTAAGCTTATGGGCCCTTTGCACAAGCTAAGAGTCCTGGGGGATGTGCCTCCTCTTCCCTGGTGTGTGTTCTTTGCTGCCCCCTCCCTTGACCGGTTGAGTTGGGTGATGTTCTTGGAAGACACTGCTCAGCTTGTAGGCCCTCACACAAGCTTGGAGATCATAGGAGATGCCCGCTTTTGCGGCCTGTTTCGGTTTTGTCTCACACACTCAATTCGCTTTTTCGGCGCGGACCTGGCTCGCCACGATCCCGCAATTTTGCGAGGTTAATTCAGCTTCGTCTTGGACTCTCAGACGATTGTTTCGGCCCCCTCGATTTCGCGGGATTCATATAGCGCGGATCCCTCAATTTTGCGGGATTTGTATAGCGCAGTCCCGCTAAAATTGCGAGTTGGTTCGGTGTCGCCACAGACATGCCGGAGTCGGCTGTTTGGCGGAAGTGGCTTGTTTACTACTTGCCAGTGCTGTCATGCATCCGCATTTTTGCGGCCTTCTTCACTGACTTACTGTGATTTAGCCTTTGCATGTGAGATGTGAGTTTAGTGTCTTACACACACACCCATCTTGGTTTTCACTGTTTTACTGTGATATAGACCCTGCATTAAGGATGTTGAGTTAGTGTTTAACACTTTCTCCGTCTTTGCAGGTTCTCCCAGTGTTCTCTCAGTGCTTCAACCTGCCCTTCATCACTGCCCTTCATCACTGCCCTTCAGAGTGGGAGGTTTGACGTACCTCCCAACCTACCAAATAGGAAAACCTACTATTTGGTAGTAGTCTTGGAAAATCCAACGTCAAGGCTATTAACCTAATTGCAATGACGACTTGTCTATTTTGACTGCTATGTCGTCATTCCAACCGCGGTTAAAAAGAAAACGTCTAGAGTCTACTCCTTATCTTGCTCTAGGAGACGTTGTACATTAACCAAAACTACCACCGAAGGTGAAAAAAGCATAGAAGAGAAGAAAAAGGGGTTTACCTTAGTTACCGCTTAAGGCCCATCCTGTGTTCCGTCATGTGCAGATCCCTGTCGAACGTGCGCATGAGCGACCCTCTCTTGTTATCACATCTCACGTCAGCAGAAGAACGCGGATGGGCAGGGGTCCGGCGTGAGGGAGGGTATTATGTACGTTGGATTTTCCAAGACTACTACCAAATAGTAGGTTTTCCTATTTGGTAGGTTGGGAGGTACGTCAAACCTCCCAATTTATTAGTAGTCTTGGCAAATCCAACGTCAAGGCTGCATAACAAATAGGAGGAGGACATCCAAGCCCAACCTACCAAAAAAAACAATGCATAAAACAAAATTACGAATGACAAAGACACAATGTAAACAAGAGAGTTTAAGAAAAGAGTGAAAAACTGAGGAGTAGCTAAAAAGAACAGTTTTAACACATGCCCGTCATTCATAGTAATGCAAAAACATAGACTTGTCTGAAACCAAAAAGGTACTGTACCCAAAATCCCTTTTCTTCAAAACCAACAAAAACACTGAACACAAGAACAAAACACAATTTTCAATGTGGCAAAAACACTACCCCCTACCCCTACCCCCCCCCCCCCCCCCCCTTTGTCAAATAAAACAAAGGAAAAGAACGAGGGACAAGGGGGGAAGACCAGGGATCTTCGCCAGAGCACCAGGAAACACGACCCCCGAGAGCAATCACCGGCCGAGGGGGTCGAACACTGGACACGGAGAGGTAGGAGGAGATGAAGGAATTGAGAGAAGACCACAAAACCGCGGAGGCGAAGGCAGGGAAGGATCGACGTGGCAGGAACCGGAAGGAGGCAGCAAAGGATCTGACATCGCGCAGAACCCCTACAAACAGGGTGACGGGCACGAACGGTCCGACAAACGTGGCGGCCCAGCTGCACCTGCTAGAGCCTCCCACCTGTCCGAGGAGACACCCACACAGCAGTACCCGAAGGCGGCGCCACAGACGCAACAGAGGAGTGCAAGGCTGACACCGGGCACAACACATGGCGAGGATGCCCACGCCGTAAAGCCTGGACGGCGAAAGGCTGGAAAACGGGGGCCTCCCTCCCATGCGTGGTAACAAAAGGTGGGGAGGAGGCGAACGAGACGCCATCCAAGGACGGGGAGAATCGGACGCAGTCCCGGGGCCGTGACAATGCCGCTAGTGCAGACACCCGATCCCCAGTGGCCAGAGCGACAAGGAAGAGTGGACGCCCGAGCAACGGAACCGGCGTAGCGGCCCTTGTATACGTGGGGGAAGCCAGAAGGACCAGAGCCCGCCCCAGATCCCACAGCGGAGAGACCTGGCGCGGAGGCGGTCAATCCCGGAAGGCAGCCGTCAGGAAGGAATCCAGCACCTGTGGCGGAACGACCAGCCCAGCGACGGACCCAAAGAACCCCCCGGACGGCAGACAAGTGGGTACGTATAGCGTCGACTGGAAAGCGACGTGTACGGAAGAGGTGAAACAAGGAGCGTAGGACGAGGGAAGGAGAGCCAACTGGCAGGCGAGTGGCCTGGAGCCACCTAGTAAAAAACCTCCAGCGGGACCCGTAAGGCCCCCAAGGAGAAGACGGCCAGGAACGCTGCAGGAAGTCAGTCAGGGCCCGGCCGGGGACCGGGAGCCACCGTGCCTCATGAACAAGCACGATGCGAAGGCCAAAGAGGTCCGCAGGACCCCAACCTAGCCCAAGTGGAAGCCGGAGACAGGTAGAGGGACCGGACCCGGGCACCACCGCGGCAACCGGGCGGACCAAGTCCGTGCCGGCCACAGAGGCGCGAGGAGCCAGACGCAGCCGTGGTACAGCCGCAGCTTCGCGAAGACTGGGCACATCAACAGCGCGTCTGGTGGAGGAAAAATGGATATCGACCGCCACCTGTACCAGGCGACCATGAAAGCATCCGGACCCCCCCCGGAGCGCGAGGCCGGAGGGAGAGGTCCAGAGGCAACTGGCACGGCACCCCCGATGCGAACAAGGCGACCTCCGGAACACCTCAGGAAGCCGCGAGGTCGGCGAACACAGTCCGTTTCATCGCCCATTCTACAAGAACGCCCTGCCCTCTCGACAGGGCGGCCGCCCAAAGGGTGGCAGGCCCGGGCAGGGAGGAGGCATGCAAGGAGAAGGGGTGTCGGTCCGCGAGGAAGAACAACTCCACCGAGACCCCTAATAGAGTCAACGACCTGGAGGACCCCCGCATAAGGAAACAGGGGACAGCTTGTCTGAGTGTCCAACCCGAAGGCCACCGACTCACCCCGAAGGGCCAGCGCGTGGTCCCGCAGGAAGAACAAAGGAACCAACAATCCGAGGGCATAGACAGGTAAGAGGAGGGAGACCCACCCATCTGCCGGGAAGTGGACGTCCCAGGTACGATCGGGAACCTCACCCAACCTCGCTCGACGTATCTGTGGTTACCCAGACCGTCGGCGGGAGGGTCGGTCCAGGGCACAGCCGCAGAGAGCGAGCCCCGAGCAACCCAGCGACCGAAGCGTCGGCGAACGGTACGCGGGAGCGGCAGGAGCCGATCCATAGGGGCAACGGAAACACCGCGGTGCCCATGAGGAGGAGGCGGCGTAGCCAGAGGCTCCCTAAGGGAAGGGGCAGAGCGGCCCAATGCAGCGAACCCACGAACGAGTCCCAGAGCCACCCCGGGAGGGAGACCGAGTGCAACACGGCGAGGGACCGTCCACCGAAGGTGCACCGCGGCCGGCAGACCCCGGGTCACCGTAGCGCCGGACAAAACCCATGCGAGACCGACCCATGGCACGACACGCGACGGGGTCAAGTGTGACTTGGGAACATCGAAGGGGAACCCTAACCGTGCGATGTCGCGAACGACTGTGAGGGCGGCGCCAATGCACAGGCCTAGGGCGTCGGAAACTACCAACCAAACGGCCAAGGTAAACAGGAGCTGGAGCCCGCTCCTGAGGAGAGGACCCAGAGCCTGCCCCACCAGTGCGGAGAAGATCTGCGGCGCGATGTGGATACCGAAGGGAAGGCCGTCGAACAGGAACACACGATCGGAAGGCCGAACGGCCAAGAATCGCTGGAAGCGAGGATGGAGAGGAACGAGCCAAGACACATCCTGGAGGGCCAGCGACACTACCCACGACAGAGGGCACAGGGCCAGGCGTACCAGGGGTACCGGCAGCATCCGAAACCGTGTGTGCACGATGTGCCCGTTGAGGGCCAACAGATCCACCACCGGTCGCATCGCGTCGCAGGTCGGCGACGGAACCAGAAAGACACGGGAGAGGAAAACCGGGTGACCGGCGGTCAACTCCCTCGACGCTACCCAGCTCGGGCATGGAAGTGAACACGTGGGCCACCTCTGAAGAGATGGGCCGTTGTCGGTGACAAGAGCGGAGTGGGGGTCTGGACGTCCACCTCCAGGTGAGACCCCTCCGCGCAACCCGCCGCCCCCAACGTCCCTCGCGGCTACCGAGGGGCGCAAGGGCGAAAACAACCCGAGGGAGCACCCGAGAGGAGGGGAGCGACCCGGTACGCCCAGGCGAGAAGGAGAACAAGGAGGCCGACCCAGAGAACTACACATTGTGTTGACGTGGAGGTACCCCCGGTACGGGCCGTGCGGGCATGAGCGCCACGTTGACCTCCTCTACCCCCGCCCCCCCAACCTCGTCGAAAAGGGCGGGCCACCCCAACCCAAGGCCGGCGCGGGGCTGACCCCTTCGAAAGGCGGCCGGAAGTGGAAGGCCGGCCAGCCCCGACACAGAGGGGATGAAAGGGGCAAGAACAGAAGTGCGAGGCGGAACCGAAGCACTGGCCAGCAACGTCCCAGTCCTGCGCCCGTGCAAGGCGGCAGCACTTGCAGCAGCACCCCGAAGAGGACCGGCAGAAGGACGGGACTGAGAAGACCCCGCGCGCGGCACAGCGCGTCGGTGCGTGACGTAAGCAGGGTCCGTAACGACACAGCATGGCGTCGTGTGGCGGAAGCAGGGGCCGCCGACAGAGAAGCGGAGCATTCCCAAGCATCCTGCGTAAAAAACCCCGACGTATATAGCGCAGAGTACAACAAACCCTGACGAATAACCAAGGGGGCCGGCCGGCAGAACGAAGACCGTACCGTCGTGCGGTGCCGAGTTGCCGCGCACAAAACCGCCTTCAGCTTGGGAACCAAAGACACCGCGAGCCGAAGGTGGACCCGCTGAACGCGGTCCAAACCCTCGCGAAGATCGCCTGGCGCAGACGCCTCGAAAAGCCGCAGGTGGTGAACAGACGCCTGGAGGGAACCGAAAGACAAGACAATAAGTCCGTCACCCTCCGTCGCAAGGGAAAAACCTTGGCGACAGAGGGCTGATCCGGGTGAGAGAAGAACGGGGTAGCAATAGAACAAAGTTCAAGAACGGGCGCGCTCATCCAGGACCAGAACGCGCCGTCCAACCCGCCGACAGACACAAGAGGAGGCAAAATCAGGGACGACTCCGGGGGAGGGACGGAAGGAGAGCCGTCGACGGATCGGTGTGTGAAGTCGAAGGCCTCAGCAAACCAGGCCTCCAATGGGAGAGGGTGACCGAGCATGACGGCTAAGCCAGGCGTACCGGCGTCGCACAAACCTGTCCCATAGGAGGACAGACCCGTCAACACAGCCAGGGACTGAACAGCCGGAAGGATGTCAGGGCGGCTGAAGTCTGACCAGAGCGTAGGCCTGCAGAAGGGAGGGGGACCATAGCAGGGGTAGGTAGGGTGAGGTGCTGAGGGTGAGGCACCGCCAAGAAGGGCGAGAAGAGGGAGTCTTCCATCGACTCCAAGCGCCCGTCGAAGCGTGACACAACCCAGCCCTGCATAGCCGACAATTGATCCGAGAGAGGCTACCCCCCCCCCCCCAGATTGGTCGGCCCGCAGGGGCGAGCGTGAGCGGGAGCGAGACCCACGACACGAACCAGCAGCGTCGCGGCCCAAGGAAGGCGAGCGACGACGGTTGTGTCGCCGGTGAGGGACTCGTCCCCGATCACGAACGCCCGAGGGGGAAACAGCACCATTCCCCTCTTCCAGCGACACATCAGCTCCTGAGAAAGGGGACCCCGAAACCTCGCGAAACCCCACCGAGGCAAGAGGAGGGGTACCCCCCTGGCGAGACGGTAAGTGAAGGTCAGGAAGAGAAGAATGAGGAGGAGCAGGACGACGGGAGTGGGAAGGCTGGCCGGGTGAAAGGAGGCCAGGAGCCGCGGGGGGAAACAGAGCAAGGATCCCCGGGGCTGAGATAACAGGGCGGCCCGACACCGAGGCGGAGGAGGGAGGGACCACCACCGTGGGACGAGACCGTGAAGGAAGAATAGGCACTGAAGCAGGTGAAGTAGGAGAAGCAACGACATCCAGGCGGACCCTCCTGGACAGTGTAGGAGGAGGGAGCAGAGGGCCAGCTACAGCATGAACAACCGCGCGCGGAGAGGACAACGTAAGAGGAAGTCGTCTGGGCTGGGGAAGCGGGCGGAAGGGAGTAGAGCCCCTATCCGTAGAGGCCAGGGGAGGGCGCACAGGGGCAGAGCCGCTAACCCCGGCCTCAGGGCGAGAACCATGACGAGGGCGATGGGCGTCGTCAAGGCGATCAGGAGGACGACGAGGCGAGCGAGAGAGAGTGGACGGAGCCGGGGAACCCCCCGACGGTGGGACGCCCGGCTGCGGGATCCAGTGTTAAGGGCTCGGGCAGGGAGAGGGCCAGGTAATCGGCCGTCAGTCGGGTCAGGGATACCCAGGGCGACGCGGATCCGGTCGGCAACAAAGGCCGGGGAACGGTGGCCCACAGTCCTAATGTGGCGGGAGACCATCGTCCACACCGACGGAAGGGAAGCAGGAGGCCACAGCCGCCGCCGAGGAACCAGGGCCATGGAGCAGCACAACCACCAGGGCCAGACACGTGCCACACAGAGCAGGGAGGTAGGCCGTAGAGGACACACAGAGCGAGTGGCGCAAGCAGGACGTGTGGCTCTCCAAGCACGGGGAGCGACAACCAAGGCGAAAGCAAGGCAGCCTACCTGCACTAGAAGAACACACACCATAATCAGCACGTCGAAGGAGTAAGTGGAGAGAATGTCCAAGAAGAACCAGGGAAGGAGCATGGGGAAACAGGAACACACATGCAAACAGGTATCCGTACTCACCCTAAACTGGGAGCACAGAGGTAGGTGAGGAGGGCGGCCGAGGCGGAAGAGCACTAGCAGAACCTGCAAAGATGGAGAAAGTGTTAACCACCACTCAACATCTTACATGCAGGGCCTATAACACCAGTAAAGTGCATACACCAATATAGTATCAGGCAACAAGATGACATAACAAAAGTCAATAGTGAAAGCCAACTATTACCGCAAATTTGCGGGCCAATGGAGGCATAACCGTACCGACACCATCCTCCTGCAATTTCGCGGGACCCCCCCAACGATCTCCGCAAATTTGCGGGGAACCGAAATGTCCCAGAGGACCGAATCGAGCACCCCGCAAATTTGCGGGACCGGCCGAGATGGTCCGGCGCCGAAAAAGCGAGAGGAGCGTCTAGGAAATACCAAAAGAGGCCCAGAAAAAAGCGTCATCTCCTTATGAACTCCAAGCGACGATGGCCATCAAGCTGAGCAGTGTCTTCCTTGATAATATCCTGACTCAACCGGTCAAGGGAGAGGCAAGGAAGACACACCAGGGGAGAGGAGGCACATCCCCTAGGAACCACCCCACCCACAGAGATAGAGCAAAGCCCATGAGGAGAAGTGGCAGGAAGGGTGGTTTGGCACAAACAGGGGCCCCCGTAGGGTACCCCAGGATTGGGCAAAAGGGTATGAAAGGATGGAGGTGAAAACAGTAAGGGAACACAAAAACCAGTAAAAGAAACTGGCGAGAAAAAGGGTGGCCTAGCCGTGAGGAGAGAATGTGTCAGGGGCGAAAAACCCTGTGGTAAGAGGGAGGGGCCCCCGTGGGGTACCCCAGGATATCACGAACCACCAAGCGCCCAGGCCCTTGAGACACAGTGAAGGCTCGAAAGGGGGGACTCGGGAATAACGCTAATAATGCGGCCGACACAAACCCTACAAACAGCACCGCCACCACGAAATCTCAGATCGTGAACCAACTGTACACCTAGGCTATGAAAATATGAAAACTCATAGGGGCATAGCAATTCCTGAATGAGAAACAAGCTAGGCTAAAATAAGCTAAAAGCTAAACTATGCCCAGACTAACAGGAAAAAAGAATATGAAAAGAGAAAGGAATGAAAAACACACACGAGGAACGCCAGGCGCCCCCGTACCTTCGGTAGCTATTTCCACACGCGTCTCCATTAAACACACTGAGGAGCCCATTTACGTGTGCCCTAGATCACGTAACATCTGTCTAACAAAAAAGAAGGCCAGATAAGCCGAAACGAACCTAAACAGGGTGAATTAAAGGAGCACAACAAAAGCGACTGCATTCAATGGAGCGCGTGAAAAAATGATAACAAGAGAGGGTCGCTCATGCGCACGTTCGACAGGGATCTGCACATGACGGAACACAGGATGGGCCTTAAGCGGTAACTAAGGTAAACCCCTTTTTCTTCTCTTCTATGCTTTTTTCACCTTCGGTGGTAGTTTTGGTTAATGTACAACGTCTCCTAGAGCAAGATAAGGAGTAGACTCTAGACGTTTTCTTTTTAACCGCGGTTGGAATGACGACATAGCAGTCAAAATAGACAAGTCGTCATTGCAATTAGGTTAATAGCCTTGACGTTGGATTTGCCAAGACTACTAACAAATTTGCTGGTTTGGTGAGTACAGAACCTCTGTTTGCATGCCGACTTGTTCTTCTACATGCTTCCATCCTGGTTTACTTGGACATTTTAAGGTGTACACAGGAGTACAAAGGTGTGCAATGGACACCAGGAACCTACAGGAAAACAGGCTTCAACAGGTCTTCGACACAGTTACTTGACCTCCACAGTACTAGGTGTCCAATGGAGTACAAAGGTAATCAGGCAACAACAGGTCTTTCGACCCCTCACGATTTCTTGCCCTCCACAGTACAGTGGTCCCTCGCGTTTAGCGGATTTCAGCTTGGCGAAACACAGTATTGGCGATAGGTTGGATATGGTACCAGAATCCGAATTTGGCGCTTCAAATACACTTTTGGCGAGAAAGCTGACGTCATGGAATGGCGTCGGCCCAGAATGCGCCGCCCGCAAGCTAGTCTCACCAGGCCTAACTCTAAATAATTCATGGTAAATAAAATCTGTTATCTATTGTCTTTTCTATTACTGTTAATGTTTCATGTAGGCTACAGTAGAGCGCCGTATTGAGAGTTACTCTTAGGCCAAGGCTAGGCTATAGATAGGCTTAGGCCTACTCACAAAACCCTAACTGAGCTGCTTGGATAGCGAGAATATCCCAGGTATATTTCATAAACGTATATTAACAGAGTAATCTTGACCAAACCGATTTGTGAACCTCATATCTCTTGTGTTTTGCTTTGTTTATTGTGCCGAACAGTCTGCGACACACAAACACACACGCTTGCATCAGCTGACTCAGGGGCCCAATCGATAAATATAATTAATCAAAGAAGTGACCATGGTCTGGCTAGCTAGTGAATTAGCAACTTGTTGCTAAGGTTATGTGGTTATTCCTTATCAATAAGACTACTGTATTCACAAGATAACAATGAATTCTGCTGCCTGATATACATCTAACCTAGGTTAGGTCAATTCTTTGTGGAGATATATAGGCTAGGCCTATGTCTTCTAGCAAAAACAGAGTAAGCAGACGACGCCGAGTGTGTCGGCGATCGACGATGCGCATGGCGGGCGGTTTGAAAAGGCCCAAAAGGGTGAACTCGGGCCTCGTCAAAGACTAATGGATAATTTTCCCATTTAAAGTACTATTCGCGTTTGGCGAAATTAACTTTTGGCGATGGTTTGGCTAGACTAATGAATTCGCTAAATGAGAGGGACCACTGTACTAGGAGTCCAAAGGAGTGCAATGGAGTACAGAGGAAATCAGGCAACAACAGGTCTTCCGACCCCTCACGTTTACTTGCCCTCCAATGTACTAGGAGTTCAAAGGAGTATAAAGGATATCAGGCAACAACAGATCTTCCGACCCCTTTCGGTTACTTGCCCTCCACAATACTGCTGTTTCTGGTGTCCTGCAGTCTTTCTGTGTGTTAAGGATGTGCAAGGAACTTGCCTCCCTTGTGTTTCCCATGAATCTCCCGGGAGGGTGGTCTCTCTTCCTACATGGCACACTTAAGGACATATTTTCTTTATTTACAAATGCAGTTTTCCTTGGATGCCACGCACAGTGCTTGTCAAGATGAACTTTGATGTATTCGGCGGTGTTGCAGTCTCTTTCTACGCTTTCACCATCTCGGTGCGGCTTCTGCTGTCTCTTCCTCCACTGACACCGTACCAGCATGCATCCCCCTGGCCAGGCCCCTCTGGAAGCGGAGGAGGCGCCCCGCCTCCTCCGCTCGCTCTCTTCTTGCTCCTCGACCTGATTGGCTACTTTTGAGGTGGGTGCCACCACTTTCCACCCTCTCCATGCTCCTTGGCCGTGGTGCTTCTGGTGGGGTCACACTCTACACGTCGGCAGGCTACGGCTCGCTGCTCCCCTTGCCTGGCCGCTCGTCCTCCTCCCCAGCCGCCCTCCGCTCGCTCGGGGACAACGGCTGCCGCAGTTCCGCTGGATAGGCATTCGACAGCAAGAGGGGCTCTTCTTCTGCTCCATCCTTATTGTTCCTCTGCTCCCCCCTCCCCCTCTATCCAGGGGGGAGCGCCCTGTTGCGGATACGTTCCCTGGCTGTCTCTCCGCCTGCCGATTTACAAAGGGGGAGGGGTCTCTCCCTCCTCCGCCTCGGTAGGGTTCCCCCCCCTCCTCTGCAAGCCCGGGGATCTTTGCTCTTCTTCCTCCCGCGGACTACTTTGCCCTGCTGTTCACCCCTGGCCATTCTTCTCATCCCCTTCATGCTCCGCCTTTTGCTCCTTCCCCGATTCCTGCCCTGCATTTGACGTCTCCTCAGGGATGGACCCCGTCTTGTGGATCAGAAGCCCTGGTCGCGGTTTCGGGGTCCTTTTCCTCTGGGGATGACTGTTTTTGGGGCTAGGGGGCCCGGGTGCTGGTGCCCTCCGAACCATGGTGTGACCTCTTCCTTCTGGCTGGTTTGTCCTTCTTCGTGTCTACCTGTTGTTCAGGGCGTTCTGAGGTTACATTCTGGTTGCGGACGTGGGGGCTTCCCCAAGCAGGGCGGGCCGTCAGTTCTTCTCGGTGGGCCCACGCCTCAGTCTGCCCATAGGCCCCTTCTCTGGTCGGACTTCGGCCACCTGGACGTCCTACTGGATGTTCAGTCCCTCTTGATCTTGTCGGGACTGTCTTCCATGGGGCCGGACCTGTACGAGGGCAGTATACCTGCTCTTACTGCTGTGCTCGCTCACCCGCTCCGTTTGGGGGCCTGGTTTGTCGGGGTCCTGCTGTTTGCTTCCCGGATCGTCATCATCTCTGTCTCGCTTCCTGTACTTGCCTCTTCCTCCCTCTCGTCTCTGTCGGCTGTCTGCATGGCGTGTTCTGGTCCTGGGTCTGCGCCCCCGGGCTCGGTCTCTATGGCTTCTCTTCTCCCTTTTTCACTCTCCCTGAGGGGGTGGCTCTCGGTGCGGATTTTGCCTTGCGCCGGCGGGTGGTGGACTTGGTGGCCTCTGTCATGGGCCATCTGCTGCCCTCGGTTGAACCCCCCCCCCCCCCCCCGTCTTGCTGAGGACCCTACGCCACGCTATGGGCTATGTGCGGCGGATTTCCCTCCAGCTCGCTGTGTCCTTCGTCCCCGTGCTCCCAGTGGTGCTGTGCGAGGCTGCTCGCCTTTGCCTTGCCATCCGGTCCACAGTCTGCTGCGGCGCCCTGTTAGCTCTACATCTGGGACTGCTGTACTCTGTGCTCTGTCTACAACGGGGTTGTTTTCTCCGACCGCCTGAGTGCCACACGCCTCCCTGTTGGGTGCCCCTGCTTCCGGCACGCACCAACATGCCGTGTCTTGGTCGGAGAGGTTGCTTGTGGCACTCAGTGCCTTTTCGGAGGGGCTTCCAAGTCTAAACACGTATCAGCTCTCCAGGTCGGTCTCCTTCTTGCCTCTCAGACAGGGTTGCTTACCTTGTCACGGGAGTCCCCACTGATTTTTTCTCCCTTGCGCCCGCCACTGGCTGCGAGGGACATGGGGCCGAACGGTTACCAGGAGGAATCTACCGTAGAAATGGGGGTCCAGGCCTCCACTCAGGTCTTGTTCCCGTTCCCGTTCACCTGCCAGTCTCTCAGGACGTGGCCACCATGGTCGCGTTAATGCACGGACATAGGGTAGTTCCGGTGGTGCAACCCGGCCACAGGGTTTTCCTCTCCGTGTGTTCCTGGTACCGTAGACTGCCTGCAACACAATGACTCCGGTGCTGGTTCTGTCGGCCCTCGCCAGTTCTCTCGTGAGCACGCGGTTTCGAGTGCTGTCGGTACTCCTGTTCCGACTGGCGCTGCAACATCTGTTGATGGTGGTGTCGCTGGAGCTACCGGGTGTGTTTTGGCACTATGCTGGTGAAGCAGGCTCTGGATCCTCTCCTGCGAGACGGTATCCAGCTCCTGTCTCACCTGAATGTTTGGCGGATAGTCTCCGACACCCAGGCACAGTGCGCACTGGACTCGCTCCCTGTTGACCGCCACATTCCAGGGTGTGGCTAGTCTCACGCGCCATTTACCGACCCTTGGTACTCTGGGTCGCTCGGGGCTCGCTCTCGCCTCCCTGGCCCTGGTCTGCCCCACCACTGACGTTCTGGTTGGTCACAGATTCGTCGTGCGAGGTTGCTTGGGGCCCCCACTCGTCCATAGGACTTCAACATCAGGGCTGGTGGATGGGCGCATGCCCCTACACATCGATGCTCTTGACCTGTTGGTGATGTTCTTCCTGTGGGTTCACACGCTAGCCCTTCGGGCGAGTCGGTGCCTTTCGGGATGGACATTCTGCCGTAGGTCCTTGTCTCCGCAGTATGGGGCCCACCGAGTCTCCCTTCGGTTACTTGGTCACTCAAGGCACGCTCTCAGCTGCCGTGCTCTGGCCTGCCCCACTGCCGACGTTCTGGGTGGTCACAGATACGTCGTGCGAGGTGGCTTAGGGCTCCCGGTCATCCATGGGGCATCAACGTCAGGGCTGGTGGTCTGGGCACACACCCCTATCTATCGATGCTCTCGGCCTGTTGGAGCCGTTGTTCTTCCTGAGGGTTCACGCACTGGCTCTTTAAGGCGAGTCGGATGCTTTCAGTATGAATTCGGAGTTCCATGGTCTCCGCGAGCAGGGGTCCTCCAGGTCACATACTCAGTTGGGGATCGCAGAGCCGTTGTTATTCCTGGCGGACCGGCACTGCGTGTCCCTGCGTGCTTCTTGCCTGACCGTGACTGCCTGTTGTACGGACAGGCCGTTCTGATAGAGTGGACGCTGCTGCATACTTCCTTCGTCGACCTGACAGCTTCTTGGGGCGTTCCAGGGCGAACGGTCGCACACGTTGCCTTGGTCCCTATCCTTTCGGTCTCGCACCCCGGCGGAGGTTCTGGTTGCTTTCACGGAAGTATGGGACAAGGTGGCGGTTGCTCTTCGTATTCCTCCTCCGGTCGCACTCTTGCTGTGCAAGGTCTCCCCGTAGCTGCGGCAGTTCCACGGGTGGGTCTGGTTGTTCGCGCCCCCATGGACAGCGCAGGCTTGCTACGCCCACGTGCGGTGATGGTACCCGTTTCTGGTGCCCCTGCCTGTCTCATAGGCCGAGTTGGCGACCTCGAGCCCTCGTTGGTGTTCGTGGGCTCGGTGGCTCCCGGTCCACAGACGGGTCCTCCCTGCCTTCCTCTCCCGTTCCTGGTCGGAGTCTACATAGAGGTCTCTTCCATCCTGGATACGGGACACTGGCCAGACGGTTCGTTCACCTCTACTTGTTCTACGCTGCTTGCTACGCTTTTTCCGCGCCCGTCTCTTCGTGTTTCGCTCTGTACGCTGCCGCCTGTCCAGGAGGTTTTTGAGTCTTGCTGGGCTGGTCATTCCACCGACGGTGCTGGTTTCTTTCCTGAAAGGTGCCTTCCGGGCACAACCGCCGCCACGCCTGCACCCTCCGCTGTGAGATCTGGACTTGATTCTGGATCTACTGGCATTGCGGACCTACACACAGGACACGACGCCAATGCTGTTGCTTGAGAGTCCTTGGTTCATCGTGGCACTGGTTCCTGGTAGTAGGTTGTCGGGACTGGCTGCCATGTCACTGTCCAGGGAATGCATGCGGTTCTCCCCGTCTTTGATTGTGGTCTCGTTGACCCCCTCCCCTCCTTTTGTTGCCACCTTTGAGTGAGAGATCGTCATGTTCAAGCTTCCTCCCATCCTAGCTTTCCGACGTGGCCGTGCTCGCCTTGTGTGGTGCCCGGTGCACTCCTGGCACACATATTTGGAGTCTGTGGTGCCGGCTGTGTGGGTGTCACCGAGAACTGATGGGGGGGTTGTCAAGGGTGCCGATTGGACAGCTCCTTTGTCGGGCACTTCGTGCATGTATCCCTGCTTGTGGGGGTTCTGCACACGTTCTTCGATCCTTTGCAGCCTCCCTACGGTTCCTGCACAGTCGGTCATTGCCCAACATTGCCTCTGTGAGTTTGTGGTCATCGGTCACACCCTTCGTCTCCTCCTCCCTCTCCATGTCCATCGTCTGACCCCTCGGGCAGGTGTTTACTCTCGGGATTCTCGTCTCCTGGTGCCCTGGCTGGATGCCTGGGCTCCCCCCAAGTCAATCTTTACTTTTACTTGTTTTCTTTGGGAAAAAAAAAAGAGGGGGGGTGGGGGTACGGGTTATGGACACTGTGGTCACGAGCTTGGAGATACAGTACAGGAAAAAAAAAAAAAAAAAATCTATCACGTCTCGGAAGCTAGGCGCCTAGACTGAGGGGAGGGTTGAACTATTTTGTTGACTATCTTATTTATTATTTATCTATGTTATATTTTTGGAGGTTAGAGTGTATTTATATTATATTCTGTGTATTTATTAGTGGCCCCTCCATCATTGACGATATGCCTATTACATAATAGTTCTCTTTCAAGCGCCCTCGTCAGCCTGTTTGAAACAACCCTCTACAGGGAGAAAGAGTGCCTACGTCATATGGGTACGCTCATTCTCTTATGGAATCGTCATTATGATTGGGTACTCACTACAAAAAAACTTCGTAAAAAAGAAAAAAGAAAAATCTACTTAAGAAATGCTATAATAAAGCTTCCCAACTTTTGTGGATGTCTTGCTGTGGATTCTTATCCGAGACGCTGAACCGAGTCGCGTCATCCTGCCTTCTCTTCCCTGTGGTCGTGCCGAGTAGATGTGCCTAGTTCGTCCTTCACTTCTTTCTGCATTCTTTCGTCTCTAGTGAGTCTTTTGCTCATATGTATTTATCTGAGATGTTCCAGAATAGGTTTAGATTAGTTAGGACGGCCGGCCCCATTGGCACGCCCACAGGAAGTGTTAAAATAGGGTATAGTGTTAGGCGTCCATGCGGTCCGCTTGGGACACGCTTGCCTTTGTTTTTATTTTTTGTTTTTAGGTCTAGCTTTGCTCTTACCTAGTTATTTAGGAGGCTATATCGCGTAGCTGAATTACTTGCCATCTATCAGATGGGGGTAACATGTGTTATAATTATTTAGCAGACGCTCTGGTCTAAGAGTTGTCCCACGTGGTGGGGAACTTTCTAGAGTCCGAGTTTGTCTTTTTTCCCCTCTGGCGTGGGGCGACGCATGTTGCTGATTGCTGTGTCGTCTTGGGAGGTAAGGTTATCGTCTTCGTCGTGATACATACCGTCTGCCTCGTGGCCAGCCTCAGTTAGGGGTTATTTATCTACGGCTAGGGGTATTATTAATTGCTTAATTATATAATAAGTATTAGCCTTAAGATATGTCCTTTGTGATCATGTGGTGCTATTATACATGATTGAAGGGTGTCAGGAGACGTTCTGACTTATTTGGTGTGGGTTTTGTGAGTGGCTGCCCTTGGCCGGACAAGTCAGCACTCGCAAGGTTTGGTGTTTCCCTCCGGCGATCTTTTATCGGGCATTGATTCCGGAGGCTCGCCTCGAAGGTGGGCAGCGAATAGATCCAATAAACCCGGCGTGGTCAGTAGTACCACTAGACTCCCAGCGGAAGTGAAGGTCCAAAAGGGCGTGTTTTCGGCCCGGCCGGAAAGAACTCGCCTATACAGATAGCCTCACGCGGCGTAGAACGACTTTAACTCTGCCCGGCGGAAAAGTCCAATGGGGTAATTAACTATTTAGTAATGGTTTTCTCCGTCAATGACGTGAGAACCTTATATATATAAGGGCTCCCCGGAGACCCCCGTGGGGTCCCGGAGAAAGCATAACGCGACCCAAATATATAAAAAGTACATCCTAGGGTGAAACCCTTTACAGTACTTACAGTAGTTCCTAGGGAACGTCATTAAAAAAGGTAACCATTAGAAAAAAAAAAAAAAAAAAATATGAGTAAAAGATTAGAAACTATGAATGTTGCATTACTAAATTAACTAGCGCGCCGTTATACAGTCCTTCCCTTGCACGCGTCCTCCAGCTGGCCACGCTGGGTTCATTCGTCCTTCTTGTGGTCGCGTCCCGCGAGGAAGGACGTGCGTGTTTCAGTGCTTCAAGTTAATGCTACTCTTCGTCGTTGATCCACCTCCTGCTAACTTTCCTGTGAGTGTATGTTATCTTATAGTAAGGAGGTGTCATAGATATGTATTTTATATTGAGCATTTCCAGAGAGCTGACGACTTCCGCGGGGTGCACCACATGCTACGACCATTATATTAATATTATTATTATTTACTGTATTTCTATCTTTTTCCTCTTTATATTATTACATTGTGTTATGTAAACCAGGTTAGTTAGAATGCCTCTATTTCAGTTTTTTTAGGCTTCGTTAGTTTTGTCTAGCGGTCGCCAGTTTTAGGAATAGGCCTTTGCCTATTTTCCATCAATGCTTTTCCAAGCTCCGAAATTCAATATTATTAATTCTAACTATCCATTCCTATCATCTTTTCGATTAATCGTTGATTCTATTCGTCACAACTTTTCTTGCTGATAGCCTAACTTTTTCTCAGAACGTCGCGCTTTCGATAACAATTTTAATGGCGGACTAGAGGCTATCACATTTCCTTAATTTCTTATCGAAAATTCTAGATGCTTCGAATTTCATCCTTTTGATGTTTTCGTGACTTTGAACTTTTCTCTTTACGTTTTAATAAAGTTTTTACGAAATATTTTCCTTTTGCACTTTATATAAACAATTTATTAGACTGTTATTTCATACGTCTTCATAGTCTCGGTACCTTCCAGGTTTTCTGTCTTGTTGCAGAAGTGGAGAAATTTTATTCTTTTATGATACTTTTGCCTGTAATTATTTTTGATACATGCCACCGTAGCCTCCCTTTTCAAAATATGATTCTAAGCTACGAACCAACCTTCAGTTGGGCCCCTTTTTGGAGTCTCACTCCGGTCCTTTTTAGGTCGGCTAGTGTTAGACCGGGCTTAGTTTATATCTCCGGTCACTAGGAGATCCCCGTGTACTATTTGAAGTCCGGGTTGAGGCAGAGTAGGCGGAGGATGGGGGCCTCGTTTGTATATCTTTTATTTTTGCCTACTCTGCCGGAGTTTCTCTAGTATATATCTACGATTCTCCGGGTAGTTTTACCTACCATTTTACTTTTACTACAAGGTGCTTTTGTCATACACCTCACCCCTATCATTCACACAGAGTTTTTTCCCGGGTTGTGCTTTGCCCTCTCCTTATATCCGGGTCCTCATTGTTAAGAGACCTTATGTTAATACTACCCGCACCTATATTCACACAGAGTTTTCCCGGGTTTTACATGTTAAACAGTATATCCAGCAAACATAGAGGGTTGACAGATACGCTGGTGCAGAGATAAAACAGTTTATTGAACCGCTTCCAAAATGCCGGTCCCAACCCGGTCCCTCCTTCCTTCGAGTAAACAAACAATAACGCTGCGATAAGCGTGCGCAATATGATAATAGTGTACAGTAATATATTAACTGTTGGCTATATTTAACACATTCCCTATTATTTAAAAAAAACAAAAACAAAAATCACATATCCTACTCAAAGAATGAGAATAGCAAGATTATCAATACAGTACAAAGAAGGTGTTTTCTTCAAACTCTGGTGAAAGAAAATATAAAGTATCGGCCCTTTTTTAGAGTATCGGTATCGGTATCGGCTGATTTTCTACCGATACCTAGAAGTAATTTGCTATGTCACATATCACTCACTGAAGGAGTGAAGGTTGCTTGGTTCAGCAGTGATTGGTTGTTTTATAATTATGAAAAATATATATTTGTTGGAATCTTGGTACATATCTGATAACAATTACATTAAGTACCGTACATAATGTGTAGCCTAGTAGTGCAGTCCATTCTTTGGTACTTATAAGCCTTACAGCCTGGTGCACAGGTATCGGTATCGGTACGGTATCGGTATAATTTTGTGGTATCGGTATCGATCAAAATTTTGGTATCGGTACATCCCTAAACTATACTATTACAAAAAAATTAATATATAGATCAAACATTTATAAATGGGTAATATATAATGTAAAGAAAAAAGAAAATACATAAAAAGATAGAAAAGAAAAATAATTACACATATACAGTATAAATGAGTATATACATACTGTATATACAGTATATATTACAAAATTACATATTTGTACACAACAAACCCCTTGATACAGCATCAATTAAAGGCTTTACATTGGCTCCTCTCTTTGTTAAGCCATCTGAAATCTGAAAACTAGATTCTACCCAATTCATACACCTTTCTTCCTTATGAATCATTTGTTTGATCATGGCTAAGTCTATTCTCAGCCTCTTCTCTGCAACATTCTTTGTTGAGTGTACATTTTCATAGAGGGATTTGTTGTCAACATTACAAATTATTGGAAACTTATTTACAAAACTTCCATTACACAAAATTTCAGAGAGTATTTGACCGAGATAGTAACTTGTATCAACAGCTTCACTAGCTGCGAGAGTCTCGGCTGCCAAAGTACTTTTAATCACTCTTTTAATCTTTTTGGACTCCTATGATAAGACACAGGTTTTCCCATTTTCTCCCACAAGAAATACTACATGACCCCCTGCACTGGATGACCCATCAGGCAAATTCACATGTGAAGCATCACTATACAGTATGTCACAAGTTTACAGTTTTTAAAGTCCCCTAAAACAGGAAACAGCAAGTTACAATCTTCATTATTCAGCTTCCTTACACATTTATTAGCTTTCATTACATCTTCAATCTTGGGATGCTTCATATTGCAACTGAGCTCTAGGACATCATAACTAATATCAGGTCTGGTGTGATTACTCATCCAACCTAGTTTCCCTATCAGACTTCTCAGTTCTTCAGTTTGAGTTTCATTCAAATTGTCATCCTTATTACCACTCTTTACTGTGATGGGCTTTACTTCATTTAGATAAGTATTTTGGTCAAGAGAAATGCCCTCTTCACCTTGCCTTAGGTTTAGTCCAATATACCTGAAGGCTTCTGCTGACTGTTGCCCTATCTTGAACTTATCTTTAATTCTACTGATGACAACCTTCTCAAACAACTGTGTTCCTCCCCAGATAAAATCATCCACATGCATAAGTAGAAGACCTGATAATTTGTTGTTATTATACCAGTAAAAACCAGCAGGGTCCGCCTTGACTTGAGTACAACCCAGAGTGTGAAGCAACTGTGGTGATGGGCTGGTCTATCAGAGTGAGAATTGAGCAATCTCTGCCATACCCATAGCTTACTCTGACTGTTCCTTTTACTTATATATTTTCTAGATCTCAAGTGACGGCGTCTCTTCCGTGGATTGACCTCCCAATCTACCAAGATTGGAAGCCAAAGCGTCACATTTTTCCCTTGCCCCTCAACTTTCTCTTCATAATTGCTGAGGGGCACAGGGCCCTGGGTGGGGCTTTGGTTTCCCGGGCGTTTCCGCACCCTCCTCAGCTCCCTGCCATGGAGTGGCTTCGGTCACCCAGGCTTTATTGTGGTCGGCGGGTAGGGTTCTGTGGGGGCGCTCGGTTATGGCCTTGGCCTTGCTCGGGGCCTTGGGGCTGTTCGGCCAGGCAGCATGGGGAACAACAACAACAACAACAACTTTCTTACAGTAAGATACCACTCTCTCGAGGCATCATTCAGACCGTAAACACATTTCTTTAATTTCCACAAAATTTGATCAGAAGAGTTTACTTCTTTGGGTGGTTTTAAGTAAACCTCTTGGTGGAAATCTTCACTCTGCAAAGAAGCTGCCTTCACATCAATGGAATTACACTGCCACTGATTAGTTGCCATGACTGCTAAAAATATCCTCAGGACTTCTTTACTTACTGTGGGAGAATCAGTTCTAGTGCATTCAGACTCTTCAAACCCTCTTGCCACTAACCTGGCTTTCACAAAAGACTTACCCTGACAGTCTTGTTTTTCAATGCATACCCACCTAACAGACACACTACTCTGCCCTGTGTTAGGGACTTCCTCATAGACATGAAAATTCTCCCAATTTTCTAATTCTCTCATCTTGACGACTTCTTTAATTCTTCTCTCATTACAAACATTAGATGTTATCAAACACTATTTTGCTTTCAAAACCTCATTTTGAACATTACCAGCATCACATGGCAAAGAGGTCCAGTCATCTACTGCCCTAGACCAATCCAAAGAATATGGGTCACCATCATCAGGTTGAAAGTTGAACCAGTACCTCTTATCAGTTGATCTTTTACCTGCATAACCTGTCACAGTTCCTGTATTCCACTCAGAAGAACTAGTGGGTAGGTAAGTGACTCTTCCACCAGGTTTGGGTAAAACTATTTGGATTTTCTCTGACATCATCTCTGCACTACAGGTGCCAGATTCATTCATATCATTCCCTAGATCTACATTTCCTTCATCAGAAATAGCATCACTTTCATTAGTCATATCATCCATGCCTACACACTCATTAGGTTTGACATTACTTTCATCAGTCAGATTATCCGAGCCTGCATCATTTTCTATGTTGTCATCTTGAATCATATAGTAACTTTCAACTACTTTTGAAACATGAACCCTGAGCAAAGAGTTACCATGCATAATAGAAACAATTTTACTGTTCTGGCCTATGACTACACCAGGACCTTTCCACTCATTTTCCTCATCTCTCTTAAAGTACACATATTCCCCATTACAGAATATCCTTCCTGATGACCTTACCTGATGTCTTAGTGCACGTTTTACCTTTTCAGAAGTCTCAGACACAGTAAAAGCTCTTCTGGCAGAATGTAATGCATTTAAATGTTTGCCAAAAGTGCTACTGATTGTTGTGCCTTCTAGAGCAGGTGGATCATTGTCTAATACACATGGCAACTTTAGATTTCTACCATATACGAGCTGATAAGGACTAAAACCATTATTCATATGTAAACAATTCTTGGCATGAATAGCCCAGAAAAGAACAGTTGCCAATTCACACTCAGGCTCATCTGCTACAATTTTCCGTACCATGTCATCAACTACTGCATGATTCCTCTCACACAACCCATTGCTAAAAGGGCTGTAACCTGCAGTATTTACTATTTTAATGTTGAGATTTTCACACATATCTTTGAATTCTTGGTTGACAAATTCTCCACCATTATCAGTCAAAAATTTCTGGGGACAACCTAAACCAGACCCAATCCACAATTTGATTACTTCATCAATAATGGTCTTCTTGTCTTTACAATATACAACACTTGCTTTACTAAATCTTGTAGCCACATCAACAAGGTGCAAAAAATAAATCTGACCTCTCTTCCATTCCTTCAAATCCATGGCCACACATTCATTGAAATCCCGAGCAAGTGGTACACTGACAATAGGCTTAGATGGAGTTCTTTTGTATTTCCTACAAATGTCACACTTTTCAGAAATAATGTCTACTGACTTCAAATAGTCCTCATCTTGAATACCAGCATCATTCAAAAGAAGCTTTAATCTCCTTGCTGTTGGGTGGCCAAACTGATGATGCAGTTTTTTTACCTTCTTACGTTTGTTCTCTGCTGTTTCAACTTCTTCTGTCATCATCACTTGATTAACATTTACTTGAGGGGTGTTGTCAAATAAAGGTACACAATAGTGTCCACAAGGAGTACAATTTAACTTCACATTCTTTCCAAAAATCTCAGCAGAGTTATTACCAAAGTCTAACTTAATTCTCGCCTTCATCATGGATGGCTTTCCCAACGGCAGAGGAATGTCTTTGTCAACAACATCTGACAAAATATTAACACTCTTATCAGCAACTTTACATGGGAATTGAATCTTCTTGAGTGAAGTTACTCTCGCTCCATCACCAAATTTGAATACTGTATTACTGCTAAATACCTTGACTATCTTTGAGCTGCTTTCATCCAGCGAATTTAAGTAGTAATCTATCCAGTCTTTACCACATACAGTTGAAGTACATGCAGAGTCAAGTACTGCACTGTTGAAAGATTCAATTACCAATGCTCTCATTTGATCATCTTTCATACCATCACCAACCATTAGCACAATATCTTCCACATCCTATCTGCACTTACTCTCAGTCACATTTATTTGTCTTGATTGTTCTTGTCTATCTTGATTAAATTTTCTTCTATGAGGACAGTTAGAGGCATAGTGCATGGTTGACTCACAAATCCTACATCTTGTGGGATTACCATCTCTATCTAAAGGGCTACCTTTCCTAGGTCCCACAGCTGCAACATTATCCTGTCTCCAACCTGATGACTGAGACTTATACAGATTACCGGTACCCTGCTGTGAAAAATTTACATTTTTCCTAGGTCTCCAGGAAGCATGAGAATTCCTCACAGCATTAACATCCTCCACCACATCTACTGGTTCAGGCTTAATGCTAATCTTTGTTACATTGGTACACATTTTGGATTTGGGTGTCATGTCCTTACTAAAATATTTCTTTAGGCCACATTTCATCTGAAAAAATAAATTATCCTTCTTGTCAAAGTCAACTGCTGTCAGAACAATTTTCTTGTCATTGCTATCTAAATTTGCACCGTACAGAAGCTGCATTGCAAGGACAACTTCTGGTATGGAAATTTTCTGCCTCTTTAATTGACTAACCTTCCTGTCAAACTCAGTGACATATACAGACATATCTTGATTTACATTCTTTGAATAACCCACAAACTCAAAATAGGCCTCACATATAGCACCTAAATCATATTTTTTGAAGCTTTTATCTAGTTTCTTCAAAATTTGTTGCACACCTGTTTCACTGTTTATTTCAACCTCCTTATTCTGCACTGCTAGTCTCACCTTCTCCCTCACTCCTGCAGGGTCACCTATAGGTAGGGCAACCATAACCGTACGCCCTCTCCTATTCTTTGGGGTTTGTGTCCAATCATCCCATAACTCCACCTCGAACTTCCAATCATCATAGGATAATGAATTAGAGTGCCAGATAGGAGGGCCCCTCATCTCCATATCTTTGCCGTTAGAAGACATCGCCCTCGGCTCCGACGGACGAACTTGAAAACTTAACTTTGAAGTGCCGTCGCCTCATCACTCGTCAAGTCGTCAGCCAAGCGCCCACTCCAGTCATCACCAGCCGACAGAATACAAGACTTCATCCACTCTATGTCGGAACTACTGCTCTGCTACCATTGTTAAACAGTATATCCAGCAAACATAGAGGGTTGACAGATACGCTGGTGCAGAGATAAACCAGTTTATTGAACCGCTCCCAAAACGCCGGTCCCAACCCGGTCCCTCCTTCCTTCGAGTAAACAAACAATAAAGCTGCGATAAGCGTGCGCAATATGATAATAGTGTACAGCAATATATTAACTGTTGGCTATATTTAACAGTACACTGTCATAGCCTTATCTCTGGGGCTCCAGAGTTAAGTTTCCCTCACACCATTTTTATTAACTCCGGTTCACAAACACCGAGTGCTACTATAGCTCCGGGTGCAATTATGTAAAAATTCATATTTTACTCCGGTTCACTAACAACCCAGAATCTCAAAACAAGTATCAACTTTACATGGGGATTGAGATAACTCATTTTCATCTAATTCTGAATATTATCCATTACCTCTAGTAATTCTCAAAATAAAATAAGTATTATTCATTAACTCTAGTAGTTCTAATAATATTTATTCTTATCCAGACGAGACAAGAAGGAGCTTGACACACGCCTGGATACTCTTGCAGAAGCCGGAGCTCTCGTGTCCCCCTGGTTTCACAGCACTCCTTCCTCGCCCGGACCCCCCACTGGAAGCCGGAGTGAGAGGCCCTGTTCGCCTCCACTCCGCCCCAAATTCCGACTTCTCGTATCAACACGAGTAAGTACGAACTAACTTTTATTATTAGAGTACAATAAAAAAAATCTGGGTTCTCAACCGGACATCCAATTGGCACATTCGAAGTTATTAGTCCTCCATGCAATCTACAACTTTGTTTACCTAGTGAAGATTTTAATTACCACTAGTCAATAGGGTCACTGTAAATTAAATGTGATACAAAGAATTTTCCACTTTTAATCTTCACACAGTTGCACATATAAGGAAAATTTTATTCATTACCTAATAGGAATCTAGCATAACTCGGAATTTCAAGATTCCAGTATTGATTCTTTCTCTAAAAAACTGTGACATACTGTAATCAACATTAGCCAAGACTAACTATGGATTACCCAACTCAGATAACGGAATCTCCCCTGGGTTGTCACCTCTACACTCGAGGTCCTACTTCACGCTGGAGGACGAGTGCGAGTTCCCGGGCTTCGCCACTCCGGGTCCTTCCTCCAAGCGAATGGCGTCTTTACAACAACATCCCTCCACACCTCCGCCGGAACACATCCAGTGGTGTTCAACAGCAGGGTGTCGACAACTTCCCTTAATAGCACATAATCAATGCTTATTTCATGTACCTTGCATAGATCGCACTAGAGCAGCTTGGAATACCCTTGTCTGCCAGTCATGTTCTTTTTATGTTACCAAATTCCATGATCATAGTTCCCCTCAGGATCAATCTCTTGCTAAACAAGTACTCTTATCTGCATGGGACGATATCAAGACTTACATTTCAAGGATTCAAAAAAAGGTTCCGTCTCTGGCTGACCCGAAATCTCTTGAATTTTTGAAGATCACTATTCCTCCTTCTCAGAGGAATAGCCGATCAGTAACCCCTTCTAAGTCTAAACATTCATCCGATCGGAAACGTAAATCTTCATCAAGCTCTAGTTCAAGAAGTAAAACGTTTGCTCGGAGTAACTCCCCTCAGTCTGACACGAGCACAGCTGTCACAATTAATTTGGACTCTGATCACCAAGCTAATACTTTAAGGGAACATAAAACTCCCGAAACTTCTTATCCCAAACAGTCTCTTGAGTCAATTCAGTCTTCCATTCCTAGTTTCCAGATTAAACCACTTGAAAACTACTGCGTCAATCAATCCAGACGTAATTACTGTTCACGCTGATATTCATCGTTCAGGGGATTCGCCAGTCAGACAGAGTCTTACAATCACTCCTCTCCAAAACAAGCTTATATCTCAACAACCTTACGTACTAGCAACTGACATGCCTGAAATTTTAGATAGTCAGTTAAAACAAGGTCAAGGAGTGGAAGAAGAAATTTATCTCAAACTCACAGGATAGTTGGCATGACACCAACCCGGAAGATCCAGGTGAAGGAGATTTCGAAGGGTTCACTAACTATCAATCTTTTGAAGAAGATGACACTTGGTTCCAAGGTCAACAAAGCCACGAATGACCCTTCTCTCCTTCACAGGCATCTGAAGGAGATGTGTCTCATAATACTTCCGTATCTAAGGAATATGTTGCTAATGCCTAATGTAGTTCAGGAATCCCTAGAAGAGTTTGCTTTACTAGTGTCAAAGGATATGGATAGTAAACTAGATAAGGTGTTACAAGCTATCTCTAAAACACCTGCTCACACCCTGACCAAACCGGTATCAGGACATCTCATGACCATGCCATATCCCCACACAAACAAGACGAGTCACTTCATGACCATGCCATCTCATGACCAGACCTTTTCTTCACCAGTTGGTTTCATCACCATACCAGTTCATTACCAAGCCAATTCATTACCAAGGCATCTCAATACCACACGTTGCCACATCTACTGTCTTGTACAGTGATCACGGGTACACTCCCCCCCCCCCCACCTCTCTCTCTCTCTCTCTCTCTCTCTCTCTCTCTCTCTCTCTCTCTCTCTCTCTCTCTCTCTCTCTCTCTCTCTCTCTCTCTCTCTCTCTCTCTCTCTCTCTCTCTCTCTCTCCATGCTCTCTCGCTCTCTCGCTCTCTCTCTCTCTCTCTCTCTACTCTCGCTCTCTCTCTCTCTCTCTCTCTCTCTCTCTCTCTCATCTATGCAGTAAAGAAAGGGATAACAAATTGCTCTCTACCCGCTACAGGAAAAGGTTTTATTTTAATTTGTCACACACATACCTGTAGGCCTACACGTATTATATATACACTATAAATTATATATATATATTGCAGTACCGGTAATGTGTGTTTTATATTTCAAATATATTTAGATGGCTTTGTACTGCTTAGGAAGGGTCATGTTAGCTAAGGTTCATTGAGATGGTTTGTAGCACTATAACTGATAGACGTCATTCCTAATTTGAATAAGATCGCATAATAGTTAGTAAAACAAAATTATGCAACCGAACTATTTCATTCGGTGCCGTATATTAAATAATTTAAGATATGATTGAGGTTTACCGTTTATTCGGCCACAAGTCTTCGCCCAAACTAGGAATTTGTTCGCCCAAACAATGAAGTTTGTTCGCCCACACCTTGAAGTCTTTTCGCCCACACTTTGAAGTTTGTTAGCCTCCCACACTCTAAACTGGCTTCTAAAGGATGCACATTTTGTGTATTATGTTGACGACAAAATGTTATCCATTCATAATGAAATAATGCTATGAATAATTTGTGTTATCTCATTTCCGGACTTAACTTAGTTTAACCCACTGAGCCCCAGCTAGTTTAGAATAAATGTACATCCAGGGACTGGCCGTTTTGGCCAATTATTTTTGTTGTTGTTGCTACAATGGAAGAAAAAGGTGAGACATGAAGAAAACAAAAATTACTCACCTCGGTCATTTGGGGGTCGTATTGGGGGGGGGGGCAGCCTCATACATCAGCTGGTGCTGGGCGGCCTTCAAACTTTCCGCCCGGCCAGTCACAGTTGAGCATGGCAGATGTACGATGCAGCCAGTTTTCGAGTGACGGTTATTTGCAAGATGGCAGGTGCTCGTTGTACTCTACGTGCTTCACATGTCTCACTCCCTAGACTGGAACAAGACCTCACGGGCTTCACTGTTCATTGTAAAGCGGTGAATGTTAAGGCTCTCAGCCTATGCCCGAGAGGAAGTAAGTTGGAATATAGAAAAAAACCCCGAGCATCATGTGTGCCTTCATAGTTCATATATTAGCAACATGTATCACATAATGTCATTGTAAGTGAAGTTACAGTGTGAAAAGTGCTTAGATATAAGTCTTGTAAGTGCACACGAGTGGCAAGAGCGTGGCGCGTCCTCGTTGCCATGGATACTGGCGGCCATCATGGTCTCGGACAATAACAGAACGCACGAACTGTCACACACCCAGCTGACTGACACGCGCCACCAACACTTTCCTTTTTCTTGCGTTAATCTCTCTTACTCCCCTGCTTTATTCAGTTTTCATGTCTCTTCCCCTCTTTATTCAGTTTATTACTTTATCATATGTTTTATAGTTATACAATATGACGTTCACACATTGTTTTACGCACGTTTGACTTAGAATTAGTATATATTTACACTTATTGGTGTCCGTCACTGTTTTACGTATATTTGAGTGTCAATCTCACTTACATATTGTGTTCGGCACTTTGTATATATTCATTATTTACACTAGGTTTTTATACACACTTCACAT